>BMAU01015371.1:0-114705 GCA_019973935.1 Trichonephila clavipes | reverse complement strand
TGATTTTGTATACTTAGCATTACTGTGAAGCCTATCGCACTGTGTACATCGATTGTTGGCTCGAGGGCCGCATTGTGGGAGGTGAAGGATACTTGAGGGATGCACATTTTTTAAATGATTGCATTCATTGGTTAATTTTGCATCTCAGGGAAGGTATAAATTGTACCATAAAACCAATAAATATAAGTTAGTGTATAGTTTATAGCTGCCGTTTTTTTAAAAATTTATTTATTGTGCTAATTTCACATCATCTTGAACTCTGCAAGCACATATGTAATTTTAAATTCAATTTTAATAAGACAAAAGTACCCCCTATCATACTCTTTTCTTCAATTTTCATTTTTTGCTTTTTCTTTATTTTTACCTGGTATAAAGATTTCTTCTGCGCATGCGTGATGACGTGGCCTTCCTAGTTGAAATTAAGAGATCAATCTGACCGCGTACCGAAAACTTCGGTCCAAGGCATTAACTTTTTGGCGGGTCCCAAACACTCTTGATGAGAGGGCATCTGGCCTCTTCTACCCGCTGATATTATCTCACTAAAAATGTAATCCATAAAATAAACTTAAAATTTCCAGACTTTTTAAGGGGTTATTACTTTAAATTTACCTTTGTGGGTGCATTTCACGTTAAAAAAGTTTTCTGATTATTTTATTGTATAAATGCATTCACCTTTTTTTCTAAATTATTTTAATGGCCTTCTAATTATAAAATTATACATTTTGTGGTCCATGAAACTCTTGAGATTAGAGACCTCTAATCTCGATGAATTTGTTCAATCAAAATAGTTTGGAGGATAGAGGATGGTCTAAGAATGGTATGAAGTTTTTAATCATTCACACCATCGTTTCACGAATTTGGAGAGTATTTCAAAGTACAGGAATAGTTGTCCTGAATGTGTTCAGTAGTAAAAGTCAGTGGTGTATCTGTCCACCCTCAAGTACAGAGGGGGGCAAGGGCCCTAGGGGCCCAAACCTGACTTTGCAGGGGGGCTAAATGTTCTCCGTTATGCTGCTGGTAAAAGTAGTATATGAACAACTACGGTGGCTGAAGACCGGTATATTATCCTGCAACTGAGAAAGGACAGATGACAAACAGTGGGAGAAATCTCAAAACAAATGCAAGATACTACTTGAAGATCTATATCGTGTTTTACAGTGAACAGGAGGCTACGCAATGGTGGCTTATTTGGACAACGTACAAGAAGTGTGTGCCTTTAACGCCAAGATTCTTAAATAACGAATGAGCGATTCTGATTGATTACCAATTCTAGATGCATGCACTTCTAAAGAGATTGGGGAACACGCAATAACTTCTCCAAAATCACGAAAATGGGAAGGTCTGGAGGTAAAAGAGTTTTTATTTTTGCAGCGGTATCATGTTTGAAGCTGACATTCATATTTGCCAAGGAGGTTCAGTCATTTGTGCCTGCTATTGCGATTCTTTACGGGCGTCTGCTTAAATGTATTTGGCCAATTCTGCTTCAAGGACGAAAACAATACACTCCATTGTACAGTAGCTATCGAAGAGTTGTCAGAGAGCGAAGATAGTCAACTCGTGGATTGTCCAGTAAAAATCGAATCTAAATTTAATCCAACACTTGTTAGGTATTCTTAGGTATTCAGAGCTACAATTGGCACTATGAGAGAAATAAGTAGAGAACCTTGGCAGGAGGTTACAACAAATATAGGTAGTTTGTTGATAACTTAGCCCTTAGCATAGAAAGACGATGTAATTCCTACTACAGAGGCGTAACGGAGAATATTAGGAGGCCTCTGCTAAGTCAGCTTTTGGACTCCAAAGCCTAATTTGTCAGACTTTGGGCTCCCTAAAATCCCTGGGTCCACCGGAGTGCGGGGGTTGCGGGATGTACGTTACGCCACTGCAGTAATATCAGGAATGATCGTATCTACTCCTAAAGGTTGAATTTTTCTTACGAACCATTTGTTTCTTATACGTTTTTGCTTTTTCTACTTGTGTACTTGTAGTTAACTTTCCAATAAAAGTTTTTTTTATCCTTTTTGATTTCTTTTTTGAAAGTCTTGTTTAATTTTTTCATGGTCTTTCGTCTTCGGAATCTTAATCGTCTCGATTTGGAAATTTTTTTGTACAATATTGCATTTTTTAAAAAAAGCCTTCTCTTCTTTAATTTTGACACATAATTGAAAATTATTAAATTTTTTTCAAAAAAAAGTATGATCTATATTTCATTATCTATACAGTAAAGCAAAATAATTTTTTACTTTACAAGCAAAGGAAAAAATTAGGTGCTTTTAGAATGTTCCGAAACTTTAAAGACACTGTATAGTAAATAAATGTATGTTTGTATAAATGCAAATTGTATAAAAAATTATAATAATAACAATAAAATTGTGAAGCATTATCTTCTGTCTGGAATCTGTGCTTCTTCTGTCTGTGCTTCAAATTTAATTTTGTCTCTTTAGACTAAAACGAAGACACCCATAATTCAGTAGATTTATTACATAATGGAGTTAACTTTCTTTCGAACTAAAAACGTTTCGAAATAACTTTTTATTTGATAAAATAAATGTCTTAAAGTTGAAGCAATTGAATTTTTTTCACTTATCCCATTTTCACTCTTTAAGTGTTCAATTGGCAGATGCACATTCATATTTATGATCACAGCACTCTGTCTGAATATAGGTTGCATGAGCTAATATGAGTAGATCGCGCATAAGTCTAATTGAGCATATATTAGTTAAATCGAATATTTATGAATTGATAAAAGTAATCACAAAATAATAATAGAAATAATCTAGTGAATATATATATATATATCCTTCATATTAGAAAGTTATTAGATTACATTTCATTTCAGATACGTTTATTAAGAATTAAAATATTGTCAATGTTATGATTGAATCTGACATTTATTGAGATCCGTTTTATTTTATATCACAAACAATTGCATTATTTTCTTAGATAACTGTATTTCCCAGATACATGCAAACGTCAGAAATTTTCTACAAAAATTCAGTAATTACCAATATTTTAATTTTTTTCTTAAAATTCGGCGTAATAAATCTTTTCTTTTAAATAAATCATTTATTCTTTTAAAAACAAAACAATTCACATTGAAAAAAGAACAGTTTTTGAACCTTTTTCTTTTGAAATCTTTAAGAAACGACTCCTGAATTTATAACAATTCATATTCATATTAATATGATAGATTTCAGAAAATACGTATTGCTAAAATATTTTGTAACTTTTAAATTTGAGATTTCTTTTATATAGCGTTTTCACAAAAGTATGTTGACATGCTACGACACAAAAGATAACAGTGTCTCTTAGATTTAATTAGTTAAATTAAAGTGTAGGTGGCTTTTACATTCACATTTTCCTAAAAAGTAGCCATTTGGGCTACTTTATTACGTTGTTTGATATGATAATTTTGTCTTCTGAAGAAACTACGATGTATGCAAATGAGCAATATTATTTTTGTAGAAGTGTAGTGAATAAGGATTTCTGAATGAAAACCGAAGAAAGGGTGGGAGAAAGTCAGTAGCGTAACGTACACCCTCGCAATCCCCCAATTGTGGGGGGGCACGGTTCTAGGGGGACTAAAGCCTGACTACTGCCAAGTACCGCTCTTTGTAGAATCCAACGTGGGGACCCAAAATCTGACTTTGCAGGGGGGGGCAAATGTTCTGCGTTACACCACTGGAGAAAGTATAACTCCCTCTACGTTATAAAAATTTTACTGAGATCAGGTAAACCTTATCGGAAGAGATTCAAAAAATAGGACCTGAATCTCGCTATTAGGAAATCACGACTTCAGAATTCTTAAGATAAGTAACAGTTTATTATATTTATTTTATAGAGCTGATTTAAGTTAAACTGCTCGGCATGTTTGTCGGCTAATTTATTTTTATATTTATTTAATCAGAGCTTTAATAAGTAAGTTATAGATAAAAAGTATAATGTCTCTTATTACTAACTAATTAGTCTCAATACAAAATATTAATATTATTACTATCATAATTTGTTACCTATCCATGAAAGAATTTTGCAACCCCTTTAGGGTTCTTTCTTGTTTTGGGTTATTTTTATGTGAGATTTTATTCCAGTTTTTTAATTACTTTTCTAGGGATCCTTTGATTATTTCACCAAGTAATTGATCCAAATGTGAAAGGAGCTAAAGTGAACTACATGTTCTGATTTTTTATGTAAGATGGAAACAATTGAAAGGGAAATCTATCTTTTTAATTGCATTTCTTCCTAAAAAGGTATGTTGCTTAACACTATTGTAAGTTTTGTAGGGCTTTAATTTTGAATGAGGATGATTTTAGCATTAAGGTGATATTAACATCGTGAGCCATTCAAAGTTCCAATAGCATAAACTTACATTTTTCTTGTGCTTAAATAATTTTATTACTTAATTTACCTTTAAGACGACAATTATAGTTAATTTATCCTTCAAGCTGAGAGAATCTTTTGAATTAAACTTAGTTAAATTAAAAAAATGTATTTCTAATACTGTCTTAAGTGAGTTTGGCACTTTTTTCGAATATATATATTCTCAAACAAAATATAAGAATTGAAATCAGCTTTGATAAATAGTGAAATTCGAAAGTTCACTGATAAAATAACACTTCTGAGATTTTTCACTGATTGAAGTTAATACTAAAACTTTTTAAATGGAATAACACAAAACAGCGTGGTTTTACTAAAGTATGCGTTTTTTGTATAATTTTACTCATAATAAAATAAAACATAACATTATCAGGTCCTTTTAAAAAGGTATTAGTATTATATATAACATATATTATGCCATTAAAAATAAAATATTCAACAAAGAACTTTAAGTTTTATTTCATCGTTCTTTTATTTTTAAATTATGTATGTGGTTTTGGAATATATAATGTTCTTTCAAGTTTTTTAGTAAATTTACGAGTTAATTATATACATTATATATATATATATATACATTAGGTTACATATATATATACATATATATTACATGTATATTAGGTTACATATATATTACATATATATATATATACATATTATATATATACACATTAGGTTGGCGACAAAGAAATGCATTATTTTTTTTCAGTAGATGGCTGTAGTGTCGATATCTCGTGAAGCATTGATCAAACAATTTCAAATTTATGCTCGTTGTCAAGATGACATTTCACACTAAAAAAATTATTTTGCTTTTTTTGTTTGGTCCATTCAGTTGTGAGTTACATGGAGTTAAAAATGGAAGTCAACAAAGAGAAAATTCGGTTCTTTTTACATTTTTTCTTTGATAAAGGTGAAAATGCAAGCCAAAGGGCTGAAATTGTGAATGATGTTTATGGTGCCGATACTGTAACAGATAATAACGCCCAATTTTGGTTTCGTCGATTCCGTTCAGGTATTTTTGATTGTAAAGATGCACCTCACACAGGCAGGCCCGTCATCAAAAATGACGATAAAATCACAGAAATAATCGAAGTTGACCGGCATGATAGAGTCGTAGTATCGCCAAGGAGCTAAAGATCAGCCATAAGACAGTTTTAAGCCATCTGCGCAAATTTGGATTCAAAAAGAAGCTCCATGTTTTGGTGCCACACCAATTATCTCCAAATGACAAGATTGATCCAATTTCCATTTGCAAAGCCTTGGCCAAACGTTATGAAATTGACCCATTTCTTAAGCGGATGGTGACTGGGAATGAGAAATGGGTCACATACGACAATATTGTGCGAAAACGATCGTGGTTAAAATGTGGTGAAGCAGCTCAAACGGTGACCAAACCAGGACTAACGGCCAGGAAGGTTCTACTGTGTATTTCGGGAGACTGGAGAGGAATAATTTATTTGGAGTTGCTTCCGCATGGCCAAACACTAAATTCAGATCTCTACTGTCAACAACGGGACCGTTTAAATGGCCAGAATTGGCCAACAAAAGAGGTGCTGTGTTCCATCAGGACAACGCCAGAACACATACTTCTGTAGTAACTCGCCATAACCTCTGGTAGCTTGGTTGGGAAGTTTTAATGCATCCACCATATAGTCCGGACCTGGCACCAAGTGATCACCACCTTTTTCTCACATTGCAAAACTTCCTGAGTGATAAGAAATTGGGATCAAGAGAAGATTGTGAAAATCGATTAATAGATAGTTTCGCCAATAAGAGCCAAGACTTCTATGAGAGAGGCATTATGAAGCCACCTTTAAAATGGCAAAAAATTATACAACTAAACGGTGTGTATTTGACCCAAATCGGACAATTGGAAGCTTGTTAAATAAAGTCTTGATTTCCATGCAAAAATAATGGATTTTTTGCCCAACCTAATATATATACGATATATATTTCATTGCAAACGAAATGAAATATTAATTATGATGGACTCATGAAGAATACCCATCCAAGATTACTTTATTAATTATTTCAAAATATTTTCTTTTTTATCGGCATTGTGGAATTTTATAAAAAAATTACATCCAAGTACATTTTAAATAAAAAATATACTGATCCTGAAAGTAAATAAATAAATAAGGTAAAGTGGTGTCTCAAATGATGTTATATCTACATCATGCTTCACCACATGTAAGGATTTTTTCAAAGAATTACGTACATTGAATTTATCAAGGCGTTTTCTTACACTTCGTCTCTTAAAAATCTCAATCTTAATTCGTAGGTAGATTAAACAATGTAGTAATGCTCTACTTTGTTTAAATAATATTTTCTTTAGTTTACTAACAGAATTTATTATTTTTTTATTTTTAAAAATGTATAAATTGAAAGGTTATCGATACTGAATTTTTCCAATTTTTTTTATCTCTGGAAAATGGGAAGACAGTAATAGTCATTAAAATAATAAAAATGGGAATTAATTATGATAAAGGGAAAATGCATTCTAAGAGAACATTAAAAATTGAAAAACAAACGTATTAAGAATAAGAGAGAGATCCAAACAAGAATGTCAATGTTCCTTCAATTGTAAACAAGCTGTGAGTATATCGTGTGTATATTTAAAAAAAGTTAATGCTTAAAAAAAGAAAACCATGCTCTTAAATTTTAAAGATATTTTTTAAAAAAATTATTAAGATAAAAATTATATGATATCAGATGTTTAAGTGTTCGAAAATGACATACATTTTTAATTTCGTAAGGGACATATATTCAGTCTACATTAAACATTGAAAACTTTTTATTAGGTTAAGAAGTGAACAAGTTTTTCATCTGACATAATAAGCACTGAGTTATTTCCAAAAATAATGAGCAAGGTAACCTGGTAGTCCTGTTGGATTTTTTCTAAGCCCCTAACTATTTTTCTTCCCGTTAAGAGCGTGAAACATCTTAAAAATATCGCATTAACTTCTCGTCACACTTTTCAAGACTAAATATTTCACAGATTTGCTTTCCAGTGCGAAGGGTTTTCCCGGAATAATAACCATCCGGAATATTTGTCTAGACGGTTAGTGACGCATTACAAGTTGGCGTCACACTGAATCACTTTCTCCGTGACATCCTTGGAATGTACTTTCCCTGCCTGCTTTTTCAGCAACGCATTTTTTTTTCTTGCATATGAAATTTGTTTTTCACGTTTTTAAATTTTTTTTCTTAAATGCACAACTACACTTAACTTAAGTATATACTCCTTTAAAACTTATTTGTAAAATTTATACATTTAATATTAAATCAATTAATAAACAGAATAAGATTGTGAACGCATACATATTATCCTTCATCCCCGGAAAAGGATTAATACTTTAAATTAAAAAAAATTAAATCTATTATAACTGATATTATTTAATTATCCGCTGCTATTTGTTGACAAAAAACGCATTTGCTCACGACGAGATGAATCGAAACCGCTGTTTACATTTAAAAAAATCCACAATCACTAAGCTTGTATCTAATAAAAAGTTTCGTTCTTTAATGACATTTTGAGAAGATGAACTTCTTTCTGAAATATTTTACAATGCAAATGCTTTTATCATAGCATTTATTATTATTTTAATTTGATGTATTTTTGTTCTTTTAGTTTTCATGGTTCTTTAAATAATTCTTGGTACCCAACTAAACAAATTTTTTCAGATATTGTTGAATTCTTTGTCCATGCTTTGCATTTGGCCCATTGTTTAAAAAATGATTTTCCTGATTTGAACCTAGTTCAAGATCTTCAAAAATTAAATTAGCAATTATTTGAGAGGCACCTTCAAACAATTCCCATCATTTCACGCAATTATCGGGTTAGAGTAAATCATCCCAAAATAAATAAATAAATGTGATTTTTTCTTAGATCGTGTTATTTGAAAACTGTGTAAAAAGAGTTGGGTGAATTTAAAAAATTCTGAAATACGGCTGAAAAAAAAGAATTATTTAAATATAATTAAAAAATGTTAACGTGAGTCAAGGAAAAACTGAAAGAGAAATGTCGAACCAAGCTATTATGTAAATTTATGATTAAGTTCTTTCAAAGAATAATTTTTCTCAGCGTATAAAGGGAAAAATTATTGTAGATGTATCAAACTTTTGATTTTGTATTACATCTTTTGTATTTCTATTTTTATAGCATAACTTTACTAATAATATTAATTTTTAAATGTAAATTTTGATAGAAAAAGGATTTAGTTGATTTTTTAAAAAATTAAGTTTGAGCTAATTTTTGTAATGGTGAACATATATTTACTGATTTTAGTTTAAGCATAACAAAACACGTTTATCAATTGCTTTTTCTAGAACTAATATTTCAGGATATAAGACCATAAAATTTTAAGTTGTATTTTTTACAATATATGTGAATAATGTTTTTCAAAATAAATCAAAGCAATAATAAATTGTTGATCCACATTTGTTTTAAAAGTTAATATTTATTTGAGGGTGTAATTCAATTGTAAGTAAAAGAGCTATGATTAACCAACAAAAGAAATCCGAATATGAAAGCGAAATTAAAATTTGTGAGTTGCATATTTATAATATGTATTTCTTTAAATGTTTTTTTTTCAATTAAGAAAACTATTTCAAATCAAAATCAGTTTCGCTTTATTCGATCAGTTTCTTGTGTTCTTTATTTATAAAATCAGGTTTAGTAATTATAATTAAAAATCTGAATTCTTCAATAAACTTTTTAAAAATTTGCTATTCTTAATCACACAGAAACACAGTAATAGAAAAGTCTATTCTAATATAATTAAAACAAAAGCTGAAAATGATAGAAGAAATTTTTAAAACTCTGGGAAACGTAAAAGGTTAATTGTTAAATGTTATATAAGAATATTATATAAAAACCTTGATGGCACAATTAATCTTAATGATCTCAAAAGGGAAAAATTTTATTACTTATAAAACTTCACTCTATGTGTGTAGAAGATTTCTGGTTCATTAATCCCATTCTTAGAAGAACATTTGTATAATTTAGAATTAAAAGAAAACTTGAAGTACCAAAGAGAGACTCTATACAACGAATAATTCAATATCTATCGTCCTTTGATTCGTGGAATGCTTGTTCGGTAATGAAATAAGTCCAAATTTGAAAAGTGCAGTCTGAACAAATTAATTGAGTTCTATCTTTGCTTGCAATTAATTTTATAGACTTAACACCTATTAATTACATTATTTCATGAATATTTTAAAGAATTATGTACTCGTTCTATGCTTCCTTTAAAAAGGCATAAATGAATAAATTTATAGGTAAAAACACAATTGCTTCACAATTGTGCAATAAATTTAAAAGAATGTAAAACTGTCACACATTTATAAGCTTGTACAAGCTGGGTATTATAAGTCGGTACATTTTAGTGCCCCGTAGTTCATTTGAATTGAAGGTACCTTGTAAGAATTTAAAAAAGCGTATTTTTCTCAATCATACTTCTTCAACTCTTTCAGAAATAAATTAGACTAAGTCTGAAGCAATCAAAAAATTTCTAAATCCAAGAGAGCATGCTATTATAGCCTTATAATATATTTTTGTAATGAAAAATAAAGCCTTGTCGACTGAACCAAGGCAGATAGATTTATTCTTTTGGAGAAAGAAGTAATCAATCCATTGAACACTTACCGTCTGAGATTATTGCTCAGATGACCATCAGAGGGTGCAGAAGAACACTGACCTGGGTGCTGTGAGAGGGAGGGAGGTCTCCCAGAAATTCGTCTGCAGGCAAATGTCCAAGACAGAGACAGAATCAAGGGAATGTGGCTATGACAACTGATACTCAGCGCGATGGGATGAGGATGAACACATGATGTGAGGGTGGCTCTTATTGGACGACAGGTCGGAAGGGAAAAACGCTGCCTCCGTCCCAAAAAGGAGGGGAATTAGGCCACAAAATGTAAGGCACAGAGAGGATAACCCTACCTACTCTGATGGAGTTTAATTGACTCCTTCGCTTGGATGATGAGCGGCTTCTAGATGGCTTTTCATTAACAAATTGCTTTTGGCACTCTCAATCTCATTATTTTTGAAAATTTATTTTTAAACTTTTTCTTTTGAATTTTGAAAATACATAACTTTTTTTTGGCTGGCATTAGGTTTATGTCTGTGACGTAAATTTATTGTAGATCGGGCCAAATTAAACTTTCATTGATAAAAATGTCCTTACCGTGATACACTTGTTTATTGTAGAATTTTAAAAAAGTGTTTCAAGAGTTGTTGTTGTTGTTAGGGAAAGTCATAAATATTTTTATTCAGTTATGTAAATATAAAAAAAACCCCTTATCTTAATATGTCTCCAACAACAACAAAAAATCTCCCTTTTTTCCAATAAAAATAACATATCTGCGTAGATGAGCTCCGTTCTAATAAGAGAAAAGAGTGCATGATTCAAATAATATAATATTCCTATAAAAATTCTTAGAGCTATAATCAAAAATATTTATGTGTGATGCAAAATAAGGGAAATTCTGTATATTCCCTAATAGAATTTTTTTTTAATAACTTTAAGTTTTGACTGTAGGAAACGTAAATAAATTAGAGTAAATCCCTTAAATTTTCTACAATAATTACTTATTTTGTTTATTATACATTATTAAATCAGAGAAATAATTTCAATGTCATTTAAATGCATGTGCACTTATTTATGTTTTTAATTAATTTTCATTTTATACCAAGAAAATTATTCAACCAGTATTGTGTGTGTGTGTGTGTGTATATTCTTCTCATATGTTAGTACTAAATACGAGCGTGGATCAATTATTTCTTATCATACATTAAGCTTATGAGCGAATAAGAGTTTTCAAATGCATGTCGGCAGGTTGGTGGCGTGGTTGGTTAGTCGCTGGTTTTCTGTACTCAAAGTTGCAGGTCCGACCCCAGCCCAAGTCGTTAGATTTCCATGATGCAGAAAATTGACAGCGGCCATGTCGTATGATTATACGGCATGTAAATGATTCCTAGGAGGGTGCTCTAGGCAAAATTAAATCCTGGTACAGATTCGCATCGTCAGAGCTCAGGTGCCTCACTCTAGGGAGGAAACTAGATGTCAAAATTACCTGCGGCGATAGGTATCCGCCAATATAGTGCCGCACTAAAATGAGATACCAGCTTTCGGTGAATATAACTCTGTTCATAACTGTTCATAATCTGCCATTCGAAATAATAAAAAAAGATCTTAATGATTTTTAAAGTATAACTTTTTTTTAAAAGAGGAGCTTATTTTTAATTAATAAATAATCTCGTTCCTTTTTTATAACTCGCGCTTGCATTAGAAATTGTTAAAAACTTTATTTGTGGAAATAAAGAATAAATTCAGAATTTTTAAATATTTTGCGATGAAATTATTAAAATTAAGATTCGAAAGGGAAAAAATCGAGAAAAAATCGAAACAAGCGACATTACTGATTTTTTCCCCAAAGGTAACAAAAAGGTATGAACAGAAGCTTTAAATCGTTATATTTAAGATGAATTTTTAAAATATGTAACATTCTCTTTTTCATTTTACTTTTATTGCATATTATTTCAGTAGCACTAATGTTAGTAATATTCGCACAGTATAACAGCTGAAGGATGCCTATACTGACAAAGAAAAAAAAGTAAAAAAAAAAATGTATAAACATTTAAAGAATTAGGGCAAAAGAGCACAATCTTATTTTCATGCCACTGAGCTGTTTTTCTTGTTCGTATCAGAGGAATAAATTATGGTTAAACTTTTTTTAAAAATTCCTATTTGATATTTACATGAAATAATAAAGTTATTTAACAAGTATTTATAGTTTTTTTTAAAGCAATAGAATTTTATTACACAATTAGTTTCAATTTTTTTTCAATAATTGTTGATTTTTCGAATTTGTTACATCTGAATGAATCTCCTAAAATCTTGAGTACGTTGAATAAATATGAATAACTTCATGCAACCTTAAAAGAAAATTATATAGCTAACGTGAAATCGATTACTTAAAATATATCGTTTAATTGTTAGTTTGTTGATAGAGAAGGCACATGTGTGCAGTGTTTAAATCCAATTACATAATCATAAAAATTGCTATATTTCTTAAGAAATTTATTGTAAATTAATGTAATAGAGAAAAGAAAGAAAATAATTAACACATTTTTGTGATTTACAACTGGTTAATTTTTAAAGGTAAGTGTAATGAATAATAAATAACAGTCGTGTTAATGATGGATTATAATCGTCTAATTATACTTACATTCAGTACATTATTGCACCTGGATAACGTATTAGTCAATTAAACAAAAATAAATTAAAAAACAAACTAACTGGACATTAAATTTATTCGAATAAAGAATCATAAAGGGAAAATATGTACACAATTCCAAAAGAATTCCATCTCTTTTTTACATCGTAAGCATTTATTTCTTTTCGTTATACAATAGCCTGTACTTAACAAAAGCTTTAAGCTGTTTTTTTTAACGATGCAAGTTATTAACCTTGATGCATCAGTGAATTAAATGTTCAAGACATTGAAACCAGAACTTGGAACTGTGCCGCGGAATGATTGACAAGTATGTTGTTTCAGGTGTCCATTGTCTGACGTTTAGTTTGAAAGGCTTCCGCGTGGGGGGAAAAAGTGAAACCATTCTTCTTGAAAATTGGCCAGATCAGTCAAAGAAAGTGCTAAAACAACTCGACGGCGTTATTACACCGCTGTCACAACAAACTTCTTGAAAAAAAATTAAACGATACTGTTTCTTTTTTCCATTCACAGTGGTTACTTTAGCTTGATATTTCTTATTCGAAAAAACTACTCTTGGAAAAAAAATTGTTCTTGAACTGTGATTTATGGCAACACGTTTTTTTTAAATGCTGGAAAAGTAAAATTTATTCAACCAAATGGAATTATTACAGTTAAAGTCTCAAATCTTTTGAAAATGTTATTTTTTCGCTAATATTAATTATTAAAGAGAAATAAAAGAACTGTTTTATAACTAGTACTTGCTAACGAAAAAACTGCTTGCGAATGTTATCTTTAATGCCATTGATTTAAGTATTGCTCAGTAAAATTTAGGTTGGTGTGAAGTGGTAGTTAGGAGAGAGGGTGCCAGCTGAGTTGTCGTCCACGTCACTTGACCAGGGTTCAAAATTACGTGGTCCGTCGCCAAAAGTCCTCGTGTAGCTGAACAGTGCGACGTTAATGTTCATTCACTAACTCAGTAAAATTTAGATCTTAGGGATTTTTCCTTTTATACTTCTTTTGAGATGCTTTCAAAAAGGTAATAAAACGTTTTGATAATAGTTAAAAATATTATTTTTAACTAAATACATGTTAAATTATAATTTAAAAATGAAAAATAACTAATGTTTTATTTAAAAAAATATTTTTACGTACCATATATGGTGAATTATATAAAGTATTTCTTAAGTTTATAGTCTAAATTAATTAAATTTGCGAGGCTAACTTTGAATTATTTCTTTACTCATTGAAACACGGTTTTAAAATAAATGTTAAAAAATCTTACTTTTTAATTCCCTAAAATTTTTAGGTAATGAAGAAAGATGGTAATCGATTGATTTTAATTAAATAATTCAATCTATTTGGGTATTTTCATTGCTAGCGTTCTAGGAGAAGTAAATCAAAACCTGTTACTTAAATAACGAGTTAAAAAAATATTTGTGTATTAAATTTTACACGTGATGTATACAAAAGTTTTGTGTAAATTCGTATTTTTAGCAAATATTTATAATCCAATCGTTTTTTACAGTCAGCTAGATATTTCTTGATATTATACAAGAATTTTTAATTCTAAATTTATCAATTCAATTAAAGAAGTTCACAAATAGCATTTAAATCATTGAAAAATGTTCAAATACCACCCAAATTAACTGCATTTACTTGAATTTCAAAAGCATATTTTTCCTTTTAATTTCATTATTGGTATTAGAACTTCATACTAAAGAACACTAATAATATTTCGTATTGTTTTCTTTGCCTAAAAGGCAGTGTAGCAGAAAAGCCACTTTTTAATGTTTGCTCATAAGAATAGGAAAAGAAGAGGGAGAAATCTAAATTAAGTAAATTTTTTTTCCATTTCTGGAGATGAAAGAAGTTTGTTTTTCTTAGCCCATAAAAATTATGATATGCATTTAAAATTCTTATTTGTTTATTACGATTTTTTTAATCTTTTATAAGTATTACAATTTATTCATTCTATAAGAAATATTAGCAAAGAGAGAGAGAGAGACAATTTTATAAAAACCAACCATTTTTAATTTAAATTTTATACAGATATATAGATAAATAATTAAAAAAATAATTGATATTACTTTCTAAAATCATAGTTAAAAAATCAAAAAAATATAAAATAGATGATTATTTAGCTGAAAATTTGCTATGTAAAGGAAAATTTATTTAAAAATAATAAATCTCAGAAATCCTGAAGGGAAAAATTTATCATCCTACCCTTTCCTAAAATTATAGTATTATTTCAAATAATCAATTTTTATATTGCCAATGAATAAAATATTTATAACTAGAAAAGTATTAATGCCGAAATTACAGTTAAGACTCCCATAACACTGAGCATTGAGAAAAATACATAGTTATATGTGAATGACAAATCCCTATATTTCTTGCTTATCTGCATCAATTTAATAAAAATCATCAAAATTTAGACTGCAAAATTTATTTCTGATAGTATAACCTTAAAATAAATTTTAAAAACATAGTAATCATTTCAAAATTTCTCCTAAAACTAATATTTTCACGCTATATTTCTAAAGTGAATTAAAAACCATAAGTTTAACAAAGAGCATTATCATCATTATTATTAGAAAAACATAGTAATTCCAATAAATTATATTGAATGAATTTAGAACCTCTCTCATTGATCAGATTTTTCAACGAAAGAAAGTTCTGCATTTAGGTGAAACAAAAGATACAAATTTATTTTAGAGGAATCTAATATAGAGCTAGAGATAGAAAATGTAATTATTTATAGAAAAAAACACATAGTAGAGGATTTACGATAAGTAGTTAGCAATCGAATAAGAAAACAAAAATTTTTAGAAGCTCTTAAATGATAGAAGAAAGGATTTTTTAAAAAAATATTTTAAAGAGAAATTAAAAACAGAGCACACTTAAACTTGAACTTCTGGCAGTTAGTAATTTCAACAAAATAATGAATTATTAATGGAATATTAATAATTATCAACTTAACTTCAGCAAATATTTTTGAGTATTTAATGTTGTAAATATATGTTCAAGTATTACTTCTACTTAAAATTTTAAGTATTTCATCAACTGAGTAATTTTTATGTTTCTTTATTCATGCATTATTTTCTTGCAACATTTCGATTTATATTGATACTGATCTTCCGGAAGACAATCCTTCTTATATTTGGATTCTCACATTATGTTAAAAAAAGGGAAGGTTGTGCTATTTCGGGGAGTTAAAATAAACTAATTAAACTTTTGAAGCATATTTTTGAAAGAAAATATAAAATATAATATTACACATCACTTCCGCAAAATTGTAAAATAGAGAGGTTTCAAAATTACACCCAACAGTTAAATAATGAAACCCTGACTACGATATAATATTTCAGAATAGTTATATACATATATTTTAAAAACACCAATAATACAGTTACACATATTAGGTAGATTTATTACTACAAAAAATCCATTAGATGTATTACAATTCACTAAATTAAAGTAATTTTAAAAGATTTACCCCCAAATTTCAAAAGATATGTTGAAGCTATTGATAAAAGAACAATAGTAAAAAATTATCTCGAGAAATATTTTAATTTTTCTACTTTATATCAAAGAGGCTAAATGAAGTATTGGAAAGGAAAACATACCCAACTACCTATCAGAAACATGCTCAATTTTTCTTTAGATCCCTTTTTTTGGATGCCCATTTTTTTCTGTAGAATTTTCTACAGCGTCTCCCCTCCCTACATCTTTCATGAATATAAAATAATTCCAAACTTGATTTAAAAATAAATGATAATAGTTGTGGCTAAAAATATATTTACATTATTAAAAACGTTTTTAAAAAATCGCATTTAAGTAAATATCGATAGCAAAAATTATATACTAGCTGTTCAAAATTTCTTTTGTTTTTATTATGCAGAAAAACTTTAAAAAAACATGACAGATGAGTTGCAAAGATTTTAAAGTAGTTAAAACAGATATTATCATGCATAGACCAACTTTATATCCTAGGTTCATTTTAGGATAATTTAGCATTTTTTTTAAGGAGATAAAATTTAGAAAAGTACTTATTGACTTACATTAGTTGCTTATTGTTTATTTATTTAGACATATATATATATATATATATATAACATCTAATTCATTACATTATGTGTACAGTTTACATTTTTTATTATTCTGAAAATATATAAGTAAATATGTCTTAAAGAATAAAAAAAATGCATAGTTATAAAAAAAAAGACGAAACGGGAACTCTTTATAAATCTTTTACAGATCTCATCATAGCTGAAGTTATTGTTAATGTATTAAAATGAAATAAAATAGGAAACTATTAGATTAATTAGATAATTAAAAGAAGCTAATTGAAATTTAAAATGGATTTTCACATTGTCGATATCATTTTTTACATGGGCCTGATTTTCATTCAAAAAATAGCTGACTTTCCAAATTTTATAAAATTCTGCTGAAATGTTTTTAGGCTTTAGGATTTTAAAAACCGAGTACTCTAATTTTAAGTGAGTATCTAAAACCTTAGAAGATTAAAAAACTACTGATCATCACTTTTTAAAGCCTTTTGAACAAGTCGATGCAGTTTTTACAGTTATAAGAAACTTTAAAAGTTCAAAAAATTATTATTAAAGTTTGAATCATGAAATATAGTTAATAAGAAAATTATACGGATTTATCAGTTTGTGTTTGTTAAATGTTTTATCAAATTATTTTCGTTATTGAAATTTCTGATGTGGTAAGATTCTTAAATTCAAAAGTTCACATAATTCATTTTGATAAATAAGAAAATATTCAAAGTCACACTTGCAATCGGAAAACGACTAGATTGAGGGTCCATTTATTAGTTTATAATATTTAATTATCTGTCCATCGATCAAGTGTTGTTAAAAATGAAAAAGAAAATTTGTGAACAATTTACGCGAAGAAATCTACGTAGTAAATAAACCCTAATAAATCTCTGGAACTAATGACCAGACTCTAAAATGAAATTTTGAATATAAGCTATTTAGACACTTCACCTAATTTCCAACAACCTGAAGTTTCAGAATAAATTTATATTTTGGAATTTAACTAACTGTAGTTAACTGTAAATGTTGTAAATCAATCCATTAAGAGAAAATATAGTTTCCTACGAGAGTTATTAATGTCAATATTGACGTTATCTAGTTTCGATTTGAATTGCTTCAACTGCTTTTTCCTAGCGTCGCACTCTGTAACAGTGCGAGAGAGAAAGACAGAGGGCTATTGAAATGGACTACGTAATTTTGAACCTCGGGTCAAGTCCCATGCAAACTACGAACGTTTTTATTGGTGCACCTTTTTCATCACGACTGTACAAGTATTTTATAGTGAATTAAGTGGATCTGAAAACTTCGTTTTGAAAGTTGTAATTACTGAGCTATTTAATTCTTCAAACTAGATCTCATGAATTGATTGACTCATTTTTCTTAAAAAAACCTTTATAAATATATGTCATTGAAACTAACTGAATATAGACTTAAATTCTTTGAATTTCATAAAATTAATTATTTTTAATCATTCGCATATACACAGGGCGAGTTACATGAAAATATTCTTAATAATCAAGTTTTAATCAATTTTGTAAATCCAAGCTTAAGCAAATAACATTTCATCTAAAAATATACACAACTGGATTTTTACAACCTAGCAAAGAAATAAACGCGGGGAAGAGTGAAGAATTCGTTATTTTTGTGCGATATATTATTTGATTATTGAAAATATTAAAAAGTGTTAAAATGTTTATGTTTGTTAAAATAAATATAATAAGTTATTAGGTTTAATTAAAGAAAAGATACAACAGAAAAAATGCACATCAGGATCAAAAATTTAATTTATAACAGAGAACTCATTCAATTGATTTAAATCATTTAAATTAAATGAGACCTCTACGCTTGTTTTTTTCCTGATGATATTCTTAGAGTAATCACAATCTTTAATGTGTCTAATACACAATATTTGTAACAGTACATCAGGTCAGTAAAGAGTTAAACTTTTGGCACTAAAATTTAAATTTCCAGTTTTGATATTTTCATTATTATTTATTTAATCAATGATGTTTTAAAATTCTATTTCCGGGACAAGGTGGAGAAAATGTTGCAATAAGAACATTTTTAGACCAAGTGAATAACGAAAACCATTTACTTCCGTAAGTTAAATCAATAAATTTCCATAAAATATCTTGAGAATAGTTTAATATCTTCTGTATTTTTAACAGATTGCTAGATTGTACAGTATTATTTATATTTAACCATCTGTCCAAAGTAATTTTAAAATCTTCTTTTGTATTTGACTGATAGTAAAAAATTATCTACAGCTCTAAATTAAAGTTTTTATTGCGTTTTGAATGTTGAGTTTTTTTCCCTTCAATTTTATAGTTAAATGAATTAATTTATTTCACATTTTTGTCATTATGTCTTTGTCTGATTTATCACTTCTAGTTGTTTTTCGAAATAAAGTCAGGCACGCATCCATACTTCATTTGGTTTTTTGTTTAGTTTGAACACATATGAAAAAAAGTAATCTTGTTTACTTTAAACTCAAGCTGGATGCAAAAATTTTTGGCAAAAATCTATAAAACTGCTTATATTTAGATTCTTAAAAATAAGCAACAATGTTCTCTTCTCCCTTCGCTGTACAAAACTCATGACGAGCAAGTGAACAAATTTGCTCTTATATATTGCTCGTGAATTATACGGAATATTTCATTTACATTTTTTTCTTGTTTTCATTTTGTGATAATCCTGTGCATATGATTTATTTAAATATTTATTATAATAATTTGATGCATATTATACAACATAAAGTAAAGGAGAAAAATTATAAGTTAATATTAAGAAAAAATATAAAAAAAATGCAAGGAAACATTTTTAATTTTCATGCACATATTTGAATTAATATATCTACATACATACTTCTATATTACGTAATTGTTGAGCTGCATGTTAGTATATTTTGTACTTCATGATAACCATCCATATGAATAGTTTTATTGTTGTAATTCTCAAGGGAATTATTAAAACTAATTTCTTATAAAAGGAATGATTAAATAAAAAATAAATTGATTAGTTTCAAATCTTTTTTAATTATTTTTCATCATGGAGCATTTCATTCGTTTTTACTACAAAAATTATTAAAAATAAATGAATTATCATTTTTCACTTATTTATCTGTGGTTTTAACAATTAACGTTAAGAAATCAGTAGAAACTAAAAATAAGCATTGAAACTCTTATACGTCTAAATATATTACGGAAAACTTATTTTTAGTATTCTTATTTTTGTTTATTTTGACAAATATATATCATTCATAGCTCAGTCATTATTTTTGTCTTTACAAAATTCAATGAATCCTTCTATTCATAAATTGCAATTATAATTTTCTTATGCTCTTATAAGTTATGATCAGAGAAACTATGCCTTTTTTTTTTTTCTTTGGTGATTTGTAGTATCCGAAAATGATATGAATATCTTTGTTCGAGGTGAACTGAAAAAAACGTGAAAGTACTTATATAAAATTTTTGTAATTGTTAACTCGTGCTTATTTCCTACTTATGAAAAATGATTAGATCACTAGTTATTAGTCCTTAAGGTATCCGACTGCCCTAAAATCATGATTTTTAAAAAAAATTGACAATTTTTCTTATGATTTTTTCTATAGGTCATCTTATTAACTTTATAAAAATACGAAGTTATTTATTTTCCATTCACTAGAACAAAAACGACAAGTGTTTTAGTAAAAGCAGATGCCATAACTGTACATAAGATGCCAAACTTAAGAATGCGTTTTACTCGAAATGTGTTTTTTCTTCAGAAAGCTCAAACGGGAACAGCGATTGCTCAAAAGGTTAAGAAAAGAATATGCTGAAATTTTTTCTGTGTAACATTAGAAGTGTTTTAACCTTCAAACTTATCTATCACTGTTTTATTACAAAGTTTAAAGTTTTTATGTGAATATAAACACTATTTTTTTTAAGCAATTTCATATAATAACTAAGATAAAGTGCTCTAGTTTTTGCAAAAATTAAAATATCTCTTATCCTGAAGGTCATTTAAAAATGGAATAACAAAGTAATACATCAAAATTGAAAATTTGAGAATTTGTTCATTTACTATTTGAACAGTGCGGGCCCCATTTATGTAACTTTTTGTCAATTTTGAGCCATTTTTTCCCATTTCAGTAATAATAATTTATTTTTCTCATCTTAATTTTGCATATTTCTCTTAAAATGTACTAAATAAATCTACCCCCCAAAAAATCTCCATATCTCCATTTTTCTAAAAAAAAAAGTTCTTCGCAAGTAGTCGGATACCTTAAGTATTGCTTAATTTTTAACTAGCCTTCTTATTTTCTAATTTTGCTCAAATATTAAAAACATAAAAAAATTACTTAAAATATCGAACTATAATATTTTGGTTTAAAAGAGAATAGATAACAGAAAATACTCCCCTCATTTTCAATAAAAAAATATTAACATTTGAGAAATGATAGTTCTGAGTATTCAGGAAATTATTCATTGCTCGAAAGTCCTTTGATTTGTTTTACAGTTTAGTTGGTATTATCCGCTGTCTTATTTTAAAAAATGTTCCATTGTTCTCTCAAAATACTCTAGTAAATCATGAAATATTATACATTATAGAGTTTAGAGTTTAATTGTTTCAATTTGTCAGCTACGTAAATCACTATATGCTTCCCTCCTTTTGTACATTTAGTGTAGTTTAATAATATCAAAATAACACTGATTTGTTATAAATAGGGGCATATTAATTGTTATCTATGGATATTCGTACATATGTTTTAAAAAAATAAAGTTTCTTTTTTATGTTTTAAAATTACTAAATTCCTGTAATACAAGATTAACTTTTTTATATAAACAAGTAATTAAAATTACAAAGTATCAAAGAAATTTTTTATTCAAAATTAAAATCATTGGGAGATGTTCTCCTGAAGTCGAATGGAGAATATCAGAATGGAAAAGAAAATACCAACGAGACTATGAATCAGAATTATGTGTTTTTCAAGAGAAGCGGCAGAGCAGAGAAGAGTAATGAAGCGAAAAGCAAATTGCGAAACTTTCTCCTACCGAAATCCAGCTCGTCAACGGTCACCTCTTCGGTGTTGCAATGAAGCGCCATTTTATCGAGCACGTCCCCAAGAAGCACGAAATTAGTACGGATGGAGGCACCTCCTCGCGAAAAGGCGTTAACTCTGTCCCCTACCAAAGAACGAATGAAGCCCCAGTCGCATTTCCGTGGTCACACGCCATTTCGCAAATAAGAAACACCACTTTCGACTTTTTACGTCATTACACTTAATTTACTTTCCACTTTTCTCGCTGATTCCTTGCTTTCTCACCTTTTTATTTTTTCTTTCACTTGTCGTTGACTGCATTAGGAGATAGAGGCAGGTTTTTTACCGGTTTCAGGTTCACGCGCCCTCTTATTCGTTTAATTTCTCACTTTTTTCGAGTCGCAAGAAGATTTTGATGAAACGCACCAGATTAATAAAAAGATTCGTTCACCCTTTCCCACCCTTGACCTTCTCAACTCCATCACACCTCAAAGTCAGGGTTTTTATTTTTTCAAAAATCGCAATAATTTACTTAAATTTATAGCAAGGTTGGAAACACCTTGCTTGTTGACATTCAGATTTCATAAACAGATCCTGGTGAATGCATGAGGTGTAAAAATTGAAGAAGTTTTTTCATCTTTCTGTTCATTTACCTTGCTACCTAGACAGGTATTTAAAAAAGAGGGACTGAAAAAATGATTTACGGCATATTTTATTCACATATTATTTGATTTTAAGAATGACAAGTTAATATACAATCTAAGTTTTTTAAAAAAGAATTTGAAAACAATATATTTATATACACATTATTATCTGGTATACTCGTTCTTCGCACGGGTAAATTGAAAAATAACAATCGAGATGAAAGGATAAAAAAATAAGGCAAAATTATATTGAATTATATTTTAAATAATATTAAATATACTGCAAAACTTTTACACGGAAAAAGCTGCAACATAATGATAAGAAATTATAAAAACAGCAATAAATACACATAATGATAATACAAATATGTTCTTCTTCAGCGGCTCGACAGCCCTGGGTGGGCCTTGGCATTCTTCAGAAGTTTTCTCCAGGCATCTCTACTTTTGGCAACTGTTTTCCAGTTCTTGACCTTTAAAATATTTAGGCCTTTTTCGAGACAGTCAATCCATCTTCACGGGCGTCCGCCCCGAGGTCTTTTTCCCATGGGTTTTGCAAGAAAATCTTTCTTGCAACAATGATTTTCATTCATTCTCGCCAGATGACCAGCCCATTTAAGTCTCTGTAATTTGACAAATTTTACAATATCAGATTGTTTGTAAATTTTGTAGAGTTCTAAGTTAGATCTTCTTAACCATGGTCCATTCACTTGGATCCCACCAAGAAATACAGATATATAGTAATCCTAAAAAAAAAACTGCAGGAAATACAAAATTTCGCATTTCGAGATAGTCTTGGAGTAATGTAACGTCTTACCAGCAGAAATATGGAAAATCACTTACAAAAAGAGTTTTAAAAGAAAAGAAATCTAAAGCAAATTTCGAAAAAATCTATTCGAGGTGCCCGCCATCATAACTCATAATTTCGACGTGTCATATTTCATGTATCTGGGTCATTCTGTTTTTGTGCTACAATACAAATTTGGAATGGTTTTTCACACGCACGCACACACACACGCACACAACTCTTCCTTAAACAAGGAGAGTTGTAAAAATTCACCAAAAAATTAATTTGAATTTCTTCTCATATGCTTACATCTCCTTTGAAACATCAGCCATGCTCCCTGCAAAATTTTGGAGCCGATCAACGTTATACATGCTACAAATAAGTATTCCAATTTCTATATAAGACTTGTGCTATTAAATCACATACATAAATATGTGAGTATACTTAAAGTTATTAGTACGTATTGTTACTAATCTTTTAAGATCAATATCTGAGGTATGATATGGCCATTACTCACCTTCTTTGCTGGGTATTTCATGATTTTTGCGATTATATATTGCTTTTAAATTATTGATATCTAGGCCCAAGTATTAAGGCTTCGAATGTATTGAAAAGCTTATTGAGCATTTCTTCTATCCAATATATGTAAACGCAACTTAAAACTGTAATGATAGAAAGCCACAAAGTAAAATAGAAAGTAATTAAGTATTTCTTGATTTATATAAAAAAAGAACAGGACTTGTGTGTGTGTGTGAATTTCTATAAAACGGAAATATATTATTCTTTTATGCCCTCCTCGGAATCGATTTCCCCAAAGCCCGTTTTTAGTGGATCACCACTTAATAACAGAAATATTTCTGCCGAATTTCATATCTCATTGGTTCACAAAGGGATTTTTTTTTTATCTAGAAGCCCTCGCAACCCTCCTTGGAATTCAATTTCCGTGAAACCTGTTCTTATCGGAACTCTACCCACGTTTGCATGCCTATGCTTAACAGAAGAAATATTCTTACCCTATATATATTTTAAGTCTGTACGACTAATAGTTCAAAAGCAGGAACTTTGGTCCATAACCCCCCGAAATCTCCCTCTAAGAGTCAAGTTTCGCAAAACCTGATTGCTAGTGGATTTCTGCTCGAAATAAAAAAACAATATATAATATATATATATATGTTGGCCAAATTTGGCCAAATTTCTATTCTACAGTTCTAATGGTTCAAAACCGGAAATTTTTGTCTATAACGCTCCCGCTACCCTTCTTAAGTGTCCATTTTTTCACAAAACACGTCCTTAGCATTTATCTACTCAACAAAAGAGACATGCTTACCATATTTAAGTTTGTCGATCTAATAGTTCATAAACATGAATTTTTGTCAATAACTCCCGATAACCTCTTTTGAGGGTCGATTTCGGCAAAACTTCTTAGCGGATCTCAATGAAAAAAATGTGCCTGTCAAGTTTCAAGTCTGTTGATCTAATAGTTCCTGAGATCTCGTGATGAGTGAGTTGTTTTCCTCCTTTATATATGCAGACGTATCAATAGATATTCTGATGTGTTTTTAAAAAGGCTACGTCCATATTATCTAATTGTAACTCAGAGTTTTTGAATGAATATTGTAATTCAGTTAATGGATGTTAATAATAAAAAACTTCAGCTTGAAGTTACAAAGAAGTTTTATTGTCGATTCTACTAAAAGCTTTTATTGATGTACACAAAAATAAAAACAAAAATTGAATGATCGATTTTATATAAAAGAATTTTATTAACTCAAACTGAATTTTATTTTTATTAAAATGATGAAAGATACAAGTTTTCCTCTTTCTTTCTTTCTTTTACTGAGCATTTTTAAATATAGACTAAGAAAAAAAATATTTATTTCTAATAATTTCTAACAAATTGCTTTCTAAATCTATCAGCATCAAATGCTTCACTCATAAAAGAAGAATTATTGAAGGACTTGAACGACCTTTAAGTGTCTATAAAAAGCATTCTTTTATAATCTACCTGTCTCATTGAAGAAACCAACTTTTTTTTTCTTCTAAAAAAATCCTTGCTGTTTTTATGAGCAGTGGGTAAAATTAGGAGCTACTTAAACATCTTCTTTAAATAGCTATTACTCACACAAAAACGAAACAGAAATAAGTAAAGACTTAGGATACGAGTTACTGATGCATTATATATGTTTGTTTGTTGGACGTTTCCAGCTGTCGATTCGTGCCAGACTCAAAAATCATTTCATCATAGCGAGTATACATCGTAATTTTCAATCAATGCCAGAGAAGGTTGACACCAAAGTTGGTTCCTCACTTTAGATATCTATGGCAACGAGAATTAGAGCTATGATATATGTATCGTGCATCAACCTTCTATTCAATTTACTTGATTAGTTTAAATTGTTTAGGCTGAATACATTAAACATTCCCTGTTTTACTTTAAAAAACATTTGATGTTAAATGGAAAATATTAAAAAGAAAGCATCTAAAATAATTTAAAAAATTTTTTCAGAAAATTCTATTTTAGTGTTTGTGTTTCTGTAACGATCCATAAGTCGAAGGATCAGACTACAAAATGATTGCAGTTGTAAGAAAACTTTGATTGTATATATGTAAAATGGAAGCCTACTCTTTGCAGTTTTCAAAATAAATTCTTTTCAATCATAAATTGAGCTTATATACAAATATTTAGAATCGCATCACATATTATTTAGTTATTTTTTGTAATCTTAATAATATTTTTGCTTAAGTTTTCATACACATTAATCTCTACGATTTTAACTCTCGAGATAAGCATCACTTATGTCATACAGGGATTAAAGCATTCTGTTAGTTAAAGTTATAAGCGTTTGGATTTTAGTGAAGAGTTAAGGAACTAGTTTAAATCCAGATTTCATTTAAAAAATTGCTGAGAAGAATTATGAAACACTTTTATTCTTTAAACATTATAACTGTGTTTTCCAACGTCTTAATTAGGTGTCAGTCGCGTAACGTAGAACCCTTCGCATCTAGAATTCTAGGGGACTCAAAGAGCCTGACTGATGGCAAGGACGTACTTAACCAATTTATAAAATATTAAAGGCAAAACCAGACTTAACAAGAGGGGTCTAATATTCGATGTTACGCTTGTGACAGGTGTGGAGTGGTTGATGAGTGAGAAAAGCTCCAGCACATGCATGTGGGTGATCTTGGTTTATCTTGCAGTGATTAGATATGACTAAATTCGTCACCAGAGGAAACAAACAAGCAAGACAAAACAAAAAGGAAAAACGCATCACCGAAAAAGTTTCTGTTTCACAAAAATACACTTCCATATTAGCACATCTTTTACGTTAGTCTCACGCAGTTAGTTCTCACGAATGATATCGAATCGCATCGGGAATAGGATGCAAAAATATCGCATCCAATTATAATCTATATATATAAAGGAGAAAAGCGACTCACTGACTCACTCACTCACTGACTGACTGACTCACTGACTAATCACGATATCTCCGGAACTATTAAACCTACAGACTTGAAATTTGATAGGTAGGCTCCCTTCATGGAGTAGACGTCAGCTAAGAACGGATTTTGCAAAGTTCGAACCCCAAGGGGCGTTATAGGTAATTATTTCCATTACTAAACTATTAGATGTACAGTCGTGAAAAACTTGGTACACAGATTTCTTTCATAAAGTAGAGATTCCCTATATAATGCTTTTTACAAAAAACGACCTCCAAGGGGCGTTGACGGCGCTTAAGGGGCTTTATACATAACTATTTCCATTTTTAAACTATTAGACGTACAGTCTTGAAAAAAATTTGGTAAACAGATTCCTTTCATAGAGTACAGATCCCCCTACAGAATGGGTTTTGTGAAAATCGACTCCCAAGTGGCGTTGTGAAGAATTAAGTGGCGTTATAGGCAATTAACTCCTTTTTTTAAACTATTGGACTTAAAATCTCGAAATTTAGTAAGCTGATTCCATTCATTGAGTAGAGATCCAATGTAAGATGGGTTTAGTGAAAATCGTTTCCTAAGTGGCGTTGAGGGCGCTTAAGGGGCTTTATACATAATTATTTCCATTTTTAAACTATTAGATGTACAGTCTTGAAATTTGGTAAGCGGATTCCTAGGAGTACAGATCCGCTGCAAAATGGGTTTTGTCAAAATCGACTCCCAAGTGGCGTTGTAGAGTATTAGCTGGCGTTATAGGCATTTAACTCCTTTTTTAAACTATTAGACGTAAAATCTTGAAATTTAGTAAGCAGATTCCATTCATTAAGTAGAGATCCGCTGTAACATGGGTTTGTGAAAATCACTTCCTAAGTGGCGTTGCAGGGGCTTAAGGGGCGTTATACATAATTATTTCCATTTTTAAACTATTAGACGTACAGTTTTGAAATTTGGTAAGCGGATTCCTTTCATAGAGTACAGATCCGCTGCAAAATGGGTTTTGTCAAAATCGACTCCCAAGTGGCGTTGTGGAGAATTAAGGGGCGTTATATAGGCAATTAACTCCTTTTTTAAACTATTAGATGTAAAATCTTGAAATTGAGTAAGCAGATTCCATTCACTGAGCACTGATCTGTCATAAGATGGGTTTTGTGAAAATCATTTTCTAAGTGGCGTTGCGGGAGCTTAAGGGCCCTTACAGATAATTATTTCCATTTTTAAACTATTAGACGTACAGTCTTAAAATTTGGTAAGCGAATTTCTTTCATGGTGTAGAGATCCGCTACAAAATAGTTTTGGGGAAAATTGATCCCCAAGGGTCACTGAGGGGGATTAAGGGGGTATAATAGATAAATATTTCCACTTTTCAACTAATAAAACCACCTGCTTGAAAATTAGAAGGTATGTTCCGCTCATGGAATAAAGTTCCCTTTACAAAGATTTTTGCGAAAACGGACCCCCAAAGAAGTGGGGTTGCGAGGGATTAAGGCGTGTTATAGAAAAATTCCTGTTTTTGAATTTAACTCATTTACTTGAAATTTGTTGAACACTTTTCTTTAGTTGAATAGAGTTCCACTAAGAATGGATTTTACGGAAATCAACTCCATGGGGGAGCGGGGAGAGTTATTGGGGAGTATTGATAGACAAAATTCCCGTTTTCGAACTGCTAAGACTATAATAATAAAATTTGGTTTGCATGCTTCTTTTGTTGAATTGGAATCCGCTAAGAATGCTGTCAACGAGGTATTGCTGATAAAAATTCCGTTTTTGCTCTGTTAGATTTAGACTTGAAATTTAGCACGCATGTTTATTTTATGGAGTAGAGATCCACTGAAAGTTGCTTTGGTGGAAATCCACTTCATTATTAGGTTAAGTGAGCGAAAAAAATCTTTCTACTTCTATTTTAGATATAAATAGAAATTAGATATTATAATTTATGCTCTTTTTATATCAAGGGGCGAGAGTGTTACAGCTATAAATATATTTTTCAATACAATCGAATTCTTAATGCTAGATATCAATAATTAATATACATGTGAACAGTATTCATATATACAACATCGTGAAATACCCAGGGAAGCGGGTGGGTAACGCCTTGTTCATTTATATATAAAAAGGAGAAAAGCGACTCACTGACTGACTGACTAATCACGATATCTCCGGAACTATTAAAAATACAGATTTGAAATTTGGTAGGTAGGTTCCCTTCATGGAGTAGACATCAGCTAAGGACGGATTTTGCAAAGATCGAAACCCAAGGGGCGTTACGGGGTTTAAAGGGTGTTATAGATAATTCTTTCCATAATTAAACTATAAGATGTACAGTCTTGAAACTTGGTACACAGATTTCTTTCATAAAGTAGAGATTCCTTACACAATGAATTTTACGAAATTTGACCTGCAAGGGGCGTTGAGGGCGCTTAAGGGGCATTATACATAATTATTTCCATTTTTAAACTATTAGACGTACAGTCTTGAAATTTGGTAAGCGGATTCCTTTCATAGAGTAGAGGTTCTCTATAAAATGGGTTTTGTGAAACTCGACCATCAAGTGGCGTTGTGAAGAATTAAGAGGCGTTATAGGCAATTATCTCCTTTTTTTAAACTATTAGACGTAAAATCTCGAAATTGAGTAAGCTGATTCCATTCATTGAGTAGAGATCCGCTATAAGATGGGTTTTTGTAAAAATTGTTTTCTAAGTGGCGTTGCGGGGCTTAAGTGGCGTTATAGATAATTATTTCCATTTTTAAACTATTAGACGGACAGTCTTGAAATTTGAAATGCCGATTCCTCTCATAGAGTACGGATCCGCTACAAAATGGTTTTTGTGAAAATCGACCCCAAGTGGCGTTGCGGAGAATTAAGCGGCGTTATACAGGCAATTAACTTTTTTTTAACTATTAGACGTACAGTCTTAAAATTTGGTATGCTGATTCCTTTCATAGCGTAGAGATCCGCTACAAAATAGTTTTGGGAAAAATTGATCCCCAAGGGTCACTGAGGAGGATTAAGGGGGTAATAGATAAATATTTCCGCTTTTCAACTAATAGACCCACCTTCTTTAAAATTAGAAGGTATGTTCCGTTCATGGAATAAATTTCCTTTTACAAAGATTTTTGCGAAAACGGATCCCCAAAGGAGTGGGGTTGCGAGGGATTAAGGCGTGTTATAGAAAAATTCCTGTTTTTGAATTTAACTCATTTACTTGAAATTTGTTGAGCACTTTTCTTTAGTTGAATAGAGTTCCACTAAGAATGGATTTTACGGAAATCAACTCCATGGGGGAGCGGGGAGAGTTATTGGGGAGTATTGATAGACAAAATTCCCGTTTTCGAACTGCTAAGACTATAATAATAAAACTTGGTTTGCATGCCTCTTTTGTTGAATTGGAATCCGCTAAGAATGCTCTCAAAGAGGTATTGATGATAAAAATTTCGATTTTGCTCTGTTAGATTTAGACTTGAAATTTAGCACGCATGCTTATTTTATGGAGTAGGTGAAAGTTGTTTTGGTGAAAATCCACTTGATTATTAGGTTAAGTGAGCGCAAAAAATCTTTCTACTTCTATTTTAGATATAAATAGAAATTAGATATTATAATTTATGCTCTTTTTATATCAAGAGGTGAGAGTTGCAGCTATAAATATATTTTTCCATACAATCGAATTCTTAATGCTAGATATCATTAATTCATATATATGTAAACAGTATACATTTATACAACATCGTGAAATACCCAGTGAAGTGGGTGGGTAACGGCTAGTGTATTTATAAAAGATGTTCCCTTCGTAAGCAAAAAGTTATTGAATATTGAAGAACACAGTCAATTATTCTTCTAATTTTATCTTGTTTGTATATGAGGTATTAGTTTACAAAGCATTTTTAATCTTAAACAAGCTTAAAAGCAGAATTTTTTATTTCCTATATATATATGTCAGGTTTAAAAAATTTAGCTTCAAAATTAAGTAAGTAATAAATGAAATTAGAGTGAACTCTTTACCATCGCGTAAGGATTTGTGGGTAAATAAGCCTATTTAAATGTGGAGCGAGCGCTGAAAAAAAGAGAACGCATACTCGAAAAGGCTTAGCTGGTGACTCCTCGCCGAACTGTTGTCTATTGTTCTACTCGGTTGCGCTCCAAAGGGCCGCGAAGTTGGATTTTATGTGATTGAAGCAAAATAAAGACATTATAGAGATGATGCCCACCTCATTTTACCAGCAAGCCTGGGACCTGACATATATATATATATATATATATATATATATATATATATATATATATATATATATATATATATATATATATATATATATATATATATATATATATATATATATGTGTGTGTGTGTGTGTGTGTGTGTGTGTTATTCTTAACTAGAACTTCACAAAGATCCAAAATAATAGCCCCATAGTTTCGATAAAACGGTTTATTTTAAAATAAACAGAAAGTATAGCGAGTTCTCTCACTAGTAGTAATAAGTAGAACAGTAGTTTCAATCTATATATAAAATTAAAACAAAGTGAACCACATTCTCGTGGCTTGACCGTTCAGTTATCGTCTCGGATTCTCCTTCAATAGGAAATTGAAGCGAATGATACTGCTGGCACTGGTTGAGAAAATAGTCCACTCGGTATCCTGACCGAAGTTTTTGACCTCGAAAATTGAATCACTTTCCAACTGAACAGTATCTGAAAAATCAAATAAAGAAGGAAAAACAAAAATAAAAAATTTCTGTACAGTTCTATGCTGAAGTAGACGAGGGATTCATATGGTCAGTGGCTGTAGAGGTACAATTCGGATAGTCGTGCTATCCTACTTTCTCTATCTAGAATATGTCTTTGCCCATTTCTGATGTTATTCGTACGTTCCAAAAGAACTTAGGCCGTAACTTTAGTCAACTTCCAAGCAATGTACGTTGTATGGCTACAAAAAATTAAAGTTGTATTATCGTGCTTTTTCTCTTCTTATTGAATGTTTTTTGTTTTCTTCTTGAACTCCGAAAAGGTTCTTTATCACTTCTCTGATGTCTTCTCTTTCCTTTATGAAAACATTCGTTTCTTCTTGAAGAATTTCGTGTATCTTTATATTCTCTCGATTTTTCATTTTGACACCAGTGAGTGTAAAAAGTGTGTTTTACGAACTTCTGCTCGTTGTGTTGTATGAATAATTAGAAATAAACTTTTTGAAGTATCCTGCCTCAATGATCAGCATAAAATAAAGGATTCAGTTAAAGATCAGTTAAAAGTCAGCGGCTATTTGAGCTCTAAGTGTTAACCCTATATTTTACTACATTTCCAATTAAAAAATAGTACCATAAAATATTTTACCATATGATATATGCAGTAGTGTTAATTGCCTAGTTTTTGAATGAGATAATAAAAAGACAATTTGAGCAATATGGGACAAAATAGTTGTTCTCCTAGAAGAAACAGAGTTACCAAAGCTTTATGTAAAATAAGTGTTCATAATTCTACCAATAGAGGCCAACTTAAAACAGTAACTTAGTCGATCCTATTCAAAAAAGATAATGTAAAGAACAACGGCCAAATTTTGATGTACAAACTCGTCAGATTGTACGAGTATGCTGGCCTCCTAGGACTGAAAACATGCAAAAATGTAAGGGTGATTGGATGCAACGTCAAATCAAGAGTTATACGTGAAGAATATCATATAAATTTATGTTTGTGTTAAAAAACTGTTTTCATGACTTTTATGTAAGGTAAGATTACTATATGTGAGATACTCACACGGAGAATTTTTTTATTTTATTGATTTGGTTCTTCTATGTGTGTATAAAGTTCTCATATAGGAAGAGTCAAGCAGAAAGTAACATTTTCTATTCAAATTTTGTCACTTATTTCATGAAAACACTGATATTAAATAGAATAGCAGCCACGCATATTTTTTCAACTCACAATAAGAATTCATGCAGTAATGGGTTAATTTATGCATAGCTATAATTTGTTTCATAATACAGCATTATTAAATATTGAAAGTAAATTGGCTCTTGATAACCTTCGTAAAGTATTGGTGTTTAATAAGATGAAAATAATAACTTCTTACTGTCCAGTTTATTTAAATATTTATTCATTATTTACATTTATAGATATTACGCAAATAAGTGCTCGATACATCATGACACTTTGAGCAATAATTTTTAAATGAGATTTTAAAAACCTGCTCTCTTTTTCTGAATTTGAAATGAAAGAAATAGAGCTTATAATTTTTATTTTGATTGTTGATATTAATAATAAATTACAATTAATAATGCTATGTATGAAATAATATCTAATTGAATTAAAATTATTAAGAGCATATATTTTATTTCAAATTCTTTAAAGCACTACTTCTGTTAAATACTGAAGAGCCATACTGGAGTAGTTCAGCACAATTCATTTGATTTCTTCTAAAACGTCGAAAGATATATTTCTGCACAAAAGCACCCAGAATAAACTTCATAGCTGCACAAAGAAATATTTATAATTCTTTATGCACAGATATGTTTTAAAAAGAGTTGTAAGGAATTTCGATGCATTAAGTAACTGGTTGAACAAATTAATATATTCATAATAAAATAAAGATTATTCAAATCAAATAAAAATGATTATGGGAAGTTAGTCCGAAGAAAATTATTTGTGATGCTTACAACACGTGAGATTCGATAACTTTTATGGTATTTTTACAATCATTTAGTGCCATAATATAGTTTTAGAAGTTTTCCTGTGTGTGTGTGATCATTTTATATCATAACATTAACTTAAAAAAATTCACAACGTTCTCTTTAAGTTTGTTTAATGGATGTTTATATACTATACAGCAAGTTTCTGATTTCATGTAAATGAAAAGGCATAAAATAACATTTAATTAAATATTATTATTTTTTTTCGTCCTATTGTTGCAAGTTTTTTATTCCACATAAAACTAGCAAAACTGTGACAAGTTTTAATTTTTAGTTTACAGAAAAATTTTACTAAGAACGATATTAGAATAACAATTTAAGAAATAGGAAGAAAAAAGATTGTTGGAATTCTCTTTTTTTCAATTTTAACTCTGCATTTATATTTTGTCCAAGGTTCTAATAAACTAGAATCGAAATCGTCAAATTGTTTACTTACAGAAATTTAGAATAATCATTTTCTTGACCAAAATTTAAATATGAAATATTTGTAAAGTTTATTTTGTAAATGTTTCATAAATAAATTAAATATTAAGAACTTTTTTAACTAATTAATTTTAGTGTTTCCCTCTTCCTTTTTTATAAATTGAATTAAACACAAAAATATAATAATTTGAGTAATATGAGGAAAATTTTGAAAAATAGGATTTTTGCTTACTTTTTTCACTTTTAAGACGACATTTTAATAAAATTACTTTTCATTTTTATTAAAAAATTTTTTATTCATTTTATTTTTCATATTTTATTCATTTTTATATTTTTTATTTCATTATAATTAATTATTTTTATTTATAATACTTTACAATATTATTTTAAATGTGATAGCAAAGAATATAACCTCTTGTGCAATGTTTTAAAATAAACTCTGTTATAGATTTCTTTATTCTTATGAATGCAATTCTCCCGTTGTTAATCTATCAATTGTTTTCTTTACAATGCTTCTCGAAAAACAGTAGAAAGACCTTTACAGAAGAATTCCTTTGCATGTTTCGGTAACGCGGGAAAAATCTCTCTCACTCTCTCTTTTTTTAAATTTTAGGACAACGTGTTCCAATGAGAGATTTTAGAGCATTTTTAACTTTCTTCAACATGAAATACAAATAAAAAATGATGTAAAGATGCCAAAGAAAAATATAGTTGGTATTTTTGTAATTATTATTCATAAAAAACTTTACTTTCATAGATGTAGGAAACTGGGATCATCGTTAATATTTCCTAATGTACCATAGCTTGAAGTTAAAATTTTAATTAATAACATAACACATAAATAGTTCCATAGAAGGAATTTATCTCTGTACGGATATCGTTTTCCTTTCCCATGGTTTATTTACGTCATAAAATTGATCTGAATCAAATTTCGTATAACTGTACTTCGAGTTTAAAAAATTTAAAAAGCGAGTCTCTTTTCAAACCATTACTCAAAAGTTAACAAGCAGAATTACCTAATTTTGAGCTTCCGAAGGGAATTCTGTATACCAATCAACAGAAAATCATTTTTGAAATCTAAAAATACATTCACCAATAAACATTAAATAAGTATGTTTATAAAAATTTTATCCTGTATTTTTAACATATTTGCAGCAATCCAAGAAATTTTCAAGATATTCTCAATGAGGTTCGAGCGTTCTTTAAAGAAAAATTTATCATTTTTGAATACTTAACCACCTATCAATTTGTATTTGAACACAGAAAAAAGTATTTTCAATAATATATTTAATGTATATGAAATTAATTTTTTTGAAGAGAATTTTTCTTACATCAAAAAAAATATCAAATATATTAAAAATAAAATTGAAAGAATTTTAATTAACGATTAAAACTGTAAACTAGATCTAAAACTCCGATAAGAGTTTTACTTCAAAAAACGGGAAATTAACTTTATTACAGAAATTTCAACCAAACGATTTTATTTTCTTGCCAAAATCCTAAAACAAAAGAAATAAATACTCTAAACTTATATACGTTCTTCCATTTAAATACTTTAACAGCATGGTCTTTACTTAAATTTGTTGATGTTTTTACAGAATCTTTGATTTACAATTGATTACTTTGATTTTTTAAGTAAATTATAATTTACTTATAATTTATTTTTATCTTGCTTTTGTTTATGAGTTAAATATCAGAATATTTCGAAGTTCCCTGTTTATTTAATATTTTTACTTGCAATGAAAAATTATTGTTTTTAATTTTTATTTCTACCTAAAAATTGTTAAATACAAGTTGTAATAAAAACCTAGCTAGTTTTAAGGAACTACGTATATAAGGATATTTATTGATAATAAATTGAATATATTTATGTTCCCAATAAATTCTTAAGGAATAAAAACAATACAAATTAATATTTTTTATTTTATTTTATACTAGTGGTCCCGACAGATGTTGTCCTGTACATATGTCTTAAATCCGAAAATTACAAACTTTTTTGAATAAGTTGTAACAATCTGGACTGTTTTGATGAAATTTTTTGTAAGGAAAGTTATATATTACAATACTTGACATCATCACATGTACAGTTACCACAATTCACCTATTGATTGAGCGTGAGTATGTATTTACTAAAAACTAAGTTGAATATATAAGCTATTCTGAATAGAAACTTAAACTTGTTTTGATTAAAGGGTGAAAAAGATAAAATTCAAGCTATTTTCATAGCAGGTATATTTTTTTAATGCACGGAAAATAAATTTATCGTAATGCCATTGAATATACGTTTTTGGTTAATCCTTGAGGGGTATAAACAAACAAATGCGATGGTTTGCAAACCTCGGACATGCAACATATAAATGGCCGTGTGAAAAAAGCAAGAATTTTCTAAATCTAAGCCACAAATTGTCATTGTTTGACCTTGTGACTTATTAATGGCATAGTAAATACCAAGTGAAATGGAAATTGCAAACATTTGAATGGGTAGTTGAGTATGAAAGAAACATTGAGATCTGTGGTAGAAGTACAACTTCACCTTGAAGTTTGCCGCTCAAAATAGTGGCCTCAAGAATATTGCCCACGATTTTTTTATGAACAATCGCGCTCCTTTACATAATTTTGACGCATATTTAACTAATTGCGATATCGGACCGAATTGTGAATCTAAATCATTCTCAAATCCACTTGAACCCACACAAAAAATATCATCCAAATCGGTCCAGCCGTTTAGGAGGATTTTAGTCACATACACACGCACAGAAGATTTTTATATATAAAGATATAGTTTATATATATAATTAAATATTAAAATATTATTATTCCTTTTATTTTTAAGGCTTTTATCAATTAGCCATTTTAAATTCAAGACTGTAATGTTAATGCTACGAAACTTATATTTTCTTCAAAACTGGATTATTTCCTTTATTTGAATTCAATAAAATGTAATTAAAACGACCAAGAAAAATTAGCATCATATAGTGCTTCTCAAAACGAAGTTTCCTCCTTTATAAGTCTTCTGTCATGTATTTGTCTCTTTTTGTGAAAAATGCTTCTATTATAATAATATTTTGCCTGTATATAGCTCAGACTTCTCTACAGAGGCTCAACTAGAATTTTTGAAATATATAACTTAGAAGTGGGTTTAGTCATATTTTACGTCAACAGAGGGGAGCAATTTTAAGAAAAAAAAGCCAATAATTATTTCAATTGGTGGTAACTCTGAAAATAATGTGAATTATTTAAAATTTCTAGTTGAGCCTCTGTAGAGAGGTCTGAGCTATATACAGGCAAAATATTATTATAATAGAACCATTTTTCACAAAAGGAGAACATTTGGAAAAAAGAGCATTCTAAGTTAATTTTTTGCCAAAATATTATATTTAAATAAATTTTTTTTGTCAAAATCTCCTTAAAACAATTTTATGCGTGTATTCTAATCTGAGTGACACTAAATATCATGAAAATTATCCATTTATGTGCTTTTAAAATCACGGTTCCGAAGGTAGTCGGATACCTTAAGTGAAAGGCCGAAAATTTAAGGTAGAAATCAGAATCAAATTGCAGCTGTTGTAAACCAAGCGTATTTGTTCAATATAAATTACATTCTGAATTTATAAACTACTGTTGAAGACGAAACAATGCTCAATTTTAAACAATACTTGATCATTGAAAGTAAAACTGTTCATTATTTCTTGCATTTCATTATTGTGTTTTTTTCCGTATACAATTTATCAATTTCTACTTTACAGAACCTCAGGGTATGATGGAGTGGGGATGCTGCAGAGCCTCACGTCTAGCTAATTTGTATATTTATAGCTTTAGATTTATTACGACTTTAAGCAGAGCAATAGCCAATATATCACAGTTTTTTAATTTTTTAAAACTAAACATAAAAAGAATAAAATTTGGAAATGTTTAAGGAAGGTTCAAACTATTGTTTTATGGGTAAATTCTCCAAATAGGTTTTCCAAAGATGAAGAAAGTTTCATTTTCTTTTTATTAAATTAATTCACTACTGTTTTTTAATGTTAACACCTTAACAGGTCAATATTTCTACCCAAAATGTTTTTTTAAAAAAACCACATTTTTTATTTTAGATAACTAAGCATAATACTTAATAGAATAAAAAAATGTATGACTTTTTTAATTTAATTTTCAATTTTAAAGTTTTCACACTTTTTTTAAAAAATTTTATAATTGTGATACTCAAAAACACCTCAGTTCTTCCCTTTTGTAAGTATACTCTACATGTTATGAGAAGAGTATACTTACAAAAGGGAAGAACTGAGGTGTTTTTGAGTATCACAATTATAAAAAAAAAAAAGACATAAATATATTATAAAGAGACAGTCCTTTCTCTCGAATGCAAGCGATGGACCTATTAGATCAGGACATTGAAGAACATTTTTTGAAGAATGTATTTAACCCTCAGGAGGGATTGCCTAGAGTCCATTTTAAACCAGAAATGGGAGCTCATACTTCCAAAAATCAAGATCCACCTGAATATTTACGTCAATTAGCTTTGGAGATTATTAACAAAATTCCAGCTACTGCAATGCAAATTTATACCGACGGTAGCAAAGACGAACAAAACTCATGTGGCAGTGGCATCTTTATAAAGGCTCCTAATTGTTCTCATAATATCAAAATTAGGAATTCGGACTTTTGTTCTGTTTTTAGATCCGAGTTAATTGCCATTGATGAAGCTCTCCGAATCATCAAGACGATGACATCTCCTGATGAAATATGGATATTATGTGATAGCCGAAGTGCTATCCAACACCTTAGCGACTGGACAAATGTTGGAGACAAAACATCGGTCTCAATTCTTAAAAATCTTAAAGAACTTTCCCAGCAACATGAGATTTACTTCCAATGGATTCCATCTCACATTGGTCTCTTTGGCAATGACACAGCTGACCTTTTAGCCAAGGAAGGTGTCACTGAAAATTTAATGTCGAGAAGAACTTTGACTTTCTCGGAAATTTTTTCCAAAACGAAATCTTTGATTCAAGAACTATGGAAGACTCCTCCGACTCACCCCTGGTATAATAGGCAGGCCCCAGGTGGTGCCCTTTCCATCAAGGCGGATAGAGTCGTCCAAACAACTATTAGTAGGCTTGCAAGTGGACACATTAGAGGCCTTTCCTTTAACTTAGGCCAGAAAATTTACGAGAATTGTACTAAATGCAATTTGGTACAGGCAACTCCAGATCATCTTTTGTTTTGTGCAGGACTTGAAAGGGAGGACATCTATTCCAGTCCTCTTTTGGTGTACGATTTCCTGAAGACTCTTGGGCTCATGGACCTGGTCTAGCCTGCGGCTAGACAGGAGGAATTAGTCAACAACAACAACAACAACATGTTATGAAGAATGTTTCATGTGTATCTTAAAAGAAATTCCCTCATACTTTATATATATAAAAAAGTTTCATATTTGCAACTCTTTTTCAAATGGCTAAAGGGGTTTCTCTCTATCTGTATGTGTGTGTATAGATATATATATATATATATATACACTCAATTTCAAGCATGGTGTAATACTAAGTCTTACATTGCAATCAGGTCCGAAATATATCGACTTTTTTTTATTATCTTCCCATTTTCATTTTTTCTCAAGAAACAAATTGCACATTGTCTTGCTGATTCTTGTTCTTTATAGAAATTTTGAAGAATCTAAATTCCTAGTATAAAAGAAAAATTACTGCCTTCACCACAAAAAATCTTAGATGAGAAGGATTTCAGTACCATTGACAAAGTGCATCTTTTAAATACACTAGCACTAATAATCTCCCTATTAAAATTAAAAATACGTGCAAGTCAAAGATAGAAAGAAGAAAATATTGCGGCCTGTTCAGCGTACGGGTAAACCATTTAAGGGTGTTAATAACTTTTGTATTTGCCTTCCTATCGAGGTGAAACAACTTAGTAATATTTTCTATCATTCTTCCAGCTTTAAGTAACACCTTAATTGTTAACCCTTTATCTACCGATGGTACTCATAAGTACCACTCACTTTAAAATTACATCGAATAACACTTTTTATGAATACTCTAGGTCCGTGGGTAGCCTAGAGGTTAGAGCATCGGACTCCAGACCGGAAGGCCTGGGTTCGATGCTCGATGCCACCAAATACTTTCCGAGTACACACGGAGTACGTGCTCGTTAAATCAGTGGGTCCGTAGTCTTGTGGGTTGAGTCACGAGCGCAGGGACTGGAGAATATTTCCCTTCCCTTCAGTTTCCATGCAGAAATTGTGAAGGTGGAGATAGAGGTGGTGTCACCATCTATCGTCCCTTTGGGGAATTTCGCCGAGCTAAATCGTACTGTCACCCGTATGGTGCTCAAGACCAACGACAGGCGTACCCCATGCCACGATGAATTTTGTGGGCCTCGATCTGACTACGTCAGACAGGTGGCATTAGAAACAACAACAACGAATACTCTGACGATACTTGGCAGGAATATTGTTTTAAATCCACCCTTTAAAGATATATGACAGCATGGGTTCTATGATGGGTATTTTAGTGGGAAAGGTGAATAGTATTATAGCAGAAATTGCGTTTTCAGCTGACGGCATTTTCAGTGGAATGTGAAGACTGTCATTTTTGTTCCGAAAAAATAGCTGTCAAAAGGTAAGTGTCTTATTTTTTTCTTGTATGTTAATGAAGACCTTAGAAAACGGTTGATTTGACTGTTTATTTTAAGTGAACAGTGTGTATAGTTAATTTTACAATTGAATATTTTTAATCAATTAATTAGCTCTAACGAATTTAATTTCCTAAAGTTGATTATTTTATTTATGTATATCCCTTAATTTTCAATGTAGTGATTCAAAAAAAATATTGTATAAAAAAATGCAGTAAATCATAATGCGGTAGATAAAGGGTTAAGAAAAATGTGATGTAATGAAATTTAAAAATAAATAAATAAATAAAATAAAATAAAACATAAGCTTTGTAGTTATTTTAGGGACGGCAATACTAGACATTAAAATCTCAAAGTTGATCTATGTTGAACAATTTTTTTTCGGATCCTCTACATTTCAGAATGATTAAAATCTAGCGTTAGTTTATGAAATTAACTATAGCATACAGTTTAATCATTTTTTAAGAATGATTAAAATCTAGCATCTGACAAAATTGCCTTGATAAACTGGCAATACATTCTTATTTGGTAAATATTTCCGTTACGTTTTAAAGAGCTTTGATATTCACGAAACATGCTAAAAAGAGGTTATCGATTATTTTTCTTATATTATGTAGTTTATATAATATTATTGATTCTTTTCTAAATTTAAAAAAAAGAATAATAAAAGTAATTTAACATATTTAACTTTTAATAACAAATAGTTATTTAATACATGTATTTCAATACATAAATATTCATGCAATATTTTATTGATACTTAAATTTTATAGCATTTTTACACACATATAGTATAAATGTAGTTTACATATAGTTTCTTTTCATTTTATCTCAAATTAAATTATTGTAAAGATCTCATATGACATTGAGTACTATGCAGGGTTTTAAGAATAAGCTTAAGAATAATTGTCTTAAATACTAGTATTTAAGACAAAATTTTTCGTACAGTTATTCAATGATTATATAAACTTTTCTTAATAATAACAATATTTATGATTCAAAATATTTCAAGAATACATTTTATTTAATCATATATATATACACAATTGGACCCCGATTATCGAATTGATCGCGACCGAACAATTTTTTCGTTAATTCGGGTTTATTCATTATATCAGGGTCTAAACAAAGTACAAATTTTTGGCACTTATCTTTTAGAAATTCTTTCCCGTCTAAATTTCCTCCTTGCAAGAAAAGTCTGTTTCTATTCTGTACTAAAATAATGTGTCATTTGAAAAAAAAATCCAGTTTTTTCTGATACAAGCTAACCAAAAAAAATTCTGCTGGAGAAAAAATTTGGGCTTTATTATTCATTAATTAGGGATTTTTTTGCCTTCATTTTAATCGAAAAAGAGAAAAATTCGTTTAATCTCAAAATTTGTTTAACAAGGGTTTAGTAAGTCGAAGTCCAACTTTCTTTCTCAATATAAATTTTTGTCGTACTTGAAAGTATCAGAAATATTGAATTAACACTTAAATGATATTTAAATGAGTAAAAAATAATTCAGGTTTCTAAAGAATTATCTTTTACCTCCGACATTTTAAAGTACTTTTAAAATATTTTTATAGATCTGAAAATCCTAAGAGAGAAATTTCTAAAGTAGATGTAAAATTTTTTTTCATTTAGAGAAAAATTTAAATCTATAAATTCATTTCTGGGATGTTTTTTACAGCATTTAAATAAATACAATGGCTTAGGTTTGCAGAAGAAAAACAGAAATTCTCTTAGGATTCAGGCCATTTTCATGAATTTAAAATGTTTGAAATAGTTGAGTATAAAGGAAAAAAATAATAATCGAATATAATGTTTTTTTGCCAATGATTAACTTTTTAGAAAAAAAATGAAAATTTTTAAATATATTTTAGACCATGTTGATTTAATTAAAATATTTATTTATTTATTCCGTTGAAATATTTAGTTACTTTTCCGTTTTTTTAATTACTGATTTTTGAAGAGCATTTAATTGTCCTAATTATACACAAAGTCCTAACTTGATACTATGTTTTAATATTTCCAGTTCTAATATGATCAATTACTTTCTTTCAAAAAGTAGTACTATTAATGATTGATTAAATACTAAACATTTTTAATACTAGTTTATGAGGGCATTATGAAATTTCATTGAATTTTTTAAAAAATATTTAAGATCACATCTTTTTAAAAACAAATATTCTTACATAAACTATTAAATTCATATGCTATGTAATTCGTATTTTTCCTAAAAGATAAAAATTAATATTCAAAACTTTTTATGAATAATTAACTTAAATAACTTCATAAACTTTCGTATGAAAATTTAAGTCAATGAAACTTTTCATTATACAGAAGTAAATGTTTCGTTCCAGTAGTTTAGTTTACTTATGAAAGATGTAATTGAAAAATTATAAGAAATTTAACTTTTTTTGTGGAAAAAATTATACTGTTTAAACTTTAATAAGTATTTGGAAAATTTGAATATACTTTGTATGCTGGTAAGATCTCTTACCACGTTATTGTTTTTAAGTATCAGAATGTTCTAATGATATTTATGCTGCCTCATATCGATTTAAATTAAAAAATTCTGGAATCAGTTCAGACAGTTGTAAAATTTTCTTTAAAAAGATAACGCGCATTTTAAAAGCATTTTATTTAATGTGACCTTGGATATATCCATAACTGATTTAATGCTGTCATTTAACTTTAAACGGTTTTCTTCCTTTCATCTAATTTACATTTTCAAATATTACACTGTAAAAATATATTTTTTTCCATCTACAGTTTTGTTTTTTCAAAAATTCTCAGTACTGCTGTGTAAAATCAATTAAATTTACATTTACCTGCTGAGTGAGTGCGTCATTACAAACAAATTTTATACAAAGCACTATTATTATGAATATTTTGGTTATATTTTCTGTTTTGAGGTTTGTTAATTTTTAAAAGCAAAATCAATCGAAATATATAATTATCTTAAAATGATAGTTAATAATGAACTTAAAAATTATTTTATGATAAAAATGTAAGAAGTTGGATCACATCTACTTTTAAAAGTAAAAATATGAAATTGTAAAGAATATAAAAACCAAAGAGTTTCGGTAAAATAATATCAACAACATACATGTAACTAATGTTTTATTATGTCAAAGATGTTTATTTAAAATGCATGATAAATAAAAAAAATAATGCAGAGATAAGAGAGAAATCATTCAATTTCATAACAGCTAAATCGATGAAATTTAACAACGTTTTAATGGAAAACTCAAATAATTTTTTTTCCTCTAAGAAAAACTATTCTTTTATAAGACTTTTTCTGTTTATTCCACGTGAAAGTAATTATTCCTTACTAAACAAAAAAGTGAGAAAAAACTAAATTCCAAAGTTTTCGAAAAAAATCGCAGTTTCGAATTATTTTATTCCTCGATTTCGGGCAAAAAAGGCGAAAATGCGCTTGGAAAAAAAAATCTAGGCCAAGATGGCCGGCTACTCCTCTTAAAGAAATCTGAACATACGACCTTGGGCACTCGGTCTGAAATGGGGTGAACGCGGTTTCCTGTTTCTAGATTTTATAAATAATTTCTCGTATAGTTGTGTAAATATCAGAGCGACTTTCTATTTTAAGATTCCTCGCCATTACATTTCTGCCTCTGGGGAATATCTATCCAGCGACAACCCGACCAAAATGATCGTGTATCCCTCCTGAACACTCCGAGCATTTCGTAACTGATACTTCGGAGAGTGGAAATGAGAGACATGCCCTGACCTGTCTTCAATTATAAAGATTTTTATCTCTTTTTACAACCCAACAATTTTTTTATATGATTCGGATCCTTTGTGAGCGAAAAATTAAAAGGGTACATTCTAAGAAATGTAAAGTAAAACACTGAAAAAAAGCGTAGGAAAAAGAATTAAAATTGGTGTATTTACATAGCTTTTACATGTTTTACTACAAATTGTTCAAAAATAGGAAGAAAATAAATTCTTGTTTTGGAAATGTTTACAGAAAAACAACTCTAGCTTCGAATCAAAATAAAACTTTCTTTTATTACATTTCGAAGTAAAATAAACGTTCTCACTTTCTGCAGGTAAAATTCGATTTCGGCACTTGATTATATTTACAAGATTCAAAGTTTTTTTTAGTTAAAACAAGCAGTGATTAGTTACCAATGGACAGGAACATAGAAAATTGTATTTCAAACCACAGCGGCATACACAGACTTTGTTTATGAGGGAAGTGGGAAGGCTATATTGTAAAAAAAATATCTAAGGTTTTTTTATATTATTATTCCTAATGGGCTGCGGATTGGAGTTTTTCCATTGCAGACCTAGCACATTCCCCGGAAGCTGGTATCTCTTTTTAGTACGGCACCATATAGGCGGATACCAAACACCGCAGGTAATTTTGACCCCCAGTTTCCTCCCTAGAGGGAGGCACCTGAGCTCTATCGATGCGAACCTGTACTAGGATTTAATTTTTCCGAGAACATCCAAGCCGAAACAGACACTCTAGGAATCTTTCAAATACCATATAAGCATACGACATGGCCGCTGCCGATTTTCTGCATCATGAAAATCAACCGACTTGGGCCAGGGTCGAACCCACAACCTTGGGTGCAGAAGGCCAGCGACAAACCACCCATGCCACCCAGCCGGCATATCTATGCGTAATCTATGCTAAAATGAAAAAAAATATGAGAGGTTTGAATCCCGAAAACCTCCACCCTTTTGTGTACCAATTCCTAGCCATACAATATCATACAATAGTCGAAAATGTTTCTATTATTATGATATATTAATATGTTAATTTAATTATATACGAATTGATATTTAGGGAAACATTAAACTACCTGATTATTTAAAATAAATTATGTATAAATTTATTTTAGTTAGTGTACATAAAACAGAAACATTTGAAATCGTTATCTCATCAGCAGTACTGACGATGTCCCTAAATTTTGATTTAGTTCTTGAATTGTATTTAAGACAGTGCTTCTCAAACTTTCAATATTCGCGACTACAATTTTCAATTATATTTTTCATCGCTCCCCCTCATACAATAATAATGTATTGAATGCCAAAAAAGAAAATTGTACTTTGACGCTAAAGCTACTATATGAATTTAATTATAAACCATACAAGCCATCAAGGTAAGTATTAAGTTTTGTATATGGCAAGCCCATGGGAGATTTTTGTAATTATTAAACGTGTTTTTTTTAATTTAGCACTGATAAATGATCAAAAACATTGCGCAGTACTGATACAATTATAAGTATATTATATCAGTGTAAATGTGGATTGAATTTGTATGAAGTCAGAATGTATTTTGTTTAGCTTCCTTTCAGAAAATTAATACTTATTTTAAATTTTTTATTTTCGACTTTTCAATATGCTCGCGCCTTCCTCGTAAGAATATCAAGCCTCCCTATGGAGGGGGGTGCCCTACAGTTTGAGAAACGCTGATATAGGATTTGATTTTATTGATTGTTTATTAACATTGTTTATTAACTCTTCAAAACAACAAATGGGGATTAGAGACATACCTCTTAATCTTGAACCTTGAACAAGTGATATGGACAATAGGGATGTGGCAATCTGAGATCGATTAATCGAAGAATCGATTTTTCGGGCCAAAAATCGATTTTTAAAATTTATATGTAGCACTGAATCATTTCAGTGAATCGATATTTCATCTAAGAAAATCGAAATTCGAGTCTTTCTGTTTAGGTAAAAACCATAAAATTATTTACAATTATTTGAATGTACTATCTTTAAAGCCCGTAATATTACGGTGTTGGTGGTTAAAGGGTTAATTTACTGGCAAGAACAAAAAACTGTATTTATCATCACGTTCACTCAATAGTCATGATGTATATGCGTATCGTGGGATCATCTGTTCCTTGTGAGTGCCTTTTACGATTGCCAGCAACATCGCAAGTGATGAGCGGAACCACTGGATCCCAGTAGACTTGAGAGACTGTAGTTTTTAAAAAGTTTAGATATTAAGCATTGGGAACTATAAGCTATATATATTATCTCTATTTTCTAAACTTTTTAATGTAACAAATACTTTTAGAAAATAAATGTCTTCTTTTATACCTCGTAATTTGATATGGTAATAAAAATAATTGTAATTGTCGAATACCCTGAACTAAACAATTCGCTGATTTTACTGATAAGAGATCGTTTATTATATCTTTCTTGATCATAAAATGGATTTATATTTACATTGTAAATGCAGACTTGAAAAAAAATCGATTTTTTTAGAAATCGATCTTTTAGACCTCGATTTTTTTGGGAATCGATTTATCAGGTTACGATTTGAATCGATTTAAAAGTCGATCTTTTCGAAAAGAATCGCCATCCCTAATGGACAACACCTGAGGTGGCACTCCACTTTCCAAATTTCCACACGACGCTTCGACAGATTTATTTGATCTTCTACAGAACGGACTTTTAGTGGCATCAGGACTCAAATCCATCCCTTGATGTGGCCTTGGTATCTAAATGATGCTCCTTGTGACGCTGAAAGGCCTACCATGTAGAGGGGCTGATGCACATTCAATTTGTTGAGGCTCAAAATCCTCTCGTTAGCGGAGTAAGGAAGTTTGGAGAGGGGTGCCAAATCAGGTGTCCTTCTCGTAACTTCTGGGTGGTTCAGTGTGACGAGATTCGTCATCAACTGCCGTCGTATTACTACAGAGTGAGATGTAAATAAAAATCAAATGCAACCCATCACTCGATAGAAGTAACTTTGGTCTCGAGTTTGTGACCATGCCCACTTTGTGATTAAGGTCACTTTGGAAAACTTGCTTTTCCCCCAAAGATTCTGAGTCTAGCATTAAAGAGACCAAGTTCTTTGTAAATATATATATTTTTCAACTCTCTTATGAATTTCTCTATTTTGGACATGTAAAAATATAATTTTCTTGAATTTCTATGCTTCAATTTCTTGAATGTAACAAATTATTTATATTAAAAGTTTGTATTCCATTTTTATTGGTGGGGAATTTTCCATTTAATTATTCTCATTTAATATTATTAAGATAAGTAAGTAAAAGATAATTATTTTCTTCTTCTTAATCGAATTAAGTGAGCAAATAAACGAAATATCGATTAGCTAAGAGAGTGAAATTATTTTCATTTTTCTTTAATTGTTGAACTTATTTTCTAAGTATACATACCCAGTATACAAATATTTATATTTTCCAAAAGAAATTCTGAGCATTTAGAATATATTATCCAATAACACTTTTATAACAAATAGTTATATACAATTAATTATACTCATCAAAAATATTGAATTGCAAGACTTAAATTATTTAAAGAGAAGGAAACAAGCATTTTTATTGCCTGTAAGGAAGGAAAATCTAAGATAAAAAAGAAGAAAAAGATACATTTAAAAGTTATTTAAGAATTATTTATCAAATTTCGAAGTTTTAGTTTAAGTAAGCAATAATTTAAATAAGCGGCTTTCATGCTGAGAGATGTGCAGCTTCAATATATTCTACAAGTAAACAAGCAATTATTAAATTTTTACGTCAGGTGTCGTCCACGTCACTTGACTATGGTTCAAAATTACGTGGTCCGTTGCCAAAAGCCCTCGTGTAGCTGAACAGTGTGACGTTAATATTCACACTCACTCACTCACTGAAATCTTAAAACTATCTGGAAGACGACAACGTAATAATATATTACATATTACATTACGGCAACCTTAGAATTTATTTTGATCCTTGAACTATGAGACAAAAGTTTTGCTATTTGTTAATGAATATTTGATAACTGTAATATTTTCATTTTAGAACTGATTATTATTATTAAAAAAAAAGGTGAAATTTTTATTTATCTGTTTAGTCAAGACTTTTATTATAATTTAAATGTAATATTTAATAATTTAAAGAAAATAATTTCTTTCGCTCAAGAGCTGAAATAGAACTATTTAAACATTGAATATAAATTGGATTAATTCATTGGTGACGAATAATTTTAATTCTCCATTTAATTGGAATTGATGATATTACAATTATAAATTATTAGGGCTAAATTTACGTACTTTTTTAAAATTAAATAATCATAATAATAAAAATATTTTAACGTTTACTAATTCGATTATATTGTGTTATTAGTTTTAAAATCTATGCAAATAAATAAAATTGAAGTGTCTGTTTGTAATTTCAATTTAATAGCCTTTTACTAAATGCATTTGAAAGTATATGCGGTACTTATATCAAAAAATCATTTTTTAAAATTTTTTGTCTGTCTTGTCTGTTTGTTCCGGCTAATCTCTGAACCATGGCTGAACCGATTTTGATGGACTCTCACTGGCAGATAGTTGATGTTATAAGGAGTAACTTCGGCTACTTTTATTTTAGAAAAAATTAGGGTTCAACGAAAACAAAATTTAAACCAATAAAATAATGAACAATATCCGATTCAAATAGGGAAGTATATACAGGGTGTATCTAAACTCTTAGGCAAAACTTTAGGGGTTATAATACACATCAAGACAAACAATATTAAATGGGAAACTTTGGATCCCAAATGTCTTCCGAAGGAGATTGGCTCCATTAAAGATTAGGATCCGAAATTTCAGATGATTAAAAAAAAGAAACAAAAAAATGGGTCAATTCGTTAGCGGTTTTCGCTAAAATTATCCTTTTTGTCAGTATTTTCTTGAAACATAAATTTTAAAGATAAAGCTAAAAATTTCGATAGAGGTTGTTTTAGACTTTGGAGTAACAAACAACTGTTTTTTACTGTTATTTTTTGTATCACATTAAATGCTTTCAAAAGTTTAGACTTAAACTAAAATTTGAGCTCAAAATCTAATTCGTTGGGGGTGGTTAAGTAGCGCAAGTGGAATTGGGTTCAGGGGGTGAAATTTGAAACTCGCTCCCCTCGAACAGAGTTCAGTTATTCTCGATCTTGGCGTCGTAGACTAGGCAGCAACTACTACCTCCTACATGTAAAATAATTGAGAAAGGGATGAGAAAGTTAAAAAAAAATTTATTCATAATAGTCATGAGCAGTTTCTCAGCTCAAAATAAAAATAAACAATTTGATGATGAATGAATGATGATACGTAGAAAATGGTACATGCATGATTTTCTTGCGGAATCATACAAACTGCCCGAAAGAGCGCCCACCAGCAAGGATGCAGGCCTCACACCGCCGACAGAGAAACTGTCGAACATTAGCAAATAACCTGCCCATCTCCTGGATATCGCTGCTAATATGACAATCCTCGCAACCAGGGCCTCGATGGAGTCGACGGGGCTTGCGTAAACATGACTCTTGATATGGACGCAGAGGAAGAAGTCAAGGCAGAGAAGAGGTCAGGCGAGCGTACCGGCTAATTTATCGTACCACCCCGTCCAATCCATAGCCCTGGATAGGCTGTATCCAATGCACTTCGCACATATGCACTGAAATGTGCAGGCGCTCCATCATGTTGGAAACACATACGAGCCTTCATGTTGGCTGGAACACTTTGCAATGGAACTGGAAGCACCTCTTGCAGGAATACCAGATACGTTCCACCATCCAAGCGCCTTGGCAGAAGATATGACCAGATAAAATGATCGTGCATAACTGTAGCCCACACATTGACACTGAAATGCCATTGATATAAATAAGGACGGATAGCGTTTGGGTTAGTGTACATTCAGTTGTATGCATTGTGCGCATCGAAAATGCCTTCCCGAATGAAACGGCTTTCATCGGTGAATAGCACGTGTGCGGCAAAGTCTGGTTGCACAGTCAATCGCTTAGGGAACCATCGTTAAAAATCGACACGTGGCATATGGTAGGTTGCTTTCAAGGCATGCTCACGCTGCGCATGATAGCGTCGAAGACCTTCGGCTCCCAACACTCTCCAAACCGTCATGTGGCTCACATTTGCGGTGGTGGATACAGTACGCGTGGTCGTCTCGGTTGCTCCTAGAATTCACGCAACACATGCTCTTTAAGTTCCGATGTCCTTGCATTCCTGGTACGTCCTTTATCGTGCATCCCACTGACAAACGAGTCGGTTTCTCTGAGACGCTGATGCAATCGTTCAAAAGTTTTTCGGTTCGGCAAGCGTCTCGAAGGAAATTGTTCCCCGTATAATCGCCGGGCTTCTAGGGCATTACCATCCGTAACGCCGGATATAGGCCATTTCTTGATTAGTGTTGCTGGTCATCCCTACAGCCGTCAAAAACGAAAACATGATGAATGCAGACAACCAGAGCTTTTATAGCACTTTACATCCTTACATACAGTTAGCACCATAAAGTTAAATCCTTGTGTACTACACTTTACATGAAAATCGGGTATTTTGCGCGGAGAAATTGCTCAGATTTGTTATGAATAACTTTTTTATTTAATTTTGTCATCCCTCTCTCATTTATTTTACGTTTAGTGGGTAGTAGTTGCTGGCTAGTCTACGACGCAGCATCCAAGATCGTGAATAACTGAACTGTGTTCAGGGGAGGAAGTGAGGTTCAAATGTCCCCTCCTGAACACACTGGAGTTTGGGCTACATAACCACCCCCAAAGATTCAGATTTTGAGCTCAAAATTTAAGTTTAAGTCTAAGCTTTTTAAAGCATCTAATGGGATACAAAAAATAACAGTAAAAAATAGTTGTTCGTTACTCCAAAGTCTAAAGCGCCCTCTATCAACATTTCTTAAGCTTTATCTTTAAAATTTATTTTTCAAAAAAATACTGACAAAAAGAATAATTTTAGCGAAAACCGTTAACGAATCGACCCATTTTTCCGTTTTTTATAATCATTTGAAATTTCGAACGCTAAACTTAAATGGCACATATCTCCTTTGAAAGACGTTTAGGACTCTAAGTTTCAAATTTAATATTGTTTGTCTTGATGTGTACTATCGCCTCTTAAAGTTTTGTCCAAGAGTTTAGATACACCCTGTATATATATATAGAAGGGAGAAAAGCGACTCACTCACTCATCGCGACATCTCCCGAACTATTAATACTACAGACTTGAGATTTGGTAGGCATGTTCTTTGCATGGAGTAGAGATCTTCTAAGAATGGATTTTGCGGAAATCAATCCCCAAGGGTTGTTGTGGGGATTAAGAGATGCTATAGATAACTACTTCCATTTTTAAACTATTAGACGTACAGTCTTGAAATTTGGTAAGCAGATTCCTTTCATGGAGAAGAGATCCTCTACAAAATGGGTTTTGCGAAAATCGAACCCCAAGTGGCGTTGCGGGGGATTAAGGGGCGGTATAGATAAGTACTCCCGTACCTGAACTATTAGACCTACAGACTTGATTTTGGTAGTCAGGTTATTTTCATAAAGTAAAGATTCGCTGCAAAAGAAGTTTTATGAAAATTAAACCATAAAGGGGTTAAGAGGTGTTGGAGATAAATACATTCCCGGACTAAAATAATATATTTCATGGACTAGATTTTCTCTAAGAATGGGTTTAGTGAAAATTATCCCTCCAAAAGGGAGGGTTTAAGGAGTGTTATAGATAACGAATTTCTGTTTTTGAACTGTTAGACGCATATACTTAAAATTTGATAAGCATGTTTCTTTGCTGAACAGATGCTATGAACCGCTATGAACAGATTTTAATAAATCGACTCTAATGAGGCGGGGGGAGAAATTACTGGGGCGAATTGAGAAAAAAAATTTTGTTTTAGAACTGTCAGATTTAGATTTTAAATTTGGCAAGCATTTTTATTTTGTTGAGTATAGATCCCCTTAAAATGGGTTTTGCGAAAACCCACTTTGGGGGAAGGGGTTACAGCAGTGCTTCTCAAACTTTCAATACTGGCACCCCCCTTTTCAATCACAATTTTTATCGCGCCCCCTTATACATTAATAATGCACTAAATGCAATAATAATGCACTTTGACGCTAAAGCTACAATACGAGATTTTAATTATAAACCATGCAAATTAATAACATAAGTATTAAATTTTGAATACTACTTTAAGCAAAAAAATTAATTAATTAAGTAATAGGATAATTATTATGTTATTTTTCCTTTCTCTAATTTTTAAATTGAACATATTGCAAAATGCGGTGACTGCTTAGAAGACAAAATATGATTATCTGCTAAATATAGAAAAATAACTCAGAGGGTCAATTTCTAATCATAAGCATTCCTTATAAAAACTTTGCTTTGCAAGACAAGCCAATGGAAGTCGTTCATACTTATTAAACTTGTTCTTAATTTAGTATTAATTAATTAGTTATAAAATACTCTGTGCAGCACTGATACATTAAATGTATACCGGCCGAAGTACTCGCTCTTTGCAGGAGTTCATTTATAAGAAAATGAAACATTCTTGATATAATAGCTGTATTGTAAGGAGAGTAAAGCCAAATGCGCGACAATGTTTACAAAAATGTAAAATGTTTTTTTTAAATGATTGCTCAAATTATAATTAGTTTTAAGCAAATTTTAATTTTAAGCCTCACAGAATTAGCATTTATAATTGATGTTAAATAATGAACAATAATATAAAATTCCAATGAAGAATAATTGTATTATTTTTAAAATTTAAAGCAAAAATACTTCAACATGTTTTAATCCGGGAGCAGGCGCGCACTCGATACGGTCGAGCGGGGTTATTGAGTCACCCCAATCCTTTTTTTTATAATTATTTTATTGTACACGATAGAAATCGTTATTCCAGTAAATAATTTAATTAAGAGAAAGTTTACTTACCTACTTTCAAGGACTTTTCAATTTTTCTTTGGTAACAAATAAACAGTTTTGCCAGAATTAACAATTTCGTGATCTGTGTGTCCCGCGCGACCACTTCCGGATAAAAAGTGTATTCATTATGATAATATGTAAGTTACTGCTAAAAACAATTGTTATGCTTTATATGTTTGAAAATACTCATCTTGGTCTAAGTCTTCGCATAGTAATCTGTCAAAGTGTGCTCTCCGTGGTTTTCCAAATATAAAACTGTTTTGCATGGAAAAAAGCGCAACAGAGAAATACATTACTTACAACTTCCTTAAATGAGAAATAAACACATAAGAGAGGGGTCATAACTAACTGTACCAATAACTTAGAAGGTCAAACAAATTACAGCTATAATGTGCAGTATTTCAAAAATAATGACAGTGATGAATTTTTTATGTTCCTAAATTTTTTCGATTCTGGATCTGGGATCTGTTTTTTCTCTGAAAGAGTAGAATGTTAGTTATAAAAAAGAAAACGTAATAAAAACTCTCTCATCATGGGATTACAGCAAATTAAATAAAATATTTTTTATTTGGTTATAGGATCAAAGATAGCTAATTAAGTATTGAAGAAGTTTTTTTTGATGACTTAATATCGCATATAACTTATATCAGAGTAAAAGTGCATTTTTTATTATGTCTGAAAGTATTTTGTTTTAATTCATTCCAGCAAATTAATTATTTTTTAAATCTTTTATTTTCGATATGCTCGCGCCCCCCTCGTAAGGTTATAGCGCACCCCCAGGAGGGCGCGCCCCACAGTTTGAGAAACACTAAGTTACAGAAGTGTGTAAAAGATAATTCTAACTAAGTTTTAGATATTATTATTTATATAGAAATCCTGTCTCCTTTTCTTAAATCAAGAGGTGAGAGTTATAATAAGGTCTTCTAACACAATCAAATGGTTAATGATCTGTTATTTAGATATCAAAAATTTATATATATATATATATATATATATATATATATATATATATATATATATATATATATATAAACAGAGTATATATTCATGCAACATTATTAAATAACCAGTGAAGCGGGCGGATAACGGCTAGTTATAAATAAATACTTTAAAAAAGTGTGTGCGCGTACTTATGTACGCACGTATGAAGTTATACTCCTTTGACGTAACAAGATTAAGATCTTTCTAAAAATCTTGAGCAAGGAAAGCTGGGCCAAGGACGAAAGGCGGTCACTAGCAGAGTTGAACGATGCCAACCTTAAGTCAATAAGACCAGCCAAACCCGAGATAATCACGATTTTAATAAATTTAAACATCACCGCACAGGGACAATAGTACCAATAACATGGGGGGTTTCGGCAGACTGTATCTGGAGATGAAGTGAACCGAATGGGACACCTGAGACCTCATATTGAATGTCTCGGCGGGAAGAATCGTTCCTGAGAAAATTAAGACATCCGCCCGAAGAGCCCCCGAGTTATGGTCATTTTTAAATAATTAAAACATTTAAAACAGAAATAAAATAGAAGCAGGGCACCCAGAAACTCGAAACTCGGCCTGGTTGTGAGGAAACAAGAGGAATCCATTCGAACCAGTCCGGAGTCTGTAGTTGTAAATGGAGCGGTGCTAACCCGAGAAAGAAAAATGAAACTAACTCCTCTGAGGGAGGGGAACAACTGTGACGTAAATGGTCACGTACATCCCAACGTCGACACACGAATTATAACAGATGAAAGAGCTCAACGAGGAGAACCTATAGTCCGAGTTTCATTAACGAAGCTCAAAAATCCTCGGAGATATGCAGGATTTAAAAAACATTTAAAACTTTAAAATAATTTATCAATATTAAATATGGGTGAATAAATGGGGCTATGGTCCTGAAAAAATATATATAGGATGCTCATAGGGAGAACAATCGAATCTAGCCGTTGCGGTCAACCAAGGTGGCATAGGATTCGAGTTATTACTGGGGAAGACCTGTAGGGGGGGAGCACCGGAGGGGACAAATTCCACGTAAAGCTCGCGCTAAATCGAAAATATGGTGGACCTCCAAAAATCAAGTCCCAAGCTCAATTCTTTAGGGGGGTTCGAAACTTTTCCAGTCCCCATAGGATTAACTTGGGAGCATGATATTTTAGTGCTTAAGCCCTCCCCATGCCTACACAATGGGAAGGAAGTAGATGACTGGATGGGTCTCGTTGAGTGGAACAGTTGGTTCAAATCTTAAATCCGAGACTCGAACAGGAGCCAAGATATTGTAAATTTAAACGAATTTAAAAAGTTAAAAAAAGTTTTAAACAATTAAAAACTATGGAAGAAATAGCCCTATAAACATGAAATTATAATAACTGGAAGAGCAGATAGAAAGGGATCGAATGAGCTAGTTCCGAATGGACTGTCAGGCTCGGGTGCCGAGATATTGGCCAAAAAGCTGCAGAGGGGTGGTGGAATGCACCGGGGAGGGGATGCATCCCAACAGACATGGTTTATAACAATAGTTATTACGACCCCCCGAATATCAGTCCCCTAGCCCCCAAAAAGTGGCATGTTAAAATATTGTCACAAACTGATAAGTTGTGAGCGGCCGAATATTTAGAGCACTGCTCTATCATGCAGACGCTCGGGCCCGAACCTCCCAGATACTTGTTTAACTTTAATCATGACTTTCGTTATTTATTATTCTCAGTTTCGAGGCTACCAGATACTTGTTTATTAACTTTAATTATGACTTTCGTTAATTATTATTGTTATGGACATTTGCAAATTATGTAAATTGAATTTATGTTAATCTTCCCCTGGTGGTCCTTCTAGAACTCTCCACCAGGTGTGGATATAAAAGTACTGCAGTTGGATAAATCTTCAATTGTGGTGCTGCCCGTGTAAGATACTACAAAATAAAACTTGTATTGGGTAACATCGCCTAGTTCCTTTCTATGTGACAATATTAAACAACGGTGTGCGCGCATCGGTGCTGTGCCGTGACGGTTTTGCGTCACATCCGTGCGCGCGCATCGTAAAAATTTACGCTCGTCCTTTTTTTTAAACGCGCAATAAGAAGTATAACTTCAAAAATAGTTTTTAGTTTTAAAAAAATTAAAAAGTGTATAATTCAAAGTTTGAAATGGCACATTTAAGGAAAGTGTTAATGAAAGACTTCAGATTACTGACAATCAAGTTAGGAATCGAAAAGACTGATACTTTAAGAGATATCGAATTTAACAGAAAACCGTAATTGGAAAACCTAATTATGATGCATACTTTTTGAAACAATTATTAAATACAATAAAAGTTTAAAAAAAAGACTAATTGCTCTTGAAGACGTATTAGATAAATTATAAAATTCCAAATTTTTCGAGGTCATCGACTTGAAAAACAGATTTTTTCGCATCTAGATGTCGTAGAATTAAGTTGAAAGTAGGCATTTATTTTAACCCACAATGGACAGAATGAATTTCTCAAAATACTGTTTCATCTATCCACAAGTCCTAGTGTCTTCCAAAGATATGGTTTTCTATATCTTTCTAAATTTGATGAATGTCGTCGTGGTTTAAACAGATGACATGGTTTACATGGCATTGTCATGCTTTAAATATATTGTACACTATGATGCTTTCAGTTAATGAAAAGGAATTGCCAGATTAAAAAAGATGTAAGAAACTGTTTCCAAATTTAGAATTGAGATAAACATTTATAGATGCCAAATTTCAAAAAGAAAAGCCGATTTTTTAAGCTGGAATGTACAAAGTGGCACCTTTTAGACATCACTAGCAAACACTGCAGCTGCTGAAAAATTTCCATGAAAAACAATTTGAATCAAATTTTCAATTCAAATTTCAATCAAATTTTGAATTCAAAATTTTCTGGCATTTACTGTATAATTTCAAAAATTTCTTACTTATTACTCGCCCGTTTTTTTTTTTGCCAAACTATTCAGTAACTTACTGAGAAAACCTAAAAAAATTTGACTTTGGAAAATATAGTTTTTTGAAAAAAAAACCCTTTTTAGGCTGAAAAAGGAACTTTCTATCTCCCTCCGGTTCTTTACGTTTTCCAGCAGGGTCGAAAGATTGAGATGCAGACAGATGCATGGGAATAGAGTAATTTTTCTCCAAAAACTAGAATATGGTAAATCGCATCTTGGGCTTTACATGAGCAAAAGAAGCACTAGCTGAAGGAAGGTACTGTAGCTATATGTACTAGGAGTTTTTTTGGGGGGGGGGCTTGGCTTTTCTTTTGAAAAAATTCCGAACTTATTTGCTCAAAGAAAACTTTAAAATCATCGTTAATTACTTCACTTTTCAAAAGACAAAAGGTGAATTATATGTAAAAACTCGTATTGTTAGATATACTTTAATATTCGAAGAGTTTAAAAATTAAATATTTCATCGCCAGCAAAAATTACGAAGTATGATGACGCCTTAAGCAGGTAACTAATTTCATTAAAGGTAGAGAAATGTGCAATTACTAAGTAGCACAATCCTGAGAAGATAACACTTTTACATTAAAACAATTAGCTGAATGGGGAATTTCTGATTATTACTTCTTTGAACAAATTATACGAAATCATAAATGGAAATAACTATTAATTGATCAAAAGCATACACAGAACCAAACGATCAAAATAGCTCATGAAAAGTGCGTTTTGCTTCAAAAAATATATAAGAAACTGTTACAGGAAACAAGAAAAAATATTAATAGTAAAACGGGAACAAAAGTTTCTAAATTCTATTCAAAAAGAAGATATACCTCTTAATGTTGTTTTCGGCTAATGTTAAAGAATAGGACCCAAGTTTGGAATATTTTTTCAGATATAAAAGTATTCAAACATTAATACTATTTTCTGGCCTCAATATCCGGTAGAGAATCACATTTTATCCCGCTACTCATTTTTATTCGAGTTGAAACATTTTTTCTCCTATACCGTAATGCTAAATGAGCAATTCCTTTACATGTTAAAAAGAAAAACGAATTATTTATGAAATATTTTTCAATTTTAAAAACACTACATTTTATACAAATCCATAAGTTACAATGTTACAATTTTTTATTAAAATTGAGGCATTTTTTCTGCCTGAAAATGTGTTCCGCGTTAAGTTCGCTCTATTGTGCATACGGCGAAGACAGCCTTAATGCATTTTACATAGACATCATAGGACCTCTACCGACTGCCACAAACGTTATCATCCTATCCTTATAGACGTCGTTGCTTTTATGAAGGTATATATATATATATACTAGAGGACCCGACAGACGTAGTCCTGTACTCACATCTTAAATTTAAAATAAAAGATTTTTGAATATTCGAGACTGCGATCGTAACGCAGTCTGCCGGATCCAATATAAAACATTCCAAGATCAACAATTTATAAATAAAAAATTAATTAAATAAACATTTCTAAACCGAATTATAAATCTAAACCATTCTCGAGTCCACTGGAACGGACAAAGACTTTCATCAAAATCGTTTAGGAGGAGTTCAGTTTCATACACACGCACAGAAGAATTACATATATAAAGATTATTTGAAAAGATATTAATTAAAAACGCTAAAAAGCGTGAATTGCGTGTGCATTTTCGTAACAATAAAGACCGGGTTTGGCCAGTTTGGCCTCAAATCAATTTTCGACGCCAACTTACGTCTTTTTCAATTCTTACTATTTGCTCATGATCTCTATACATATTTTATTTGTTTGTTTGTTTATTTATTTATCTTGGTGGAATTTTCAATCGTTAATAAAATACATTTTAAAGCGCTCAATTGATCTGAAATGTAATGTACAGGATTATTTTGGATGGCAATACAATAATTTAATTATAATTAATAAAAATTAATTGATTAAAACTAATTATTTAAAAAATTACAAATACAGCCACGTTGGCGACTTAGCAACCCTTTGGGCGACTTATGTCAAAATTTGAAAAGGTTTTTTTCTCCCGTGTTAAAGCATTCAGTTGAAAGGAAATTTTACATACACGATTGTTTTGGATGATAATACGATACTTTAATGATAATTAATAAAAATTAACTGGTACTTAATATTGTGATTTTGTTATATGTGTATACATATTTCTATTAATTGTAATTATTTAATAAAAAGTAGCTAGAATAAATTTTTCTTGGTTGATCTAAGTAGGAATTGATTTAAAAATTTGTTTTTATATTACTTGTTTATAACAATAGCGTTGTTACAACAACGCAAGTGAATGTTGAGTTGTATTTTTTGAATGTTTTTAATTAATATCTTTTTAACTAATTGCGATATCGGATCGAATTGTGAATCTAAACCATTCTTGAATTTACTTGAACCCACACAAAAAATTTCATCGAAATTGGTCCGGTCGTTTAGGAGGAGTTTAGTGACAAACACACGAACAGAAGATTTTTATATATAAAGATATATATTGTTACGAATTTTGTGTAAATAGTTAAATGATTTGTATTTGAGTGTTCAATGCATTTATATTACTCTATGTTATATTTACTTCATGTACTATTCACAAGAAGTGCCGCCCCTTACGTTATAATGTCGATTCAATGAGAACTTGGCGAAATCTTGGCGGTAGAGCCAAGTTGGCATCATTTTTGGCGACCTAGTTGGTGGTCAATTTGGCAACTTTGGCGACCATTTTGGCGTCATTGGCGACCTTGTTGGCGAGTTCGGAACGCTCTGGAATCTTCTAGAAAGTAGTAGATCTCTCCACTCGTGTCACGTTCAATGACACGATCGGTTATATTTCTAGAAGTTTCTGTCGCGCATATAAAAAGGATGCTCGCCGGTACGGCGGAGAGTCTTGATTAAGCCAGCGAGTAGTGAGGATTGTTTTGACTAGCGAGATTAGAGAGAGAGAGAGAGAGAGCTTGGCTGTGCTTGTGAATAATCTTTACTTACGTGTATTTTTAAACACTGTTATTGTGTTTGATTACTGTTGAAGGTGTGAAGACCTTCGGATATTTACCCTGTGAATATCGCCGATGAATCCTGTATTGAAAGGATTGAACTTTCTATAATAAATTCGCATCGCTCTTAAAGAACTGATTATTTTTTCTTTGTGATTGTTTTTGCATAAAATCCTCGAACCCTCGGATCTACGTAACAATATATATATATATATATATATATATATATATATATATATATATATATATATATATATATATATATATATATATATAACATGGTTATATACTCACAAATCTTCCTGCCCTGAAGATGCGTTAGACAAATAACCTTACTGCTGAAAACATTTTACAACAGATCTTGTATCATCAGTGACAGAACTCTTCCATTTTTACTTCAAATTAATTCAAAGATAATTGGGAACAGGAAAATATGGAGGAGTATAGTATGTAAAGTTATAATTTTTATTAAAAATAAGTGAGATAGAAAAATATATTAAAGTGAAACTCTATTTTTACCCTGCTAATATCTTTGTTATTACTTTATAGTCAATTATATAACAGCTCTTATATCATCCTAACAATCATACGAGAGAAATAAAGTTTTTTGTAGTAATTTTGGGAAACATACTTATACGTTATATTTTCTTTTAACATGTGCTTGCTCCTATTTTTAAATACTATAATTAAAAACCAATATTTCACTCCTTTGGAAACCATAGAAAAATGCATATATATCATCCAATGAACATTCGATAATGAGATTGATTCCTTCTACAGAGTGTTTTAATAACAGTGAACTTCCAAGCAACACGAAGATATTGTGGATATATCTTACTGAAAAATAAAGTGTAAATTTAAAAACAAAACAAAAATTTAAGTAATAATTGATATAAGTATGAATGATTTTGAAAATTACTCTTATCGATACAAGTTAAATGAAAATTCACTTAGCATGTGTGTGCATGAAATATCATTCAAAAAGTAAAATGTAGAACTAAGATATATATATATATAGTATATGTAAAATAAAATTCATTTGTTTTCTGTTCTGAGTAACTTTACGACAAAATGTATACTTTTTCAATAATGGTCTCATAACAACTGTAAATACAATTTAATTAAAGATTACATCAGAAGAAAACACCAAGATTTTATATACTGTAAATAATATTACTTTTTTAAAGCTCGTGTATTTTTATCAATGATGTCATAGCAAACTTTCATGTGGTAAATTTCGTTCAGTTGATTCTATGACTTTTTTTCTATCATCAACCCCTTGATTAGTACTCATAAAGAAGGGATACTTGAAAACATGCACAAATATTTCTTCTTAAGGTATTTTTTTTCTTTCCTAAGATGTTTACGTACTTCTTAAAAAACCCTCAAGCTTTAGAACCTTTAATTTATAATTAAAAATGCGAAGTTTCATGATTAAAAAGATTACACTTTGTACAAATTTCTATTTACTAGCACAACCTGATAAGAGAAAGATAAATAGAAAAGTCTAATTTTAAAATCAGGTGATTAATTTTTAGGTAAGAAGACACTTTCGCAAAGAAAAAAAAAATTGAAACTTCCGAGCTCAAAAGCCAGCGGTGATATTTATATGTTTTACTTATGTTTCTTGATGGATGGAGCTTCAACTAAACTGAAAGGTCTTCTTTGAGGATGACAGGATTTAAGAAACCGGTTAAGTCAGAAATTAGCACGAAATGTTTTTACTTGTTAATCATTGAAATATCTATATTCTCATCGCATGATATTTCTCAAGCTTAAAAAAACACATTATAATTCTCTCTTTTTCTTATATATATGTGTGTGTGTGCGTGCGTGCGTGCGTGCGTGCGTATGTATATCTATACAGGGTGTGAACAAATGGTGGACCCGATTTCAAAGAATGATATTTTCAAAACTACTACATACATTACAATAAGTGATAAAAAAAGGAAGAAAAGGAAAAATGCCCTAACATTCGAGATACGTGGAGGTATAGTAAAGTTTTAATTGCTACAAAAAATAATCGAGATTGAAACTTAATTTTCTTGTATTACTCTTGAGACTTCTCTACACAGTCATAATCAAGAGTATTGAATTTCTCCCAGCTTTACCTTTCCAAGCTCGTCGTTCTGTAACTCTGCAGATTGTGTCGAATACCATTAATCTACCTCTTACCAAGGACTGCTACTCCATCAAGCACCATTAACAACTATGACATAGGATGGAGGCTCGCTTTGCGAGCCATATGCCCAGCGACACACAGACAGCGGCTCTACCTCTTGAATGATGTTATTTGGATTTTCAAATCTCCGACCCTACAATGAGATTTTTAGTTCTGGGAAGAAAGAAAATGCAAAATTTGCAACAATAAAGCAATGTTAATTATTATAAATCGATAAAAAAGGATTTACACATAACTATAGGTCTACCTACATTAATAATTTGCTGCACTGCTATTTTTATGGATGACACTAAAATTTTATTTTCCATACTCTTAGAAAAATAGGCATGTGTAAAGTTACCAAAATCCTTCAGTCGTAAAAGGACACTTTAAGTTATTTACATATATTTATAAAGAGTCCCTTGACATTTTAAACGGGGTTGATGTCTGAAACTAGCCTCCCATAGCAGTTAATCATAGCTGACGTCGTAAGTATTTAATTATTTCGTAAGTTACCCTATTCTGAAGAAATCTTTCAACAACGTTATAAAATCCCCTGTGATGGTGTCGCCTAAATCAACTATATAACTCCGAAGGTTCCATATTCCACATTAGGAGTAGTCGACATTATTGAAAACAATCACAAGACATAAATAATCAACTAATAATGCATTAAACCAGGGTGGGCGACTTGTTTTGGCTCGCAGTCTACAATGTAGGAGGTAGGATACCAGAGGGATGCACCTTTTTAGAATGATTGCATTCATTATGAAAAATAATTAATATAAGTTAAACAAAACATTGCCGCCCAGCCAGTAGGGTGGATATGACCCTTGGCTTGTAACCGAGGGGGTTCAAATCCCGAGTAAGGAATGGTTGCATTTTCTTCAGGAAAAGAAGTCGGACTTTCGCCTGTAATGGATTTCCGTCTCGAATGGAAAGCAGCGTACGCCCTTCTTGCTATATATGCTGGGATCATCATCATCTGTAATAAAAGCCTATAATCTTCTGTTTGTATTGTATGCTTTCTGGTTTTCTCTTTTATTTCATAAGTATCCCAGGATAAAAACACACAAGCAAACAAAACAGTGGCAGTTTTACTCAATTTACTTATTCTATTAATTGCATATTATTTATAGCTGTACACACATTTAATTTTATAAAGTTTAATTAGACAAATGTACCATATCATACTTTTCTACATTTTTTTTTAAAATCAGGAGTGAGCTTGCTTGTTTACATTCTCATGACAGCTTGCAAATTTAGGTCATCTTGTTCTACTTGTATTCCTATTTACTCTTGTTGATTTTCGTGCAAGAAAAACTGTGATCGCTAATATATGTCGACTAAAATATAAAGAACAATGCCCCAATAAATTTTTTCATATATGGAAATTTTTCATCTGAAAAAGATTTGTAAAAGTCAATGTCGTATCATTAAATATCTCCTGCACACTGATCTAATTGCAAGTTAATAAGTTCAAGCTATATGTCCTCAAGTGCTGTATCAATATATGCAGCAATGGGATAACATAGCAAATTGAATTTGGGCTCAATTTTCTTATAATCTTAAAAACTTCTTGTGACATCGCCCTCCAAATTCTGCTGATGATCTCTTAGTAGAAACACTTTCAGTTACTTTGTTTTCCTAATAAAAAGGAATTTTGTTTTCCTAATAGCAGTGCTTCTCAAACTTTCAATACTGGCGCCCCCTTTTCAATCACAATTTTTATCGCACCCCCCCTTATACATAATAATTTACTGAATGCAATAATAATGCACTTTTACGATAAAGCAACAATATTTATTATAAACGGTACAAATTCATGACATAAGTATTAAATTTTGTATATGTTACTTTTAAGCAAAAAAAGTTAAGTAATAGGATAATTACTAAGTTATTTTTCCTTTCTCTGATTTTTAAATTGGAACATATTACAAAATGCGGTGGTTGCTTAGAAGACAAAATATAGATATCAGCTAAATATAGAAAATGAACTCAGAAAGTCAATTTCTTATCTTAAAACTCCTTTCAAAAACTTTGCTCTGTAAGACAAGCCCATGGAAGTAGCTAATAATTATTAAACTTGTTCTTAATTTAGTATTAATTAATTAGTCATAAAATACTCTGTGCACCACTCATACATTAAAAGCAGTGTTTCTCAAACTTTCAATACTGGCGACCCAATTTTCAATCATAATTTTTGTCTCCCACCCCCCTGTACAACAATAATGTATTTACTGCAATAAAAATGCACTTTGAGAGAGAGACGCTAAAGTTACAATACGATCTTAATTATAAACCGTACAAATTAATACGATGAGTATATTAAATTTTGTATATGTATCTTTTAAGTAATATATATATTTTAAAAGAAAATTACTTAAAATATATATATATTACTTACTTATTACTATGTTATTTTTCTTTCTCTAATTTTTAAATTGGAACAGATCGCAAAATAATATATTTAACTAAAGATTTATTTTTTCAGCAATCATTTCTCAAAGTACAAATGTCATTAGAAAAATAGTCTAGTCTATGTTGCTTTCTATCATATCCGTCACATCTGGCATTATAGGGTACGTTTGCGTAAGTTTGGGTAACCTATCGGACGTCTGCGCAAAACATGTAAAAATGCTTTTCCTCGTACAATTCCAGTCAGTTTTGGTCGACTCGATACTCCTATAGCTACCGAATCTAGCTTGAATGTTCATTTTTTTTAATTTCCACGTTAATTGTAATTCACGGTAATTAAGTATTTACGGCAGTAGATTAAAACAATATCATACATACATTTTTAAGTCGTAAGCAAACATTCGACCATAATAAAGAATCAACAAGTACACAGACGAACGAGCATGGTTCCGAAAATTATATCAAGGAAATATTCTCAAAAATACTTAAATTTTCGATTTACCACTACTGAAGTAAATGATGGGGGGGAGCCCAAGCTCGATATGCGTTAAAACTTACAAATCTGTAGAACAACATGTGAAAGTTGTTTTTAAAACATGTAAAATCATTTAGCTATGTTGGCAAAGAATTTTAAAAAGTATTTTCTGGATGAGGGCAGCTTGGTAGCAAGTTACGAGTGGATTAGGGATCTATTTCAAGATACTCAGAAGGGCTCTCAACTTCCGAAGAAGAAATCTTCATAGATTTCACACCCAGTGAAAAATTAAAAGGCAATTTTGTAATAAATCGCTCTTTGAATTTGGGGTAGAGGTGGATGCGGAATTATCTGTACTGAAAACAAAAGCACTTCGTATACTATTACCATTTTCAACATCCTACCTTTTTCAAACCGGATCTTCTGCAGTGGATGCCTTGAAGACAAAATATAGATCTCAGCTAAATATAGAAAAATAACTCTTTAAGTGTCAATTTCTGATATTAAAACCTTCCTTTGAAAAACTTTCCTCTACAAGAAAAGCCCGTGGAAGTCCCTAATAATTATTAAACTTGTTCTTAATTTAGTAATAAAATTGATTGATTGAATATTAACGTCGCACTGTTCAGCTGCACGAGGGCTTTTGACGACGGACCACGTAATTTTGAACCATGGTCAAGTGACGTGGATGACACCTGTGCTGCCACCCTTCTCTCCTAACTACCACACCACACCAACGGGAAAACGTTTCAACTCTCAACAGATTTAACGTTCATCGCTGCCCTACATGGCGGGTCTTTAGTGGTACTGGGCTCGAACTCGTGACAAGGCAAGCCACGATCCAATACCTATACCACTCGGCTACCGCGGCCAAATTCAGTAATAAGAAATTATTTATAAAATACCTTCTTCAGTACTGATACATCAAACGTATACTGGCTGAAACACCGACTCTTCGCACGAGTTCATTTTTTAATAAAATAAAACATTATTCTTGATATAATAGCTGAACTGTAAGGAGAGTAAAACTGTGTGCACGACATTGTATACAAAAATGTAAAATGATTTTTTTTTAGATAAATGCTATAATTGTAAATAACTGTTTAAAAGAACTGTAATTTTAAACCTCACACAATTAGCATTTAGAATTAATGTTAAATTATGAAAAAGAATATAAAATTCCGATGAAGAATAATTGTGTTACTTTTTAACATTTAAAGCGAGAAGACTTCAAAATGTTTTAACCCGGGAGCAGGCGCGTACTCGATACTAACATTAATGGTAGTGCGGGGGACTCAGTCACCCCAATCATTTGTTTAGAATTATTTTTACTGTACACGATACAAATCGGAATTCTAGTGAAAATTTTAATTTATAGAAAGTATACTTACCTTCTTTCAAGGACTATTCAATTCTTTGATGATTTGAGAAAAAATCCAATAAAACTGAACTAAAATGATTCAAAAGTACAAGACCATAATAAAGGACGCAAATCAGACACTTTTCAATTATCCTACAGAAATGTTAAACCAATCAATTCTTTTCCAAATATCGCAAAACTCAATTATTTACAATTTCCCTAAGCGAAAAGCAAACGCATAAAAGATGGGAGGGAACTAATATCGATAATAACCATACCATAAGATTGAAGGTCAATCAAATGATTAGCAAACGTACTATGCAGCCTGGCTGAAAAGTGAATCATGACTTCCTTTTCTTTTTCTACAACTAATGTACAGTATTTCAATAATAATTACATTGGTGAATTGTTTATCTTCTTAGAATTTTCTCAGGGTCTGGGTTTCGTTTTTTTCTTTTAACGAGTAATATTTTATGTTAAAACGTAATAAAAAAATCTCTCATTGAGGAAAAACAGCAAATAAAACAAAATGTTTTTTTTTTTCTTTAATTTGGTTTTGGGATCAAAGATAGCTATTTGATGACGGAAAAAAGCCAGATAATAAATATAAATTATGTCAGTGTGTTGTTGTGTGTATTTGTTTTTATTATGGAAGAAAGTATTTTTGTTTTACTTCTCTTTCCGGTTATTTTTTTTAAAAAAATCTTTAAATTTTCGATACGCTCGCGCCCCCTTGTAGGGTCATCGCGCCCCCAGGGGGCGCGCCCCACACTTTGAGAAACACTGCCTAATAGTGAAAAATGCAAGACGAATCTTCGATCGTGCACGGAAAAGAAATCTCGGTCCAAAGCGGATTTTTTGACGCTCTTGGAGGAACACACACACACACAAAAACTCTTTCATCTACTATTCACCTACTTCTAAATATTAAATAAATATCAATAACTTCCCATTTCTGGATTTTAAATTTACACTTATCTGTAAGCACATCTCACAAGAGTTGCAGGCTCTCCGACGCTGATTATCCAATGAAGGATGGACAAAAGGATTATCCAATGAAATCCTCTTATTGAAATCGACAAACTGAATTAATACCCAAATGAATGCTATCGGATGTGAACTCTCTGTTAATAGTTGATAAACATCAAAATTTTGGCAAATAATTGCTGCCTAGGTGATAGAATCAATATTATCTCACTCTAGCAGATCTTACTTTCTAGCTGCGAAAAACCCTCCTTTTATATACTAAAACTCATCTGTACATCCCATTTCCACTGCACGAAAACGGCAGTTAAACTCCAACAAAATCACCCCAAATTATTTCGGAGACAAAAACCACGCACAAGACACATTACACATAGCCATATTTTAAAAGCGATTTCTCTAACTTCATTTTTCCTGTAATTAATCGTTTTAATTAAATCTTTTTGCGTTCTGATCATTTTAAACGACGCGGAATAGTAAAAAACTCCCAAATGCACTACAATGGGCTTAATTTAAGACGGTCACATGACAAACGTAATCACGTGTTTTTCATTAAATTCAAAACTGATCTTGAACTTTTTTTTTTCCTAATGGGGCTGCGGGTAGGTGTTTTACAATTGCAGACCTAGTACATTCCCTGGGAGGTGGTATCTCTTTTTAATGTGGCACCCTATGGGTGGTATAGCAAGTACTGCAAGTAATTTTGATACCCAGTTTCCTCCCCAGAGTGAAGCATCTGACCTCTGAAAATGAGAGCCTGAGCAAGGAATTTAATTTTGCCAAGAACACCCAAGTAATCTTTCACACACCAAATAATCATACGGCATGGAAACTGTCGATTATGCATCATGAAAATCCACTGATTCGAACCCGCAATCTTGGGTGTGCAAGGCCAGCGCCTAACCAAGTGCGCCACCCAGCCGACCGATCTTATACTATTACGTCTTCTTGTACTTGCGAGAACTCAAGTAAACATGTCCAAGTATTAAAACTATTCAAAACTTTTTTCAAAATAAAAAAAGTTCTTATGTTAAACAGGTTTTTTAAGCCAAGGGCATTTTGTTTATATTATGTGTGTTATTATTAGAAAGTATTGAAAGAAAACGCGTTATATCAAAAGATAGTTTCTGTAAAAATTAAAAACTGGCAACAGTGAGGCAAAAGAACTGAATGACTGGAAACACATGATTGCATTTATCATGCGACTATGACGTCACATGCAGTTAGCTTATTATTTACACCGTTTTGACGAGAAAATCGGACGTAGACTACTATTTATGTGGCGAATTGCGCGAGCTTGCTTTACGATTGCTACAGTGCATGCGCATAACTGTTTCTTTTCTGCTTCCTCCCACTATCGTAACAATTTGTTCCACACATGAAAATCACTTCTACTTCTTTTAACTCAAGATTTTTTGGAGCATTTATGGGACACCTAAAAATATGTGGAGCTGTATAAATTGTATTTAAATGACGTTCTGTAAAATGTTGATTTAAGAAAACTTTAAAAGCAAGGAACAAGACAGTTAGATGAAATTCGTGAATTATTGCAAATATGAATGCTTTCAAAATACTAAGAAAATATTTTGGTCTTTCCTTATCTTATTTTCTTGTTATATCGGTATCTTGAAATACCCCACCCTTTTAAATTGTTACTCATAAGCAAAATTTTGTTCCGAACATTATGGTACAGCTGTGAAATCTCATTTTACAGGTCCATTAAAGAGACATGATCAAATTTTTCTTTTAAGTTGATTTTTAGATTAAAGTGATTGTATTCCATTCTCTCTCTCAAAACAGGGCAAGCAATAACTTTACCTTGATTGAAAATAAGCTCGCAAAAATATCAAAAATTGTTGATTTTTCTCGAAATCTCTCTTTCAGACTCGTTCTTGTATCTAATCGAAAAGCAAAGCTACAAATTTATTTCCTTTTGTAGAACCATATTTATCAAATTTGTCGAAATATTTTAATTTGTTTACTTTAGTTTCAGATTAATACAACTTCAATTTTATGCCAAGTGATGTTATATTCTAAAAGAGGGGAGGCCCACTTTTTTGGGAAGAGTGCCACTATCTGATAAAAAATAATTATGCGTGTCACTTCTAACTTATCGACCAAACAAAAAAGTATCAAAAGCGGAAAAACGATACTTATATAGGCTTTTTATAGGGTTTGTAAGAAAATATCACATTTTTGAAATTCAAATCTGAATATATATAAGTAGTGGAAATTTAAAAATAATATAACAAATGAGACAAAAGTACGAACTTGGGTTTTATTGTTAATAAACTTTTTACGCATTCTCAATCAGTTAGGTTAGGTATAAAATGAAGTAGCTTGAAACATTTAATTCTAAATAACTATTAAACAGTCAGTCCTTGCTCAATGCGGCTTTTGAATTTGTAGTTTTTTTTTTTTACCAAGTCATCTATATTAGGATTGATTCTTGAAGATGCAAACAAAATTGGGATGTTTTGGGAGCATATCAGTTAATTTTATGTATTATGTTCATAATAGAAAATATTTATTCACACACACAAAATGTGTGTTGATCCAAACCTACAATATCTCTGACAACCAAATCGTGCAAATTTTGAAAATTGTTTATTGGTACAAATTTCCGAAATTCAATATAATCAGGATAATTTGCAGTTGAAATAAGTTCCTTATATTTGCTTTTCAGTGTAATATGTTACTATAGGTCAATAATTTCGATTTCAGGTGGGTAACAATTAACGTCTTGCAAAGAAATTTAAAAAGAATTTGTGAAAAGATCAGTTTTTTTTAATCATTTTGAAAATTATGAAACCTAGCACTTAATTTTTTCCCATCCGACGTTCGTGCTTCAGCACTGAATGAATACTGCAAAAATGGATATTAAATTTTAGATTTATTGTAGCTCGGAGCATTATTAACTTTGATATATAGTTCCTGCATTAATATGAAATGTGTTGATCTTTTTTTTCTCTAAAATTGAGACAAAAAAAAAAGCAAAAATTTGTTCACATAAGAAAATATGTGGCCCCAACTAGGGTAGGAAATATACAATTTTTTTCTAGTAATCTTAAAATTTAAATTACTTAGATGTCCCATAACATCGGTAAGAATAGCTAAATCCCATAGTCAATCTTCATTCTTAAATAGAAAGTACTTATTGGGCAGCTCATTGTTTTCTTCCAGATATTTTAAAACACGCTCCCTCAAATGCCAAAATATAGCAAGCGAAAAACGCTTTAGAAAGCCAGCTCGCACAACAATAAGGAGCATTCTCTACATGATGATTTTCAATTGCAATTCAATGACCGTATTTACTCGAATCCAAGCCGCACTATTTTTCCAGCGTTAATGCTACTGAAAATCGGGTGCGGCTTAGAATCGAATGCAACACATTTGTTAGATGTGGAAAATTGAGTTTCCACGCCTTACTAAAGGAAAAATGTAACTGTCTATTCTGGCCACTTGCATTGATGACTTGTCCCATTCCGCAGTTTATCTTCAGTATTCAATCTATCCTGAACACCGTTCTCTGCTCGTATTTAGGAAATTTTTTTTTTTTTGTTTATACGTTTTCTTTTAAACCCGTAAACATCAAAGATATCTGTAATAGCATCAAGACCAGTTCACTATAAAAAGGGAGACAAATTTATATGCAAAAAAAAAAAAAAAAAAAAAAAAAAACAGCAGCAACTGAAAACTTGATACGGATGAAACAAATATTCATCGATGGCGTAAGCAAAATGATATAATGTTCAACAGTCTTAAATAACTCTTTTACATACCTAAAAAAAAAGTTGCATAACAAATGCATTGGATGACACAGAAGCCAAAACAGTGTAGGAACATGGCAACGTCGGCACCAATTCCGAAGTTAACTGTGATATTAGGAGTGACGAATCATGATACTGACGATTATAGTAGGTATAAGTTAATGCATGAATATGAAAGTTTTTAATGCGGGTAAACACAGTGGTGTAAGGCAGTGTTCCGCGGACCGGGCCGTGGATCAAATACTACTGGTCCGCGCAAGAAACATTAAATTATTTCTCTTTTATTTACTGTGGTATATTTTTCTTAGATTTGGGCTACTTTTTATGAAAATCACTTGATATTCCTCGTTAAAAATCACTATATTCATTTTTTGGTGTAGCTATATTTTATTTAGAAGTCACGATTAAATACAATTAAAATAAAAGTATAAAATCAAAACAGTCTAAAATATAAAAAATCAACCTCCTTCCCCTCAGAGGGCCGCGGTAAAATTAACAAACGTTGACCGGTCCGCGGTGATAAAAAGGTCGCGGAACACTGGTGTATGTAAGGTACACGCACGCATCAAGGGAGGGCAGGATTCTCCGGGCCCAAAACCTGACTTTGCAGGGGGGGTAGCTAATATTCTCCGAAAAGTAAAAGTTAATAATTACCATAAAAATTTCTTAAGTATCGGGTATCAATGAACTTCTTACACATTTTTTCTCAAACGTGTAGAAAATTTTGGGTATGGCTTAGATTCGAGTAAATACGGTATGTGTATTTAAAATAAATTGTGTGTGGTTATCGTCTGTGTGAGACAACCACATTTCTATAAAATTGTAAACAAAAATATTATTTTTAAAAATTTTTCAATAAGTCTTCGCGTGTCACTGTTACAATTCTCCCGTGCCACACTGTAGCATGCGTACCGCCGGCGGTTGTGTCCACCCCTACTCTAAAATATTGAATTTATCAGATATTTTTAATCTTAAAGGCGTATGCTAATTCTCATTAAAATGAACAGTAAACTCTTCTGAAACTGTTACATTTGTAAGTATAACTTTTGTTCTTTAATTTTTAGAACAAATTTCTATTTTGATTTTATAAACAATATTTCATTTTTTAAATCAGAAAATATTTTCTATAGTTTCCTATATTTAACTATCTTACTGCCGAAAAGTAAATAATGTCTCCATAGTCCATCTATAAATTTAAGGAATTCCTGATACTGGCAAATATTCAATTTTTTTTGTTTTGTTTTTCCGATATTTGCAGCTTAAGGAACAATCTGCGCATGACATTTTCTTCAAAACATTGCACATTAATTTTCTGGAACATGTACTAAGCCATTACTTCAGAATCTTGAAAATTTATCTATTCAGCAATCATCGCCAAGGCTACATAACGTAACTATATCCGGTGTGTTATAATCGAAGTGATTTAATTAATCCAAAATAGAAAAGATCCAATTTTTATTATCCGGTTCTAATCACTTTATTACATTTTTCATTGCTTAGTATAAAACCATTTTTAATTATGTCCTAATGGAACTAAAAAGCCATTTCTTTAGTTTGTAGCTGCGGTAGACGAGTGGTAATGGTCGCGAGCTCGTGGCTGGCGTTATCGAGTCGCAGGTTCGAAACCTAGTGCCTCTGAAAACTCACCGTGAAGAAGAACTGATGCAAGTTAAATTTGTCGTGACTCAAAGTCATTCCATTGGAGAGCGGAGTACCAGTTCAGGTGTCGTCTTCGTCACTTAACCACGGCTGAAAATTACGAGATCCGTCACCAACACAGTGTGACTAGATTTAAAATCAAATCTGGTATTAATTTGTATCAACTTTTAATTATTAGACCAAATATTATGCAGCGCTTAGAAAAAAAAGACCATGAGAGCAGAGGTGCAAATCACTTTCACATCACTGCAAATCAGATTAGAAAACTATTTGGCACATGAACTATTATACCATTCTCTACCCAATTCTGCAAAAAAAAAAAAAAAAAAAAAAAAAAGCTCCATAGTAAGATTTTATTTTTGAAGTTTTGCCTTTTTATAATTAAGTTAATCCTTTAACACAGTAATTTAGTTTCTCTTTTTAGCCATTAACATTGATACCAATATTGACCAACTGCATAGAAAATTGTGTATGTTAATAAGGGTGACATTTATTGGTCACCTCTACCTTTACATATATATTTTTTAAAGTAATTTTTATAATTTAACCACACTTTCAAAGAACTTCTTAAATTCAAAAATAGCTATTTATAATTCCAATAGTATGTTAAAATTGTATTTATATTGAAACTGTATTGTGTTTTTAGATGCAAATTTCAAAAAGTTTATCAGTTAGTGATTTTTTGTTGTTGTTGGGCTTATTCATAGCAGTCCTTGACAGTATACTACCTTCGTGCCATGGATTTGATAAGTATAATCTAAATCATAACAATTTACATGTACAATTAATGCATAATATAATAAAATTTTATTTGCTTCAAAGAAAAATGTCTTTGGGATATGCTTATTGTTTTAATGTATTTCTGTACAATAACTATACAGCCAATGAAGGTCATGCAGAAGAAGCAATTATTTTAACGTTGATCTGAATTTATGGAACCGTTCTAAAAGTTCACAACACAATGTTCTACAACTTTGTAGGTAAAAAATATTCATAACAAATTACAGTTCTGCAAAAAGAATAGAAGCCAAATTATTCAGAGTCATCATGAAGGTATTAAAACTCGTGCAAAATTTTCTGCTCTATCAAAATATCAAATAATAATAATGCATATTGAATAATTAATTAAGCTCTAACCAAGAATTTCAAATTTACTTACTGTAAAGGAAGTTATGCTTAAATTCTGAAGAAAATAACAATTTCCCCATGGATTTATGCCAAACCTTTCTCTTAGATCAATCATTTTATGTGATAACAACACACTTATTCATTCTATGAACATTCAACAACAGTTCATCTCATACATTGATAAGCTATCTCTCCCTTTTCCCTCAAGCTTAAATATGATTTGATTTTTTTTCATTAATGTTGCACTCTATAACAATATGAGGGCTCCTTGTGGACAAACATCATAATTTTAAATTTCAGTCAAATGACGTGAACAACATTCGAGTTGACATCCTACTCACCAATCCAACATTGATAATGGATACTGTACTTTTGAACTATAGTCAAATGATGGAAAAAATAGCTGGACAACCCATTCTCCAAATTTCTACACCACTCCAGCTACAGAACTTAAGAGCATCAGAAGATTTAACATGTCACAGCCCCTCTACCTATTAAGTCTTCAGTAGCACTATGACTTGAACCCATGATTTGACAGAAACAACACCAGTCATAAATTCCTCAGCACAACCATTCGTATTCCATGGCTACATCATGATAATCAAAGACAACAAATCCTTGGTTTAATTTTGACTAAGTTATACTTTAAAAATTAGTCATCCCATCTGAATAACAATAATTTATCTAAGAAATAGAATATTAATGTATAAATAACTTAAAATAACAACCAATTAATTTAATCCATGAAAGGAATGCCATAGTTTTAAAGTAATTCATAAAATGCTTAATTTTTCTAATGATCCAGATAAATTTACTAAATCAACAACTCTTCAATTTCTGTAACTAATAATAAATTACTTTGTTATAATTGCTTTATTATAACTGATTGTTAAACAGCAGTAAATATCAATAAAAGTTAGGCAAATTATTTACAATTCAAAAAGAAAAGTTAGCGTACATAAATAGAACTTTTATTATAATTAATAACAAAAATAAATAAATTAAAACTTTAAATTCAAAACAAATTATCATAAGCATGATACTTGCATAACAAAAAATATAAACTTAAAAAATTACTTGAACAGAATATTTCCAACATAAAAAAATAACCGAGTATTCATTGTAAAGAAAAATAACTTACTGTATTTTCCTGTATATAATCCGCGGATTATGTGTTAAAAAGTTTCAAATTTCGTTGTGTGTATTATACGCTGCCGCAGATTATGTGAGAAAAAACATTCTCCATCAGAAAAGCTAACAATAAAGTTTTGAAAGAAATGCCATTTATGTTTTATAAAATAAATAATGGATGGCGCTTTTATGACTCGGATGAGATATTTCAGCCATAACTAGTTTTTGTCCAATTACATTCAAAAACGAATCCGATTCCTCGGAAGGAAAAAATAGTTATCAGTCACTGGCGTCATTTCCAATTTTCTCTTGACTAGAGCTATTACATCCTTTGAAAGTTTTCATCATGTTGAAGCAAAAGTGTTAAGTTACACTGCAAACTTCAAGTTAAAAGTTATAGAGAAGGCTACCGAAGTCGGAAATCTGCAAGATTTTTCAACATTGACGAATTGAATATTTGTGGAGAAAAAACAAGACCAACTTCGAAAATTGTGTTCGACGTTAAAATGCAGATCGTCGTGGAAAACCTCACTGGCTAGAATTAGAGGAAGAAATAAATAAAATGATTTTGAAAGAAAGAGACAGTGGAAAGCAGTCTCGATCTTAATTTTTTTGCTGTTAACTTGCTAAATTAAAAAAAAAGAAAAAAATTTTTCCGCATTGAATGATTTGTTTAACAACTCAAAACATAGATGGCAGTAGCAAATAATTTTGTTTCATTGAGATAATTGTAAAAAATATTATCACACATATTAAAAAGACGTTTCATAATAAATTTTTTTTTCTCTGTACAATTTCTTACTTCTATTTTCAATTATATTGTGTATTTTTTATTTTATATTACACTCCTTATCGGCAGTTAATATTTTGGATTATTTGCCATAAAAACTGCAGCGGATTATAAATTTTTTTTTTACTCGAAAAAAAAAAAGGCTTTGCGGATAATACACCGCTGCGGATTATATACAGGAAAATACAGTACTTTCACTTTTGAAAATAGTTAAAAGTGAAAGCTGCTATTCTGAATCACATGCTACTTTAATTCAAAATTATGAGAATTAAATTTTTTGAGTTCAAGTTTTTGTTATTATATAAATTATTTATTCAACACATAATGTACATGTTTTTAAATTAATTTTGCCAGAAAAAGCACATAAAAAAAGCTTAATTCTGTGTAAATTATGTATTACTTCACATTACTTTCAATAATACAATATTAAAACAAATAATATATAAAGTTGCATTTAAAATTGCTTTGGTTTTCAGTAAATACATTGTATAATCTTTATTTCACACTTGAATTTATAAAATTATATACTAACCAATTTTAAAATTTCATAATTAAGTAAAGATTATTTAAATGAGGGTTCGATTTTAAAAAATAGTTAAAATATAAGAATTATTTATATAATGATTAATAAATTACAAACCAATAATTCCTTGCACACATACAAACTATTAATATTTCATAGAAATAAGTTTATTCACCAAGTTTAAAATTTCACATCAACAGTACAAATTTACAAAGCATTTAAAATAATGGAATGAAAAGAAATTATTTAACAATTAATAAACTGTCTTATTAATCATTATCACATATCAATAGTTTAAAACTGTACACAAATTAAATCTTAAATTATAATACAAAATATTTGAAAAAAGCATCATAATTAGGATAAAATGAAAAGTTGGAAAAATAAATGTGACCGAAAGCAGTAGTTTGTCAAAGGTTATAAGATTAAACAGTATAACAAAGTTTACAACAGAATTTTTTTAAAATTGTCCTTTTCCTTTAGAATAAAATTCAATAGTTAAATTACTCTAGTTCTTAATATCATACCAATTCCTTTAAAAATATTTTTTTGCCAAAGCACAATTTAATATTAAAAGTATTTGTACAGAGTTTCAAAAAATATGTATTTTTACATTTGCTTTTATCATTATACAACAATAAAACTAACAGCACACAGAGAAAACATGGTGCTAGTCAAATATGAAATGTATTACAAAATTAGATATTTAAAATTTAGGAACTAAAAACTAGAAAAGCTTTTTTCTAGAAACATTGCAGACTTGAAGTCTTGACCTTAAAGGCGTGAGGTCCCGCTTTTGTGAAAGCCTGTAACTACTTGATCTAAATAGAAAATTTTATATTGTTAATATTTAGTAACAACATTTAATACATAATTAAATAAATATTGTTTAAAATTATTTTTTATTAGTTGTAAATGGACCCTAAATTACCGCAATAAGGAAGTTGAATCTAGAATGAATCAAAATTATTCCATTCATACAAAAACTTTTAAATAATCAGAAGAGTAAAGAAGTTGGCATTTTCTTTCACTTCTTTCTAAAAAAATAACTTTGATCATAATTTAAATACTTTTATTTTTTTAATTGTAAAAATATTGATAATCATATAAACTATTCTAGAATTATTAATAAACACAGTGTAGAAGATGAGTAAAAGATATATCTAACCCAAACTTTTTTGTACATAACCAAATGAAACTAGAGGCTTGGTTTGAAGCACATGAAAACAATTTTAAAGCAAATAGGATAATTTTGTCAGAAACTGCCAATCTCTATACAGCACTGATAAGTATAAATTAGGAAGATCAAGTACTGTCAGAGTTTCCTTTTTAAGAAAATGACAGAAAAACTTGATTATTATTATAGTAATTTTTGTGAAGAAAAGGACCTGATAACTATCATGCTGAATGTAACAGACCAGAAATGTACCACCTAAAAAGAAGCACTTAAGCATTGCTTTCCACAATGGTAGAATTGTTGGGTGAAGAAAGTGGCAACACTAAGGGACAATTTTTGTAGAGTAAGCAATCAAGTAACAATCTAAAAAGGAACTGCAGTGAATGAAGTCCTGAAAGATATGTGGACTTCGGCAGCGGTGGTTATCAGCATGATTTGTAACTAACTGTAACGTTTTCTGTGTTGTGGTGACTTTTGAGTTCATGATTTGTGCTTGTCTCAAATAAATCAATGTTACACATGATGTGCCTGCTCAAACTGAAGTGTTAGAGCAGCTGGTAGCTGCTAAGAACATTTACATAACAACTTTAAAGAAGATTAGAGTAAGACTATTGTATGCCTGAATATAAGTATTTATTTCATGAATTTAATAGACTATATATTTAAACACATTGCATTCAAATATAAATAATTTAAAATGTGGCCAATATCCCAAGTAGTTTAATATAACCCCATAAAACTAAATGAATACTTCATTTTAAACAATGAACACTATTATTCATGCATTATAATGATAAAATTCTATTGTTCTAGTCCAAATATATTTAGCACGGATATCATAATACCCCTACACATGAAAAATGAATAAGAAAAATTAAAAAATCTACACTATTAAAATCTGAAGGTAAACTAACGTATCTATCTATATATTTATGTGAGGTTATCATCTCTCGAACCGCTCAATGCAGAAAGGTGCCAAAGGTACCAAAGTTCAAGAATGATCAGAGGAAGCCATTTTAACCATTTAAATTCGAATATTGCAATTAGTTAAAAAGATTTTAATAAAAAAACCTGTTTTTGATGCCAACTTTGAATCATCTCCATTGTTGTGTAACAATGTAACTTTTAAAACAATGACATAAGTTGGTGTTAAAAACCGGTTTTCAGCCAAACCGAAATTTCATGGTGACAGAATTCATTCACTCTAATTATAAAATAACTGCTTTTAAAATGTGATTAACTTGAAACAAATAATTAAAATTGCAATTTCTTCAAGGTATGACATTTTTTTTATAAATTTCTATATATGGAATTTCTTTAATTCGAATTCCGAAAAAAGATCAAACTATTTTCAAGCCGATTGGTACATTTTTTTATCTTTCTGAAAGGTGTCAAGTTAAGCTGACACAGAATATTGTAAAACTTCTTTAAAAAATTTATGGAATTTTGTAATTAAAAAAATTCTATTTTTTCATACATAAAATTATTTTTAAAGAAGGTACATTTTCTCTTTTGGGAAGTAGTAAAAATACAACAACAAAAATTTACAAAAATCGCCAAATGCCAGTAATAATTAATTGTGGGAAAACTACCACAGAATTCAAGAATTTGAATGCTTATAGCGCATGTGCACGAAAACAACTTTCGGAGAGTGCAACTGCAGATGTAAGATTTTTCTGTTAGATAAGTTTTTTCTTTTTGAATCTTTTTCTATTGTAGTAAGTGTAAATAATAAATTTCCCAAATCCAATTTATTATTTTGACTTCTAAGAAAGTATTCATTGTTTCATGTATAAAATAATGAATGCAAGCTTATTTTTTTTGTAATACATCACAACTGATAGTTTTCTTTTAGAAAAATGATTTGCTGAAAAACCTTAAAAATATAGGAAAATGTTGCCATGTTTTTTTAGATAGTATTATTTTCTTTTTAAATCTTTTTTTTTAATACAAGAAATGTAAACATCTTTAGGCATTCCTTCCCCCTCTATAGTTTTTTTTATAGTTACATATTTGTACTTGAATAATCAAATATGCAGAAAAAGCGGTTGTTTCAATAGCTAACGGTTGACACTTTTTAAAAAATTAAAGCTGTATTGCTTTCTATTTATTACTAAACTAATTATATAATAATAAATTCATACATTATCTGTTTTCTTGCAAATAAAATTGGATTAGCTTTGTAAATTATTAATCAAAAATTGAATTTTGAAAAAAAAATCTTATACCTGGGGAAAAAAAATAAATTTACACTTGAAAAAGCCCATACAACACTGGACTGAACAGAGGGAAAAGAAACCTTTCTGACAAAGAAAAGTGGAAGAAATTTCAGAAAAGGGAATTTAATTGACATAAATATAGAAATCACTCCCATCGCTGCATACCCCCCCCCCCAGAAGTATTGGCGTCCAGAGAGAAAAGGAAAATTTCCATGAGGATAAAGTTATACCCCCTGAAAAAGCCTGTGCAATGCCGGGCTAAGCAGAGAGGAAACAGAGCCGTCCGACAAGGCAATGAGGTAGAAGAAACTTCAAAAAAAGAGAATTTTAATGACATTAATATAGAAATCACATGCACACCAGGAAGTACTGACCGTGAGAGGTGAAATTTCCAAAGTATTAAGATTATACACTTGAAGAAGCCTGTGCAACACCAGGCCATGCAACAAATAGAATAATTTAAAACCTACTGTTTCTGCATTTCACTTGCAGTTAAAACTTTCCATTTATGTACATTAGGATACTCTTCAGGATTGAAATCATAGTCTTGTATTGTCAGAAGTACATCAACATCCAATTTAGAGAAAGTATAACTGAAAAAATAAACATAATCTAACAATAAGAATACATTAACAAAGCAAAACACACATCAACTTAATACTTAAAGAAAACTAATTATTTTTATCCGTTTTGTAATATTACCTTTTTTTTATATATATTGCCATATGTTAAGTTATTTCTCAATGCCTTACAATTATTCACAGAAATCTTAGTTATGATTTACAGATTACTTCTTTTTATGTATGTATGTATATATATATATATATATATATATGATAGATATTTTCAGAGAATATTAAATTGATCCTCGAACAGAACACATTTTTCATAAAATAAAAATAAATAACTGAGCATTTCATTCACTTTAATTAAAAGAATGCATTAAAAACTTAATAATATTTTCATATGCAACTATTATTTTCAACAACATAAAGCTCAAGAATAATAATTACAAAAAAGAATAAAGCTATTCTTGAAAAGGAGAAGTAGTAAATGTTCACTATAACTGTAATAAAAAAAAACCCACCCCTATGAGAGAAGAGTTACATAACATGCAAATCATCTATTGAAGACCCAAGAAATAACACTCTGCAATCAGTATTTACCTAAGTATGAAGTGTATTTGTTTCTTATTCTCTTGATGTTGTTTTGTTTTTATGTATATAAAAAAATAAATAATAACCAAGAAAATCCAAAAATGGTCTTTATCATCATTGCCTACATGATAAATTTGATATAAAGCAAAGAAAGTAAAGTGAAATAACATATTTCTCAAAAATAAATAAGAAAAAAACCCATTCATTATTATAAAAACAAAAATATTGAAGTTTGAAGAAAATAATTCACATACAATTATTATCTTAGATGGATGATTTATATAAATTTATCACGATTTTCTTACATCTGTCAATAATAAACTAATAAAATTATTTTCATTTCTTTCATAAAAATCTCACTATAATAATACAGTCTAGTCTATAAATGTATTAAACATTTTACTTAAAAACTCAAACCATTTGATTTATTTTAGAAGCAAATGATGAAAAATGTTCGAGTTCACATTATGAGTAATAATTGGAACAGAAATTGATTATTTGTGTTAGTACTATTTGAATGACAACAGTATTGGAGGAATACAATCTTGCAACCTGTTAGAATAGTCTAAGACAAGGAGAATTTATAAATTGATCACTAATTATTGTAATATTTTGTATTGCAATCAATCAAAATGTTAACAAAATATAAATTTTAAAAACTAATCAAAGTTGGAGTAAGCATTTATTTATCCAGATAACTGTTACCATATTAGGTAAATGATGGTAAAATAACATGGAATCGGAAATGTTTTTTACAACGAAAGCTTCAAGTTAACATGAGGTGAACATAACTTTTAATATATCACATACGATTTCATTCATTTATAAAATTTTACCCTTTTATAAAATTCACAAATTATTAATTTGACAAAACCATACTCAAAAGTTAACATTAAAATACACAGTATCTTTCAATATACTTTTTCTAAATTTATTAAATTATGTATATTATACTCAAATTGTGTACATTTTATAAATCAAGCAATTAAAAATATCATTAATGTTTTTTACATTCCTAACCATTTTTCCTCCAATAAATCAAATGAAACTATAAAAAAATAGTTAACATTTGAGACTTTTTTAAACAAACAAAATAATTAAAAGAATTAGGAAATCATTAAATACATATGAAAAAACATACCCTTTAAGAAAAACATTTATTTCTTGAATTGGTGAACCTCTAGGAGATGAAGGAGGAGTAAGAAACTCTGGTGATGTTGGAGGTGTGAGAAAATTTTCCTCTTTAAAGACAATATGATAAATTAACGATTTTCAACAATTACAATAATTTTCATCAAATAACTATTAAGAAAAAAAGAAAATAGATAAACAGAAAAAGTTATCAAAAGAATAAAATACCTTTTTTTATAGAGTTGAGAAGAGAGTAGAGCACATTCACTCTGTGCTTCAATGGATTCATGTGAGATGGATACTCATGCACTAAAGTTAAGCTTTGTTCTGCTGGTTCTAAAGCAGTTATTGATAATAAAGGTTCTTTATATTGATGCTTGAAGTAAGTTTCAAGGGCATTCAAGCCTTCTTTTGTGGCAAAATTTACAAAAACATTCAAGGCAGGAAAATATTCATGCCAATCAACTCCCATGTCTTGTGCTAAAAGCCTGATATAACAGAGAATAACTATTAACTGCAAGGGTAAAATTCTTTAATAGAAACAGAGCAGAAATATTTAAACTCATATAAGTTTTTCATAAATTATAAAACAATTTTTATATTTTAATTCAAGATAAAATACATTTACAAACATAGGAAATATATAAAATAAATCTTAAAAATACAATTTTAAAAGTTATCAGTTGATTTCATTATTGGAAAGTCATTAAATTTTGCTAGGGAAAAAAATGAAGGTAGATGTACTTTTATTTTGTTAAAAGTTTTATGAAAAAATAATCAACTAAAAACAAGACAAATTTATGACTTTAAATTGTAAAATATTTGAATATAAATCACATATTATATAGTATAATATAATAAAAATACTATCAGAAAGTTCATTTATTAATACAGAAAATTATAAAAGTATAATTAAAAACAGTTTATGGAAACTGCAACATGAAAAAATCCCAAATCAGAAACTTGCAGAAAATGTAAAACAAGTTAGGATATGCAAATCATTAGAATTAGACAGTGATTACACATGTGTAAGCCAGGAAACCAACTGTGACCATCCAAACCACGAATAAAAAAACTGTAAAGGTACTTCAATATGTGCATAGTGGCCAAGGTAACGGACTCGTGCCAGCATGTCACGAGTTGGAGCCTAGCGCCGCTGAACCCCCTCCCCCCATGTAGGGGAGAAATGCATGTTAAATATGACGAGAGCTCAAACGTCCTCCCATTGGTGAGATAGTTAGGAGAGGGGGTGCCAGTTTAGGATTCATCCTTGTCACTTGACTATGGTTCAAAATCATGAGATCCATTGCAAAAGCCCTCGTGTAATTTAAAGAGTGCAACGCAAATATTCACTTACCCACCCAATATGTGTGTATCATTGACTGCTGTACAGAAGGCCATTCATACTTTATGGAAACGATTTTGTAAATCATTTTCTCGATTGCATTTTGAGATAAAACTCTGGCAATTTCAGAATAATTATCTGCCAATGTTTTCTTTTGATTGGAATGTAAAATAAAAGATTTTAAAAATGGCTCCTAAATTTGATATATAGCTAGAAGATTACATAACTATGCTTTTTCCAAAGATAAATATTTGTATCAACAAATTATAAAGCAGTGTAAGAATTTCAGTTATTGCGCATTTCAATAAAAGGTATTTATACATTAAATTTGAAAGGGAAAAAACGTCTAGCTGAAAGTAAAAATGAAAACATGACCATAAAACTTCATCCTAAGACTGTTTGAACACAGGCAGCTATCAAGAAAGTGAAGTTTCTGATCCTAAAAGAAAATCCAACTGAAAAATTCATTGCATTAAAATTAAGAATGTCTTCTGGAACTGTAATTAAAATTTAAAGTTAAAAAGATGTTTAAATCTAAAGTTCATCTCCGTTTTTAAAACATATTGCTAAAAGAAAAGCAAATTGTAGAAAATTATATAAAAAACACCTAGATACAAAAAATATTAAATTTTTGGTAACCTTCAATGAGGCATGGGTATATTTAAGTGACTGTAATAAAAGAGAAAATCAATTTTCTATTGCTCAATTTGGTGGGAATGACCATACAAAATAGCTACATCAGTTTACAGAAAAGTTCCCAAAGGGATCCATGATAGTTGCAGGATTTTATTACAATGCCAAATTAAAAATAAAAAAAGTCTCAAATTAAACCAAAATTAATTTATTCTTTATTATCAGCAGAATATTTTGGAATCAATTTTAGAAGGAGAAATTCCAGCTTTATATGGAAAAAACATTGATAAATTTGAGCTTTGTATGGGCAAAGCCTCAACCGCTGCTTTATGTAGCATAGAAAGAATCAAAAGCAGGAATAAAGTGTATCCCATTTGTAGAAATATGTATAAAATCACCCTACACATATCCAATGAACTTTTGTGCATTTGGTTTATTAGAAGAAACCTCAGGAAAACGTCAGCCAAGAACACAGAACAAACTTTGGAAAATGATTCAAAGAGGAATGGAGTAAAATTTGCAAAACATTCATTACTAAGAAAAAGTTTATTTTCATGAAAAATTTGAGCCAGGGCTGTAGTCAAGAACCATGGCTATCAGATGAAAGCAATTTGCCACAAAAAATACAGAATTTATTGATAAAATTAACTGTCAAAATAACTTCCATAAAGTGTGAACGACCTTCCGTAGTTAGTGGTAGTCAACCCGATTCTTACGGCCTACTAGTGGATATTCCAGATTTCATGGTCGATTATATGGTTTTTGTCAGATACTGATGCCCTTTCCTTTTTTATTTTTAAAAACATTGAAATTGATACTTTTTAAAATATTGCTTAAAAATTTTTTCATAGCATTACAATAAAACATTTTTTTAGGCTTTCATAAGATTCCTTAGTACTTATACTTTATACCGAGTCACAAATTAAAATGCAAAATAATGCAACCCTACTTTGTAGCTTTGTGAGCTAGGTACTTGTGAGCTTATGAAGCTGCACCATGACATGATATAAAAACAGAACAACCAAGTAGCACTGTGATTAGTAGCCACATTACACAAGTGAAACTAAATGACATTACCACCATCTAGCACTAGACTAACCATAGTCAGTAATTTATCTCTGTTCAGTAAAGAGTTAGATCTGCGAGAGTAAGCAAAATATAGTGAGTCATGTTTCAGAAAAAGAAAAACAGTTGTGGTTATTTACCAGAGTATCTGAATATGGGTTTAATACAATCTGTTGTAAATAAACAACAATTAATGAGTTTATTATGTCATAAAACATTATCCAATGAAATAAAGAAGCTAAGTCAATTATGAGAAAATCTTTCTACAAAGTATACAAATGATAAGGGCAACCCTCAATGAATATTTTTCGGAAATATATATATAGATAAAAAAATTTGAAATTGTTCAACAATCATTACATTATTTAAGAAACAACAAGCAGTGAATGCAAAACTAATTGCAAAAAGCCGTAAAAGCTATTATATTGGTAAAACTGTAATAATACCCTCTGTAAAAGAATTTCTCAAAAAAGTAATGCATCAGGAAATAATTCAAACCTATTATTATCTGTTCTTTTGACACAAAAGAGCTTGGTGGCTGCCGAAGGGTACATGATTGATTTATTTTGTAGCATTATGATAGTATATTACTTTTTAGAAATAATAATGAGGCCAATAGGTGTGTGTCCAGAGTTAAAAACATTAAAGAATGTCTTATTTAGAAGATATTTTCAAGAGATTTATTTCAATTTGCAGGTTTAAGGAGTTACAATGCAACTAAAAAGAATTGTCATTATTTATAAACATACTTGAACTACTTCATCATCACTAAAAGTAATGCACTGAATAAGTTGAATTTATTTTTAATGATTCTTTCAAAGCATTAGAATTTTTTCAAATAGTAGTGTACATGTGATGATAAAAAATACTGTATTTACTCAAATCTACACTGCACTTTGTTTCGAATGTTAATGCTACTAAAAATTGGGTGTGGCTTGGAATCAAAGGGAAAAGAATTTGCTGGACAGGGCAGTCAGAATAATTACAGGTTCATACATGTATTTACAAGTTTATAATATTAGTAAAATAATTCATTATACACTTTTTTAGAGTTTTCAATTTATTTTAATTTCGGAAAATTAGATATCGATAAAACATTTTACACTACTTTTCATTTTTCACAAAAATGTATTGAGAATTTAAGCGTGTGGTTTAGAATTGACAGCTTAGATTCAAATAAATATGGTATTTATAAAAGAATTTTTAAACTGTTGATTCAAAAGTGAAAACATATCATGATTTTTTTAGTATTTTAATAACATGAGGAAAAACTGCATATACATATTTAAGGAGTTACAATGCAACTAAAAAGAATTGTCATTATTTATAAACATACTTGAACTACTTCATCATAATCTATAGAATTTCATCAGTTACTACTACTTTTCATTTTTCACAAAAATGTATTGAGAATTTAAGCATGTGGTTTAGAATTGACAGCTTAGATTCAAATAAATATGGTATTTATAAAAGAATTTTTAAACTGTTGATTCAAAAGTGAAAACATATCATGATTTTTTTATTTTTAATAACATGAGGAAAAATTGCATATACATATTTAAGGAGTTACAATGCAACTAAAAAGAATTGTCATTATTTATAAACATACTTGAACTACTTCATCATAATCTATAGAATTTCATCAGTTTTCTGGATTATCATCTACAAAAGATCAACAGCCACCACAACGACCTTAAATTGAATATTGAAAAAGAATTTGAAGATATTCTGAAACTGATGGTGTTTGACAAACCCTTTTTGCGGCAAATATTAAAGGGGCTGATACAACTAACAAAGAACCGTTCAAAATAAGGTATGATAAAGAAAGTAAACATATTCAACAGTAGTGAATACAAAAACCTTGGGTAAAATAAAATTCAGTTTATTGATATTTTTCTTTACCTCATATCTTGAGGAATAAGACTCTAGTGTTGTTAATCATACAACTAAAGAAAAAACAGAATATTTCCAAAACAGGAAACTGTCCCTCATAAAAATTGAATTTGATATTTAGTACTTAGTTTCACTGCAATCAGCCTCAGAAATTTCATTAACAATCTGATTAATAATGTAATTTCATAAGAAAACATGTTTCTATGCATATAAAGTATAAATAAAAAGATGAATACAACAGTAAACTGTTTTATAATGACTTATTCTATCAAACTTAGCAAAAGTCTGACAAAGTATTTAACAAGTAATTGGTGTATGCTTTAATTTGCTGTAATTCTGCTTTATAAAGTATTTTTCTACTTTATAAATCCTCATTATTGTGGAAATGGTTAGAAAATTTTACAACTAAGAGATGCAAAAGTGGGTAGTAAGAATGAAAAGGTTGACAGCCCCTGTTGTAAATGATCCAAGTCAATATCCTGAAATTGCAGAGTGTCAGAAGTATCTAAAAAAGTTCTTTAGGGACCATACAATTGGCCTCCATTAGGGGGATATTTATATCATGAAATCGTAATTCAAATGGAGCATGTCATAATAGTGATGCATGTAAGAGATGAACCATAGAGGACCAAACAAGTCAAAACTTTGGAATTGAGCAACATAATTTGTCCCCATAGGAGGACAGAAACCTTATCAACATTGTGGTAGAAATAGAACAGTGTCCTTTCATTGGTACAACATTAGAATACACCTGCTGGCGTGTTGTTTGCTGACCCTCTAATTCATAATGTTTGCTGTGTTGTGGATTGGATGCAAGGATTCCTTTGACAATGAACCAAGAATGGCAACTATGGGTTTACCAACAAAACCATTGGCATGCTGATCAGCAATAAGCTGTCTTTCTAGATGAATACTAATGTCATCTGGATTATAACGATAAAAATGTTCATCAAAGGCTATAGAGATAAACTCTTTCTCTCCTCTTCAGTGTTATACTACACAAACACCTGGCATTATGGTCTGGGATCTTAGATATGGATGACCTAGACCACTACAAATTGTAGGAATTTTGAACAACAGGTGTCACATCAGAAATATTATGGAGCTCAAGGTAAAACTCCTCCGGCAACACATTCCTTAAGCTGTATTTCAACCAAACGCTCTTATCAACAAGTTACTTGGAATGAACAAGACTCCTTCACAGCACAACAGATTCAATGGCATGCATGTTCCTAGGATTTGAGTATGTCTCGGATTATATTGGTTGGCAATTTGTTCATATCACTCTTAGGGCAGAAAGCACAGCAGAATTTCAATATCAAATAGAAATCATGTGTAATGTTATTCCTCACCATGGCATTTATGATCTGTATGGTTTGATACTGCAATGTATATATGTGTGTTCTCATTCCTAAATTAGGTGAATGAGCAAGATTTTCAGCATTATTTTTGTTTCATTAGTCTGGAAATTTGAACTTTTATTTAAACCACTAAAAGTAATGCACTGAATAAGTTGAATTTATTTTTAATGATTCTTTCAAAGCATTAGAATTTTTTCAAATAGTAGTGTACATGTGATGATAAAAAATACCGTATTTACTCAAATCTACACTGCACTTTGTTTCGAATGTTAATGCTACTAAAAATTGGGTGTGGCTTGGAATCAAAGGGAAAAGAATTTGCTGGACAGGGCAGTCAGAATAATTACAGGTTCATACATATATTTACAAGTTTATAATATTAGTAAAATAATTCATTATACACTTTTTTAGATTTTTCAATTTATTTTAATTTCGGAAAATTAGATATCGATAAAACATTTTACACTACTTTTCATTTTTCACAAAAATGTATTGAGAATTTAAGCGTGTGGTTTAGAATTGACAGCTTAGATTCAAATAAATATGGTATTTATAAAAGAATTTTTAAACTGTTGATTCAAAAGTGAAAACATATCATGATTTTTTTAGTATTTTAATAACATGAGGAAAAATTGCATATACATATTCATACTTTAATTAAGAATATATTATCCATTTAAATTCCATGTAGACCTACTTGACAACAAAGTTTAAGCTTATTGTAGCTATTATAAAAATCCATTGTAAATTCCCCATAATTTTGATTTTCATTGCTTACATGTGTCACATCAAGTGCCTCTTATTAGAAGAACACAAATTTCTTCACCTGTGTCAAATGTCAAGTTAACTAGGTTTCCACTGAGCACATCTTAAGTTTAATGGATTTAGGAAAGATATCTTAATTAGTCCTTTTCTTGCGCTTGACTTTTTAAGAGTCAACAGTCTTACGGATCTTGTTTGACTTCATCAGTTTCCAAAGGATTAACAACCACATAACTTATATATGTATGACTTTCACAGGCAAACAAAATATCTGATATTGTTGCCAAATACTAAATACAAATAAAGTCAAAATTTATTTTTAGGTTGAATTTTTGTAGTATTATTCTGTATTGCATTAAAAAAAATAATTTTGCATGTCTTACACATTCATCAAATATAAAATATACATGATATTCTTAAACATAACTTTTTAATTACAGAAGATAATAATACAAAAAGTTAACACACACACAAGTAAGAAATTCTTACCTGGCTATTCTTAGAATACCTTTTTCTGGATCAGTAAATTTAATTTTTGAAATTAAATCTTGCTCTTTGGGAGCAAAAGGGGAGTTTCTTGGAGAAGATGGATTTTTTAGTGCTCTATAGAACTGATGTGCCTGGAAAAAAGAAACATTTAAACAACATCAATGAAGAACAGATTTTTAAAAACAAAAATAAAATGAAATTCAGAAACTTATACCATTTTTCCAGTCATTGGTCCAGCAAATGCTTTTAAAGACAACTCAGCTTCATCAGTTATTAAAAGAGAAGTATGTTGCTCAATGTCTCTGCAAGAACATGGTTTTCCAATAATAGGAGGGGATACATTATCATTGGATATTAACACTGGTACATATATCAAACCTATAAATAATCACATATGAAACATTTTGAGCAATTGATTTTCCAACAATATCACAATACCGTTTTCAAAGCACAAAATCAGAATTTTAACATTGAAATTATAAAAAGGTAAAGGTTTTATATAATCTCAAAATAAAAAAAAGAAGTTACAAATAAAAATGCATGCACAAGGTCCTTTAAAAAGTCTGTCACACTTAATACAATACAAAATAATACTAAAAGAATTTACATTTACGTTGAATGTACAAGGACTGCTTTTTAAGTAAGGTCCATTTGTTTTTTAAAAAATAACCACAATATTTTGTTTAAAAAACCTTTATTTTAGGATTGTACATACTTTTGCCTATTTTTCTACATATTTGTCGAGTTTATTACCGCACTTGTCATACCTTAGAACTAAGTTTTGAAAACCCTCTTCAAAGAAGTCTGCCGCCTGATTGGACAGCCAAGAGTTCACGGCCGCTTCCACTTCTTCATTGTCACTGAAGTGTTTCTTGCCAAGACTGTATTCGAGGTATCGGAAAAGGTTAAAATCCTCCGGAGCAAGATTGGGGCTGCATGGTACATGGTCCAAAACCTCCCAGCCAAAAGATTTGATTAACTCCTGAGTGGTTCCAGAAGTGTGAGGCCTTGCGTTATCATGGAGGAGTAAAACACCTTTTGACAGTATGCCACAGCGTTTGTTTTGCGATGCTCTTCGGAGCTTCTGTAGTTTTGCAGTAGGCATCTGAGGTGATTGTTGTTCCTTGTGGCATAAAGTTCACCAGCAACTGTTGCCTTAATCTTGCACTTTGACAGCATTTGTTTGGCTTTGACCTTGACGGTAGAGGATGTGTGTCACCATTCCATCAACTGCGACTGTCGCTTTGATTCTGGGGTGATATGGGATACCCATGCTTCATTTCCAATAATGATTCAACTCAACATGCCATCCCCTTCTTCTTCATGATGAATCAAAAAGTCGAATGAAATGGCAAACCTCTTCTCTTTGTGTTCTGCTGTGAGTAGTCCGATAACACAACTGCTTAAAGTTGAGGTCTTGAATCACAATTTTGTACACCACCAACCAAGAAACGTCGGGAAATTCCAACGAAAGAGTGGTTATCGTGAATCTCCTGTTCTCATGAAATTTTGTTTCAACTGCTTGCATCAAATCATCAGTGATTAGAGGGCCGGCTTTAGCGTTCTTCGTCATGGACGTTTGTTCGCCCATCTTTAAATTTCCCGACACATTTTTGAACTTTGCTGTCACTCATTGCTTCTGTGCCATAAACTTCTGCTATCTGCCAATGAATATCTGCAGCCCACATGCTTCTCCTAGTAAAAAAAAACTGGATAACAATCCATATCTCACACTTGGCAGGCGATTTAATCACCTTAAACATTTGAAAGATGCACTGTGAAGCTTTCACAACTGCTACAGAGCTGGAAATGGCACAAGTGTGTTCGCAAAGGATGCTGGTCAGTGACGCAGAGACTCGTTGTGGTGTCCACGTGAACTATATGCGCGAACGGACCTTACTTAAAAAATAGCCCTTGTACGTTCCAAAAATTTAATCTTTTCCCATGAATCTCGTATTTAGTTTATGCATCTATTATTATTAGTGAGATTTTATGAATGCAAATTTCTTAAACAAACAACTGGTTATATCTTACTCTTGATAAAAAAATTACCACCATCATGCACATTTCAAAACTTACCTAACACATTAAAGCTAAAAAGCAACTTACCTTCCTCAAAAATAGCTTCTATTTGTGTTCTCAATTCACATGGAATCGTATTTAGTCTATCACATATAGTCTCTTTAGGAGTAAGACCATCTACATTTGTCTTCTCTGGATCACACTGAGGATGTGATAGTAAGATTTTGCAACAATCAACGGATCCAAATTTAGAAGCATAATGTAGTGGAGTATCACCTGTCTGTAAAAACATTAACAAAACTTATGAATATAAAGAAATATAATAATTAAGATGCAAATATCACCAAATAATTCATAATTTTTTTAAAAAAAATATTTATAATTTGTTTTATATTGAAGCTTATATAATTAAATATCTATAAAACTAGTTTTAATGAAGACAAATAGATTTAAGTTATGAAAGTGTTTTAATATTATATGTATAACAGATTGAATTTTATATAGACTACTAAATGACAAACCAAAGATTAAAATGGAGAAGAAGGATAATTTAGTGACATAAAGTAAAATATGAAATATTTTATAGCATACTGTTGTAATAGATATTTTATTACATTTACACATATCACGTTTTATGTACCATAAAATCCTGTGTATAACACGCACTTTCAATAAGGTTGAAATTTATGGGGCGGGTTATACGCCGGGTATAAAAATAAATGATAGCTTCAAAAATAAAAAAAGTACATAAAAAAAATCAAGACTTCTACAAAGATCGGGATACTGTTAATTTAAAAGAAATGTCATACTTTATGAACTTAAAAGGGTTGTTTTTCTAGAAATTTTCTATTTTTTCAAAATCCTTGGACAATACCTCAAATAAATGGCTTTAAAACATAATAGCATTGTTAATGTACATTGCAGGTTCCTTCATAAAAAAGTGAGTGTGCATTATATGGCAAATATACCTTAAAATTAAAAAATGTAGCTTGAAAAGTATCGATGGGTGTTATATATCAAATTTTACGGTACATAAGATTTGTAAAGTACACTTCACTTTTCCATCTGAAGAGTATTATACATTTATAACTATACAAAACTTAAAATTAATAGAATATTTTCAAAAGAGAAATTTTGTTTCAACATTTATTTTATTACAGATATATTTTTCTATAGTAAAGTTTATAATAACTAATAAACATAAGTTAAACATTTTTAGTTATTTACTTGGACAATAAAAATTTCATAACTACCTTTTGTGTTCCAGTATTCAAATATAAATCTCTAACATAGAACATTCTTCTTGCACGCATTGATGGAGATTCCTCGGGATAAAGTATTTCAGAAAATTTAGGATTTTCAAGAATATCTAAAATCAATTGACATATGAGAGGTTTATCACATTTTGCTGCTACATGCAGAGCATTGAATCGAACACCATGCTGCAAAAGATAGCATTTTAAAAAGTAATTAAAAGAGTAAAAGTATAGAACAATTGAATAAAAACTAACTAAATGCATAACTTACTTGCAAAACAGTTGGAATATCAACCTCTCCAATAAGAGCTCTTGGATATGTCCACACTTGTTTTGAAAAATTAACTTCATCTCCCCGTTCGATCATTTTGCGTAATTTACAAAGTTCTTGACTAGAACAATATTTTAGGTGTTCATTTTCAATGGGTTCTAAGTAAATCAAATAAAAAAGGTTATTACAGGAAGATGGTTAAAGATCATAAATTTTGAAAATGAAATGTTTATTCAATTATATGCTCAACAATTGAACCAACTTCTTAAAATAAAAGAAACATTTTAAATTTTATATAAAACAAAGCATGATATCAAAATATTCTTAAATTAATGTAAAGAAATGTTTTGGATAAAGATATTTTGATGAGAAAAGTACTTATAGGAAACTCTTAGTATCAACTTAATTTATAAAAACTCCTACACACTAAGGTAAATTTAAACACATATTAAAAAGCAACATTCACAGGACTGTAATGACTTAGCAGTAAAAATGCTCATATAATAAAATAAAGAGAAATTATTACTCAACTTTTAGACTATTCATATAAAAAAATTTATATATATATATATATATACACACACACACACACACACAAATTAATGGCCCAGCAAGAAGTTGATGTCAAGACTGACAAGCTGTAACTATTGAATAAATAATACTTAAAAAATTTTAGACTTCTTTATTGTGCAAACTTTGAAAGCTTTAGAGATAGTAGAACATATCTATGAGCCTCTCATTAACTTTTAAAGATAAAGAAGCAGCACCTTTTTTTATACCAAATTTATTAAATGGCATGAACAATCTATACTTATTTAAAAAAAGAACTTAACGAGTAGCAACTCGGTTTATCCCTTGAATTGCTGCAGAATCACCTCCCAGAAATTAAACTAAATGCTCAAAAGGCATGCCCCAATTCTTTAAAATTCTTCCAATTGAAATCAAACATGGAATTGCAAAAAAGCCACTTAGAACTTGGCATTGTGCAGGATCAAAGTAAGTGACTGGAATGGGATAAAACTTATAATTTATATTATTATTGCCATCAGATGCTGCAGCAAAAAAACCCTGTTCCCTAGATTTAATCATACATCCTTTATGAATTGAAATTAGTTAACTAATCACAGAAAATGTTTTAGTCCTTTCATATTCATATTGCTTCATCATGGACTTAGTACACATCATTCAAAAAACAGCACTGGTATGATTGGCTGCTTGCATCTTTTCTTGTGCAACATTACTTCAACTCTGATTACATCTCTGACTGGAGTCTCTACTCTCAAAATAACTATCCAATTTTGAGCAACTACAACTCAGTGGGGCATACATATGGGTGGGGTTTGGAGGTTCAAAACCCTTTCTCAGAACAAAAAGATTTTTACTTTTTAGCATGGGGCTGCCTTGGAAATTTTGTTTATGATTTTTTTATAATATAGCCATCTTACCCATAGAAGAAGTCTGTAAATCATTGTGGCTACTTGATTTCTCATTTGCAATGAGCTTTGGAGTTTTCACACATAATGGGCAATATTACATCAGCCACTGTGACAAATGCATATCTCCCTCCCCTTTTGGGATGCACAATAATAAAATCAAATTCCTTTATATAGTATTCTTTGGATATTTGAAAGCAATTTGTTTTTGTTAGACATAGTGATATTAATCAACAAAAACAAATCATTATAAAGCATAAAAAAATACACAAGCATGTAATGTACAAAATGAGTTGAGTTCCAAAAAGTTGTTAAGAGAAAAAAAAATGATTTGCTACATGGAAACTGAGTACATGAGTTACAAACCAATAGTTCACAAAGTATTATATACAGAAGAAAAGGCAAACTTCATAAATCTTTTAAAAATTTAATGGCAACCAGCTTTACAGTTTTTGCCAATCTATTATCCAGTCATTATAAATGGAAAATGATAAATAAGACAAAGGGAAGAAAATAGTGCACAGTTTACTGAAAACTGGACATATGCATAGAAATGGACAATCTAGGTGTAAAAGCATAAAAGTTGGCAGGTATGCCTTTTATGATAGATTGAGTTTCTCTGGAATGTACCCTGTACACATATATATTATTTCATTTCCACTAAAGAAACCCTCAACTTTTACAAGCCCATAAATTACAGACACTTATACAGTACTCATAAAAATTTATATGATTAAAAGGTATCAAATAACCTAGGTAGAGTTAAATGAAATGTATCTAACACTACATATCTCAAGTTTATGATATCTATGATTCATATATTTAAATGTAATTAGATATTCATAGGAATATTAAATAAATAAGGTCAAATGGTCAATAGTTTAAATTGAAAATACATTCACACCTAGCTTTTATTTTCATGAATTTAAAGTCATATGGTTCAAAATAATTCTTAAAAATTTATTTGAATCTAACATGAATTCAAAGGCATTGTCTTATCATTATTCCTGTGTCCATGAGCAAAGTAGTACAAATTAGATTTTTTGCTACTAATGTATAAAAAAAAAATTTTTTTTTAATACACTTAAAAAATCAGGCAGCACTGTTCACTGCTATAATGTAGTAGTTATTGGAGAATTGTCTTATTCAATGACTCAATGTTAGGTAGCATTTTGCAAGTTTTATAAAGAAGTTACAAATCCAAAGTACAACTGCCTATAGCAAATTTTAATAAAAAAGTCAACAGTATACGAAAGATAGTAATCTGGTAGTTCTGAACAGCATTGCCATATTACAAGCATTTCTATTGTAAAATTATAGATGCATTTAACACTATCTAATAACTATGCGTGATAAAATAAAGATATATATTTCATATAAAAACTATGTAAATGAATACTGAATATTAAAAAATCTTACATGCATATTTATTCCAATATTATACACATATATGTTGTATTTTCAAATTTTTATTTATAGTTAATAATGATTTTTCCTGATGGCTTGAAAAATGAATATAATCTAAGTTGTTAAACAGTGAAGTAGTTATTGTATTTCTGAAACTTTTTGAAATATTAAAAAAAAAAAGAAACCAGTTATGTCAAACATAAATATGAGTGACAACATGTTCATAAAATGAATGTGGTAGTTTTAATATGCTATTTAAATATTGTCTCATAAAAATAAATGTTTAATCAAAAAATATTGCAAAGCTTAGCTAAAAATTTAAAATATCACAATATTCTCTTACTACGGGTAAAACTATGACTTTCAGAGTCAGAATTTACTAACATTACTTATTATTAGCATTCTTACCTGACTAAAAAGTATTTCATTCAATAGAAATGTAATTATGGATCATCCCCTCCCTACAAAATATAATATGGGGGAAAAGGTTCAAAGATATTTAAATGAAGCAACTAAGAAGAAAAAATATGAGTGTAGGCATGCTTAAATCTAAAATGATGAGTGAATAAAGACAATATAAAAACAATTAAAAACAAATACAACAGAAACATATACAGTAGATAATCTAAATAGTAGTTTCTTTAATTTAATTCATGCAACCTATTTTTAGTAAACTTATTAATCATTCAGTGTTTTCCTATAGTAATTTAACAATATATTTGCTACGATTTGAATATGGAAGTAAATGGTATTCTGATTACCTTCCCACATGCACATAAGTCATCAATTGCTATGCACTTAAATGATTCCCTTTTTTGTTTATTTTATTATACTACATACATTTGAGAACTTGAATATTTACATCACAAAAATTATTTAATAGTCAGTCACGCACATTACATGAAATTCTATATAAAATGATGATATATATTCATTGTAAGTCTTGAATTTTTTATATTAAAATCCTAGGAACAAAAAGAAACTTTATTTGAAAAATGAAAAAAATAGTACAAAGTCTTACTTTTCTTTTCAACCTTTTCCAAAGGTTCAAAAGTATATTCAAGAGCACTTTCTTTAGTAGCAAATTCTTTAAAGCGAGCACCTTTATATGTTTTGATAGCCTTTAAGGCATCTTTTAATTCTGTATAAATTAAAGTACCTACATAATGAAAAAAAAAATATATTATTGTTTATTGTTAACAGTTTATTTTATCAAAACTTTATTAAATATTACTATAAATGATTTTTAACAACTTAAAACTCCTGGGTTTTTTGTTTTAATTAGTCATAAATTTAATGCTGAGGTTCCAAAATTACTGTTCCTATGGACCCCTTTCTATAACAAAAATTTGGTCATGAACCTCCCCCACTCCCAAGTGAAATAGTTGTCTTTCAATGTATAATAGAAAAATTAAAGATGTAACTTTGATGTCAAGATTATATTGATAAGCATGATACAATAAGGCTATTTCATATAAATAACAAAAGAATAAACTTTGGTTAATAAATGTATGTACAAGATATCAATGATATTAACCCTCCATGTGGTTTGCTTCCTCGTGAAAAATCATTCCGAAAGCGTTTACTTTTATTTTGCCATCTCCTTCAAAAATGCAAGACTTCATTCCTTTCTGCCCTTTAAAACTTGGGAGGTCGAAAGAGTACAATTTTATGACTTAGTTCAACCTCTTTGTCAAGTGAGAAACAAGAAATCACTCGTTTACAGCTAGCTATTAAGTTGCCTTGGCAATCTTGTATGAAAGTTGTAGTTCGAATTTTTTGTTTTCCCGATATGTTCAGTCACAGTAAAATTAAAACAAAATGAAGGGTAAAAAATAGAAAGAAAGAAATTAAATAAATGGGCATGTTAGAAGTTGAAAAATAATTATATTTTCTTCAAAAATTTATTTTTCTGTCATTTTTAAAAATTAAAAAAAAATAAAAATATTTTCGTATTGCGATTTGAACCAGAAAAAAGTATCCTGTATTCATTTTTGAATATGAGTAAGAAAATGCACTCACTTTCTTGTTTTTTTAAAAAAAGTAATGAGGTAAAAAGAGTAAAGAGGCCCTATATCTTTTTAAACAATAAGACAATAAATGGTGCATACGGTGATGTACATACGATTCTATTTATGAAATAAAACCAATCTTTTTCTATTCAATTATATTTTTAATTTAAAATAAAATAAAAAAGGGTTTCAATACTTTTAATTTATTTAAATTTAAATCATACAAATGATATTTTTATATTAAATGAATATTTTTTGGAAAAAATCTAAATTTTCATTCCTAGTGCTCTCCTTTTTGAACTTTTTGTATTAAATAAAAATATCTTCTCTACATCGGCATTTGTGATGGACATAACACACATTAAGTCAATAATTTTTAATTTTAATGGGGGATATACTTTTTCTTCAAATGCATGTGACAGTGCTTCTAACCATTTTCTACTCAAGTTTAATTTTTTATCTTTCTGTTTCTTTTATTACAAGGAAAATTGTCACAGATCAATAACTAAATTTTCCCACAATTCAGTCATTACAAATTCTATTGTGAGAAAAAGTTCTCCCCAATTAATTTTGTCTTTCAAAACAGTACACTTAAAACAATTTTGTTCAGTGAAGTTACCCGACAATTCCACAATGTATCCATACCAAATTTTAAAAACAATTTTAACATTTGGAAATGTATCCTGCATTAAATTTTTTGAGTATACACAAATATTGCCTGCTGTGGGGAAGACATAGTATGAGATGTGGTGTATGGTTTTAAAAGAATGTTTTCGTATGCATAACTATTTTTGAAAATTTAAATATTACTGAAGCTGATCATATAACTGCAAATGAGCCTTATTTTAGTGTGTGCTAGTATCAAAACTTAACACCTCACTGTTAGCTAACCTATGAGTTTATATTCAATATCAAACTATTTGCAAAATTGCTTACAACTTCTATTCAAATTGTAAGAAACTGAAATATAAATATACCTTAATGCAGTCAAAAATATTCATAATATGAAAAAATATCCTATTCCTTCACTTATTTCAGTACATTTTAAAAACTGTAGCTGAAAGCAATTTTTTATATTTATAAAGGAGGCATAAAAACTCACACAGTTATAAAAATGTCTTTATCATTTTTAAATGTACTACTATAAAACATACATGGATTGTAAAATCAGTTTTAAAATCCTAAAAGCTCATAGAAAAGCAAGAAACATGTAATTTTGGATAGATCAAAATTTTAATATAATACACAAATATACATGTTATTAAGCAAATACATTTGAAAAACCAAAGTTCCTTCTGAAATAAACTTAATTGAAAGAAAAATGTTTAATTTGCAAATGATTGGAAATACATGTTTATCTAAGGGGTATCCCCAAAGTGAGGCAATCCTCAAACTTAAAACTCAAACTCAATGGCACAACAGCCCACGAGGGCCAGGAATTACTATGCCCATCCCAATATACGTGACCATTGGGCGCCGAGGTGCATGAGCAGCTGTCCCGATTTGGTGGTCTGTTTGACCTTCAATGTTTAAGATCACAAGCCAGCTTGGTGCTCATGTATCGATCCACTGCAGTGGGGATGAGAGGCAGAGTCGACCTTGACCAGCACGTTAACAGAACCTAGACCTGTGGTGTTGAAGCACGATACACTACCACTCGACCCTATTCTATGAAAAATAAAACTTAATGTTGGAATCTTATACAATTCCCTAATGAATGAGGGAGTCCAAACTTATTTTCATGTAAACTGAAATGGTTAAATATGAACATTTCACAAGTTGCATAAATTAATATAACTGTTATAGTTTATATAAATTTTTAAGAGTACAAAAGGTGTACTTTTGTTGCACAAATTAATTTTAAAAGGAGTATGGTTACAAAAAAGTAATACAAATCTATCTAAAGTAGGGTTGGTTACAGATATTGTCAAACAACAATGTATTGAAAGCCAGTTCCACAATTCGTAGTTATAAAAATGTATGGAAAATTAAAAGACTTATTTTTGCATTTGTAATTTTTATATTTTTTTCCTGAAAACTTTAAAAGCTAGAACGGCATCCATCAAAACCTCGGGTCACTCTCTGTTTTCCCAGGTCATCCCAGCCTAAGCTAGCTTTGCCATTGTAAGTGAAAATGCCCTATTTTGTTTGTCAAGATAATTTTATTGCAGACTGCATTTTTCATATATTTTAGATGGTTGTTTTATATTTTCTACATCAATATCTTAATGTCTGAATTTAAAATTACATAAAATTCTTGACATTCGCATCAATGACCATTATAATTTTTATTAGTACATAAATGCGTTGTCAAACGATTACATGACTATTATTAACATATTATTTTAACCATTTAATTAATATTAAGTATATAACATAAAATTTTCTGAACTTTAAAATATTTCGAAAACTACTTCAGATATACTCATAATTTTTCATTCCTACAATTTAGCTTCTCAGCTTTGCTTCTAAGTAAAAATTTATTGTATATTCATCAATTTTTTTAGCATATTTTTTGTTTTTAACATGCAGTTTTCAACCGAATTGTATGAAATTTTCGAAATATATTAAAAAATACTAAAGATGCTATGTAATAAAATTTGAAATTTATATTATACTCAAATATCCAGATTTTAATTACTTATTTAGTTAGCCTTTAAAAAAAGGATAAATGTTGAGGTATTTTGCATAAATAGATATTTTTGAATAGCTCGAATTTAAAATTGATCTTTCTGTTTATTTATATGCATAAATGTCTACCGTAAATGTTTCTGTATATTTTTGATTTTCATTTATTCAAACATTCAAGTTATAAAAAAAATGTGGGAAAATCTTCATTCATGTTCTCTTTGATGTAAACTGAAGTTCAAGCCCTTAAAATTCGAATATAATTCGGTGTATTTTAACAATATATAACTAGGTACTGTAAGTTAACTTCCCTGAACACCTGGCTTTGAAATCTAAAAACAAAAAACTAATAGATCTGAATTAGTTTTTTTTTTTCTTTCGTCATTATTTTTATCAAAGTGTAAGAAAATGTTTCAAATTATATGATGAAGTTTAAATTTATTCAGTTTTAGTCGTTGGAAAGTTTAAAAACTTTCAAATTTTAAAGTTTTTGATATTTTATTAGTTTTTTTTTTTAGAATTTATAATGAAATAATCATGCTTCAAAAACTGAAAGCCTTGATTAAGATAAGAAAAATGAAGCAAAAAAATATACTTAAAAAGGTAATTTGTCTAACTATATAAAATAGTAGATTGCCCTCACACGCACCAACTTGTGTTACAGTTTCAAATTAATATGAAACCAAAAGGGAATTATAACATATTTTACTTATGTGTTGGGGTTTTCCAAAACTTTTAAAATACAAGCTAACAAACAAACACTTCCTGGAGTCTAAAGAAATTCTTCCCTGATTTTTTACGATTGCTATAGGGTCAGAACAGGGGATTCCCTGCGAGCCATAAAACTTCCTGTCAGTGTCTTGCTGTGTGGCTTCCACCGTCCCTAATTATCTTTCAAGATGTTAAATCTTTAAAGGGGGAAAGGATTTCAGAAAAGTACAGCTCAACCGCTTTTGAGAATGTTACTAGAAGGCAAATTTATACGTGTGGTGCATTTTCGAAGCTTATTTACAATGACGGGATTTTACATGCAGAATGCTTGGAGGGTTAAAAAATACTTATGCACTGTACTTTATCTTCTTAACAATACAAAGAATACTGCTTTTGGTACAAACCCAAGGGCAATTAGTTACATTCACTTCACATCTCTCAATAAATTTATACTGCCATATTTTAGATAAGTTACAGTATGTAGCAGCGAGATTCTGATCCTATTTAATCATTCCGTTCCTACAATCGGCCTGACTTTCGCCCTACCGCACTTGTTATTAATTGTATTTTATGCACCTAAATATAATATTTTACTTAAAAATTTCTTTTAACATGTAAAAATCATGACTAATCTATTTTAATTCTCATAATTATGGAAATGGTTACAAATATTTTACTTCATATCAAACATTTTGAGAATCCTCTAATGTTATCCATGCATCCCCAAATTAATTTTAATTTGCCACAAGACCCCTCAGTAGTCACAAGGCCCCCTTCCCCCAAGGGTCTGCAGGAACCACTTTGGAAACATATGATTTAACACAATCTTTTTTTGCATGCAGTAAGAATACAATGCTTTTTAAATAAATTTTAAATTTATCTCAGTAAAACAACATTAAAAATAAAGAAAATAAAATTTGTTTATTATTTTTATTTGTTAGCCTAGCGAACTATTTTCAAATACTTATAATGCAGCTGAATAAGAAATTATGTAATCCTTTCTTTTTTACAACAGATTACAGTCATGAGCACAACTGAAATGAAATTTTAATACAAACAAAAATAGAAATGACATAAAAATAGATCTTTAAAATTTAATGTAGTTGACCATAAAATATTGAACTGCAGGACATACTTTATAGGATAAAATAAATTAAAATGAAGAGGATAAAAAGGTTTGCATTTTGAAATCAAAATTTATTCAGGGGAAAAAACTCTTTTTACTCTTAGGATTGCCTTAAAAATTAGTAAGAGATATTTTTAATTATTATGCTGAGGATGAAGGCATGTATACCTTTTCTCTATAAGTTGCCCAATACAAGTTAACCTTGGAAGAAAAGTTGTCAAAACATGAAACATTAAAATTAATGTCGACCAGAGAAGCGCAAACAATTAGATGCAATTAGCTATTGGGTCACAACAGAATAGTAATCAAATTTTGAAAGAGAAAAATTATAATTTCACTAAAATTTGTGATTTTTAATCGGGGGGGGTAGCTACTGCCATTTCAGACGTATCAATGATACAGGGCCCCTAAGCTACAGGGGTCCAACATGTGTAACTACAGTCAGTAGCATAATGTAACCCCCACATTGCAGGGGGCCCAAAGCGTATGGTTTTGCAATCCTTTGTAAGAACCTTGGGGACCAAAACCCGGCTTTGTAGGATGGGCTCTAATATTCTCCATTACGCCAATGGATTAAAGCACGTTTTCCAAAAAAAAAAATGCAGCAGGAAATATAAAATCACAAGAAAATATTATTAAGAGTGTAAGTAAATAATATGACTCATTTTTCAGATTTAATTTTGCTTTAAAATTAGCATTATTCCATTTTCCTTGAAGAAAAAACTCCATATTTAGGAGTGCTTTTCTTCCGGTTACAATTTCATGGTTACTAATGGTGTAACGTACACCCTCACATCGTGTAGGGAGTGGGGCAGGATTCTAGGGAGAACAAAGCCCACGCTATGTTATGGCTTTGCAATCCTGCGTAAGACACAGCTTGGGGCCCAAACCCTGACTTTGCAGTGTGGGGGGCTAATATTCTCTGTTACACCACTGACTACAGTCCCACTAATAAGGCCCTCATATCTAAAAAAGGACCTTGAAAAAATTTTGATGCACGACCCACTCAGAACTAGATTATGCCAGTGTTTTTAATTCAAATATATTTTTATTTGTAACAATATCTTTGTACTTGAACATATAAAAAAAGAACTGAACCGATCAACTGAATAAACTTCTTAAAAAAACATTTTAAAAGTTATGTTGCAGCAGGTTAAAAAATTTCATAAGTTATAATTAGCATTAAAAGTAAAGATATTCTCATTTCAGTAAGGAATAATTATACTGAGTTAAATCTTTTGCAATTAATCTTATGACTTTAAAAATGATGATGAAAAATACATCCAAAGTAAGAACTGAAAGGAATTGGATTGGTTAAACTATTTTAAAATACTCTTTTTTTAAACAACTTTGTTTATATAAAAAAAATCTCTCAAACAGTCTAATCTAAACAGTTCCTCTTATAAGTTTTATACATAGTGTTAAGACAAACATAGAAGCAACAAAGAATTGAATACATTAACAAACTAAATACAATATTAGCTAATTTTAACTGAAGCATAAAAGAACAATAAAATATTTTGTTTTAATAATTACCTTCACCAGAAAGTTCTAATCCAATTGGTAAAGCTACAGCATAATATTTCACACTCACTGTTCTTTCTTCAGGATCTGTTAATGAATAACCAAAAAATTTTCATAAAATATTTTATTTACTCTTAAATTTAAACACATACTTGATGATTAGCCTAAAACATAACAAAATAATTATTGAAATGATTTCAATCGGATTAATAATTTTAATGTGATTTAAAAATATTAAACATAGATATTATTCATTTCAGTAAATTTAAGTATATTTCTGAAAAACTATTAAAGATTAAAAAAAATAATTACCCTGCTTTTTTTCTATTGTAGCATCACCTGTTTCCAAGGATGGGTCATTTCCACAAACATATTTCTTGTGTGTATCTTCAGAGCAGCTAGTTTTTTCCTTTATTTTAATATCATTCATAACAAGACAGAGATCCTTTACACCAGCATCATTTTGGTTTTGCTTCCCTAAACAGTTGTTTTTGGCCTTTTTCCAAGAATAAAATTTAGTCATATGAGAATCGCTATTTACAAGCGTTCTGTCTGAATTATCAGAGCAGTTATTTTTTGGACTATCAGACAAGCTGAGTCTTGAAAATAATTCAGTAAGACCAAAGACATCCTTATCTGTCTGATGCAGAACTAAATCTTGAAAAAATTCTGTAAAAAATAAATAAAACTGAAAGAGTGTACTTAAAGTAACTAAAAAATACTTTAAGAATACACAAAATTTTAGAAAAAAAATATTTAAGTTCTAATTGATAATGATGTTTATGATATATAAACTATAATACAATAAAAATCCTATTCATTTAAAACACAAAACATGAGAACATACAAAACCTAAAGAGGTTTATGTTTCAAAATTTGATAATATATGTATACTTTAAGATTATACTTCATAGGATCTTAATATGAGTGTAAATAAAATTAATCATTGTAACATCTTAACGCTTTACATCACAAAAAGTCATAAATAAATCGCATAACACGTAATATACTCTTTATTGCACTCTGACTTTTTGTTAATATTTTATTTACATTCTCAATTTATTTTAAGAGGAAAGAAAAAGAATATTCATAATGAACTAGTACTTCTACTAAAAATGTTAGTTTTGTTTTATATGCAAAGCTAATTTTAACAAATAATTATTTTACTTAAGTTAGATGATTTAGCTGATGTAATTTAATGGTAAAGTATATTTTGTATACATCTTTAGCTTATTCAAAATTCCAATATCCATATAAATTATAATTTATATTGATATTGGAAAAAAGTTGATATTTTATCAAAACATGATTTGAAAAAAAGCACAAAAGACATCTATAAACTTTATATTGAAGTTCCTAGGAATTAAGAGATATCACACAAGATTAAGATTAATCATATGAATAAAAATTGTATATATAATGAAATGAAAATTTTTTCCCGCTTTTAAAGTTAACTGTAAAGATTGTTGCAAGCTTATAATCACAGTTTCTTTCATAATTGAAAATTTCTAGGTCCTATTAATAGTTGTTTTTTTTTTACGTCAGAACAGATTCTTTACTAGTGTTTTATCAGTTATTCAGAGCAAAAAAAAAAAAATTTTTTTACAGTTAATTTAAAAGAATGCTTAAGCATAACTGAATATGCAGAAAACTAATATTGGACTTTAAATAATTAACTACAAATCTTTATTTATAATTAATTTTCAATTTTTTCCTTATATATATTCCAGCTTTAAACTATATATACAAACCTTAAACATTTTACATAACCTTACTTATATCATTCTTTTTGTTATTGTTAACTGCATATTAATATTTTGTAATATCTCCAAAGAGATTTACAAAAAAAAAAAAAATATGTGTATTTAAAATTTTTTTGAAATAGTTTCTATTTGAAGGATATTTACAACTTATTTAATGAACAAAAATGTTCTCTGATCTTTTAAAATTTCTTCAAAAAATTTTTTAACTTATGTATCAAAAATGCCCGCCACCTTTGAAAGCCAGATATGTCATTGTAAAAGGTACAAGAATTGGGTTGGTTGGTGCTTTATGGCACGAGGATTATGAGGTGATTATGCACCAAACAGGAAACAACTCTTTTTTTTCTAATAGAACTGTGGATTGGTGTTTTACCATTGCAGACCTAGTACATTCCCCGGGAGCTGGTATCTCTTTTTAATGCAGCACCATAAAGGTGAATACCAATCACTGCAAATAATTTTGATGTCCAGTTTCCTCCCCAGAGAAAAAGCACCTGAACTTTGACGATGTGAAACTGTATTAAGGATTTTAATTTTGCCAAGAGTACCAAAGCCAAACATATACTGAAGAGATGTTTTACATGGTGCATAAACATGTGACATGTCCGCTGTCGATTTTCTGCAACATGAAAATTCACCAACTAGGACGGGGTCAAACCCGCAACCTTAGGCATATAAAGGCAGTGACAAACCAACTATGCTGTCCAGCCGGCTACAGGAGAAAATTAAAAGTCTATAAAAATAGTTGACGAAAAAATATAGCTCAATATAGTCTATACATAAAAAGTAAAATAAACTGAAACCCTTAAAAATTATCAAGATATAGAAATCAGTTTAGAAAACAATATTAGATATATAGCTCATAAAACCAATACTATGAATATAGTCAAAAATCAATGTCACATCCGAGTTAATTATGAAAATTAAAATGACAGTAATCATAAAAGAGATATTTGGCAGTTACATTACAATTACAATGATAGTAAGTGGGTGGTTATCCTCCCATCAAGAGTTGATGAGTGACATGATTATGACCAATATGTAATCTAGTGAATAGAACCTCAAAGACCAGTGGCATAACGTACACCCTTACATCCTGGGGGGGCAAACCCTGACTTTGCAGGGAGCCCTAATACTCTACGTTATGCCACTGCTTAAGATGTTATGATTTTTATTTACACACTGCTAGAGAGTAGTCATAGTGGAATAAAGTTTGTTCTCCATTTGCCTATCTCACTTAGAAAGCCAGATGTAACGCAGCAATAACAGGAACAGGAAATTCGTTTCATGCCAATGGCTGTAAGTGCTACACTTTCAGCCTCCTTATTTCCTGCAATCCCCATATGACTTGGAACCCAACAATAAACAATATGTATTCAACTCAATTGAGATAATAAATTAATAATATTGATTAAAATGGGATGGGCAGATATGATTGAAATTAAATAATACTTTTTTAATGATGGAAGTCCAAGCAAGTGTAATGAATTTCAGAGCACTTAACTGCCAGATATATTTTACGGTCAACATTAGGACATGAAGTTCTGAGGTGTAAATAGAGGCTGTGACAGGGAGAACATCAGTGAAAATCACCCACTAACCAACCAGCCCAGCAGCAATAACTCAAGCACTCATTTTCATCGAAAAGAATTTTTACATCTTATAGCTTGTTTAGGAAAAATAATTTAAAAATTTTACAGATATATATAAATTATATATATAAATATAAATTATATATATATATATATATATATAAAAAGTGCTTTATTAAATGAAACAAGTACTTCAGTAATTTTTTTTAAAATTGATATATCAATATATATATATATATATATATATATGCAGGATGTATCGAAACTCAGCGGAAAATTTTAAGGGGTGATAGTACACATCAAGACAAGCAATAGGAAATAGGAAACTTAAGGTTCCAAACGTGTTCCAAAGGAGATAGGTGCCATTAAAGTTTAGGGTCCAAAATTTCAAATGATTATAAAAAATGGAAAAATGGGTCGATTTGTTCACAATTTTCGCTAAAATTATTCTTTTTGTCAGTATTTTCTTGAAAAATAAATTTTAAAAATAAAGCTCAAAAAATGATGATAGAGGGCACTTTAGACTTTGGAGTAATGAACAACTATTTTTTACTGTTATTTTTTTGTATCCCATTAAATGCTTTCAAAAGCTTAGACTTAAACTTAAATTTTGAGCTCAAAATTTGAATCGTTTGGGGTGGTTAAGTAGAGCAAGCTCAACTGTGTTCAGGAGGTGAAATTTAACCTCACCTCCTTCCCTGGACACATTTCAGTTATTCACGATCCTCGATGCTCGGTCGTAGACTAGGCAGCAGCTACTACCCACTAACGTAAAATAAACGAGAGGGATGACAAAAAATTAAATAAAAAAGTTATTCATAACACATATGAGCAATTTCTCCCTGCAAAATACCCAATTTGCATGCAAAGTGTAGTACACAAGGATTTAATTGTATGGTGCTAATAATATGTAAGGATGCAAAGTTCTATTGCAAAGTCTTCCAGCCTTTCTTTATTTTTCAAGAAAATACTGACAAAAAGAATAATTTTAGTGAAAACCACTAACAAATCGATCCATTTTTCCATTTTTATAATAATTTGAAATTTCATTTTGAAGTTTCATATTTACTGTTGTTTGTCTTGATGTGTACTATTACCCCTTAAAGTTTTGCTGCAGAGTTTAGATACACCCTGTATACAGAATTTGAAGACATTTTAAAAGGGTGTTAGCATATACCACAAATGTAAAAAAATAAATAAATGTATACAAATGTCAAGCATTTAGAGTTTTTTTTTAATTGTGTTAATTTGTTTTAAAAGATACTAAAATATTGACATGTTAACTTCGGATAAAAAAATTTATATCCCTAATGAACCCTTGATTGGTCAATTTTCTGTTTAGTCAAGTGGTGCAGATAGTGAGTGAGAATTATATTTACGTCACACTATAAAGTTGCACAAGGGCAATTGGAGATGGACCTCATAATTTTAAACCATGGTCAAGTGACAAGAACAACACTTGAGCTGTCCCCCTCTCCTAACTTCCACACCATACCAATAGGAGGACAATTGAGTCTCAATATAAATAATGTGCATAGGTCCATTCTGCACAGTGGGGTTTCAGTGGTATTAGACTCAAACTCATGACAAGCCAGCTATGAGTCTGTGACCTTGACCACTAGGCTACCACAGTCACAAGTGGTGCAGGTAAGAGATGAATTTACAGTCACCTCTCTTCCCATGAATCCTATCTTCTAAGAGTCATGATGTTCCCCTGTTGTGGTTGTCAAGAATTCTGAATTTATTATAAGTGGATAATTCAGGATTTATTTTCAACATAATTACTAGAAGGGTTTTTTCATCTGGAACAGAAATGAATTTTCTTATATTATTGACTGACTCAAGAAATATCGAAAAAAATTTTCTTTAAAAAATTGTACTTTTTTTCTAAAAAATGAAGAATAAAGTACTACATTGTAATTATATATTTACTTCTAAATTACATTTCTTTCTAGCTAATTATAATATTAAAAATTATAATATGAAATAATCTCTGTTGCATAATAAATCAGCTGTGAATAAATATAATGGAAGAAAATTCAGTAAAGTATTTGATTATTTCAAAAACTTTGAGCAACATCTTCAGAAATTATTTTTTCATAATTAGAAATTATTTTTTCCTAGTACTGGTACAAATGTGAACCATATTTAAATAATAAGTCATTGCCTTTTGGAAAGAAAAAACTTGAAATATAATTGACATAAACAAAGCTTTTTTAAAACTGATTTTGAAAAAAAAAATTCAATGATAATTTGAAACTGTTAAAACTATCGCTATGCTGGTAATATTTTCAGAAAACTTCAATGTTGTAGAAACTCTGCAGTTGGTTACTACAACCCTGTCCTCTCAAGGATGGCTATTGAGCTTTGGCAATAGAAAATCCTTCATCCCTTTTTCGGAATAGCTCTCCATTTTACCAGAAGGTGATGCTGTAATCAGCATTCAGTGATTGGCCAAACGTTATGTAGAATGAGTTATCAGACCTTATTATTCATCACTACTCTTTGTTCTATTTTTTGATAAAAGTTCATGGTGGACGATACTAAAGACTAGCCATATCTTCTTGATTTTCATTTTGAAACAAAAAACCATTAATATATCATTCTATACTGGTATTAAATCATAATAAATTCTTATTATTGTAAAAAGTTAATTAAATAGAAATGAAAAATATATAAACAATATTAAAAAAACAAATTTAAATTATTTAAATCATATATGCAAGAGGCAACAGTAAGTAAAATAATACAAGTACAAACAATAAAAATGTTCATAATTATTCATATAATTTGAGGCTATTTTTCCCAACTACTGTAAAAGCATATATCATTTGAATTAAATATATACATATAAATCATCACCATAATTAAACATATAAAGAAGGTTTTCACAATAAAATTAAGAACTTGTAAAATTAAAAGTAGCATATATCACACAATATGCATAAAACTAAATTCTACTTTCAACTGAAATCATACTTGATTCTTGTGAATTTGCACTACAAACCACACAAAAGAAGAGAAAATGCTTGCGGCAAACAAAGAAGAGACAAGGTGATTTAACTTTGTGAGATGATTTTATAGAGTGCCACCAAGAATTGTACTGTCTGCTACATCTAGCATGCATGCTATTAGTTGCCAATGTCTGATATGTAATAATTTTTTTCAAGGTATCATTTATAACTTAACAATATCTGTCAATTTTAGTTTTTTGATTATAAGACTAAAATAAAAAAAAAATGTTAACAGAAAGTACCTGGAAATTAATTTAATAAACTTTCATAAATTTTTACCAAAGAGTCTCAACACAATAAGATTTAAATTCAAACATTAGAAAAAACTTTAAAAAATATTTATATTACAATTTGTACTAAATTTAAGATAAGTATGAATTTATTATGAAATTCATTTTAATGATTATTATAGTAATCTCATAATTTTTTTAAGGATTGGCAACTAAGTTTAGCACAGTCATTGATCGCTATATAATGAAAAAGGGAATATCTGCAACTATTGGAGTTAGCAATTACACTAAAATTAATGAAATAAATTATGAAATAAATCATAAAAAAAATAAGTCAATTTTTTATCTATATTTAGTTCCATAAATACAATATCAATTTAAAAATTAAATTGTTTGTTATTTTCACAACATTCTGCAAAATTATAGAAAACCAAAATCATACTTTGATTTTTAATTTTCTTTCATTTAAAATAGAAATACTCTACAATTTTATATTACTACATTAATTATTTACTTCTTTCATAAAAAAATACTAAGGTTATTATTTGCTTTCAACCTTTTAATTTTTCTAACAAAAATTTTTTTTAAATAAAGGAATTTAAGCATTTTTCAGTATTTTTTCATTTTGCCAGCACATTTGAAAAAGTCATCAAAATGATACAATCTATGCCAAACTGAGTATTCCTGCTAGTAGCTTTTTATCAGCACATTTTTAAACAAATTGCAGACTTTTCTTAGAAGTAATACCTTTTTCCAAAATACATCAAAAATGAAGGAAAAACCAATGAAAACTTGGTCTTTGCCTAGAACAGTTGTTGTATATACTATATGTTGTTGCCAATAAAATCTACTAGGCGAGATTTGTGACAGCGAAATGGAAAAGTACCCATTTTTCTTACCTTTGCACAGCAATGGATGCAAATGCATTTGAAACCCAAAAGATAATATAAATTTCATCTGTTACAATTTTCTGTACTTACATATTATCACAACCTATTGACAACATTATATGAAACGAAGCATGATTGTCAATTCAGTGCATATGATACATGCGAAATTGGGGTTGCCAACTTAGCAAATTATCTTGAATGTTGGTAATTGTTGCAATAATACGTAAGCATCTAATTTTCACATGATAAGACTAAAAATGAATATTGTTAAGCATGTTACTTACCACCCATCTTTGAAATATCTAGTTTACATTCTATGTTGCTACATTCACGAGTTGGAAGTTTTTAGAGAAATAACCGAAGTTAACAGAGTATACTATAATGTACATTTCTATTTTAATAGTAAACTCAGCTTGCAGTAAAAATATAATTCTTGAATTATATTTGAAACAAATTGCCTTTCACCTAAAAATAATAGTGAATAATGATTAAAATATACTGTATATTATTTTACTGTCATATGCATATAAAAATATAAATATTTAAGACTTTTTACAACAATCTCTACAAAAATTAAAATAGTATTTGTGATAAAATGTTATTGCAAAATTCTTCTATTTGTTGATAGCCTAGAGTGATTACATCAGCAAAATTTCACTGCAATTAAATTCTTTGAATGCATGAATGACATTTCTCATGAATATATACAAATGAGAATTGTACTAAATGTGTGTATATAACTCATACTTTCTAATATCAAATATGCCAAAAAAAGACAGTTCCACTTCCTTTATATCCATATTTTTAGTGTTCCCATACAATTCTTTTCATCTGATATCCAAACAGTATGTTTAGACACAAGGTGAATAAAATTCTTCATTTACAAGTGAAATGAGTTTTGAGCACAGTTTGCCTTCCACAAATATACCCACATAACTTTGAAAAAGTAGTCACAAATTATTTATAAACAACTCAGGTTCTTAAATTTGTAACATTTCAATCCTATTTTCAAAGGACTCAAATATTTAACGAAAGAATTTTTTTTTGATATATGTGTTTTAAATGTATCTCAGTGTTTTGTCACCATATTAACGGTATGCCAGGGATCAATCACAGATTTTGTAAGTTATGGTATTATCTGTTTCATTTTAAATCTACATTTGAAATATAGGTTTAAAATGTAGTTGTATTTTTTTAACCTGTAATTCACCAATGGCATGAGATTAATACATAAGAATTGTCTTTTTATTAAGATGTTCTTTAAGTATTTTATAATTATGATAGTTGTTTTCTAAGAGCCTAGGAATGGCAATATCAACAATACAGTCTTAAAATATCAATAAAAAAGAATAAAGTAACAGTATTAGCGAATTAAAAACATTTTAATATAATGATTTTGTATTTTTTTTAAAAACTACATTACTGTTTGTCAAAATATATTTGCTGAAATCATGTCCTAATTTCTGATCTCTTTAAAGAAAAAAATTACATATTATAATGAAGTCCCACGCTCGATATATTTATTAGACCATTTTTAATTTGTGGACTAAACCCAGTCTGCCAAAATACGATTTAGAGGTGAAACCTGATGATCGAAAATCATTGAACTCTAGTATGCTTATAAATCCATTTCCTTAACCATGACTCAGAAACATTTGTTTCAGAATTTAATGAATGACAAAAAGAAAACAATTTAAAGCTTCACTAAGAGTGATTATTATATTTACCTGCTCTCTAATTTGCTATTTTTCTTTCACAGATAACAATTTTAACCAACGTAGCTGCCTTATTTTAAAATGTTCGCCAGTAACCATGCACGATTGTTATGATGATGTCATTCTGAGCTGATAAGTTTCGATGACAAAACAAACAAAACGGTTTAAATATAACTCCACCCACGACAAATGAGTTCATTTTTATTTCTGTAAATTGAGGCTAGAAATTATTTATATACAAATATAATGATAGAATTATGTTTATTTCTTTCAAAGTAAATGATGTCATTTTTCCAGGCCTATGAACAGTTATAGGATATTTTTAGAATACATTAAAAAAAAGATATAATGACTAAAATAAAAATTCATGTTTCGCAAAATACAAATTTTTAAAAAATAATTAGATGAAAATCAGAATGGCTTAGAGCTCAAACACTGGATTAAAATCTGAAATTATTGAAATGACATGAATCCGAATAATTAATTCAAACAAATATGGCAACATGAAATAAAATATTGTTTATGAAAGAGGGAAGTCGTTAAATAAAGAGCACTTTTTTTAGAAGAGGAGAGGGGAAGGAACAGGGGGATGACAGTCTGCAGGGTTACAGAGCTTAGCAAATTTCTCGCCAAAATCGGCGCTTGCTTTGAATACGATGCCAATCATTCATTTTCGCATTAGACGTGGACCTGTTCACACGGTGAAAGCAATATTCTTATCGAAAGCAAAAAAAATATATAACCATCATTCGAAATAGCAAGTTTAAATACATGGAACAAATTTATTTCAAATGAAATTAAATAATTTGTTCATTATTTTTTAATAAAGAGTTAAATTATGTAATTGCAGTGGTAAGTAATACAATTGCGAGCAGAAAGCGCTTATATTATTGTTTGATTGTTTTTTGAAGCTCCGGGTTTTTAACGAAACGATACTGGATGAATTTAGATAATACGATTACTCATGGCACGGAAATTCAAAACAGAAGCAGCTCCTCTGTTGTACATTTTGTAGATGTTACGAATAAGTATTTTAAATATAACCAATAAGTGATTTTATCGGATCTTTTACAAATGTTATTACTATAAATCGAAAGGGTAAGTTTTTTTATACAGAATAAAAAGCGTTTACTAAAGTGATTTGAAAAGCTTATTTTCGTATTTAATTCTCTATTCTACAAAATATAATGTTTATTTATAATTTTAGATAGATTGTGCACTGAATATTCATTGACAGATTTTTATTAAATCGGTTATTTGTTTCGCTCATTCTGTGGTTCATCAAATTACATTTTGATCACTACGTAATCGTAAAAATACTTGTTTTATTAATAACAATTCAATATGTATATATATTCATAATGATACAAGTTGAATGACGGATTGACCGAAAGCTATGGTTTTCACTCTGACAATGAATCGAGTTTCTCTAATATTTTTGTTTAATATAAACGGAAAATTTTTAAAAGCTTAATATTTTATCACTTTATATGAAACTCTCTCTCTGTAAAAATAAAAAAAGCAGACTTCCAAAATTAACTAGAAACAATTTTTTTTCTCATACTTTCAAGCTAGATCAGATTTTAAATTAAACTCATTTTCAAACGGAAATTAGTACTATATATCCTTCCATAGTATAA
>BMAU01015370.1:0-15609 GCA_019973935.1 Trichonephila clavipes | reverse complement strand
AACATAGAAGTAACATTCATAAAATGATTTTTATCGAATTTATAGTTTCATTTCTATAGGTTTTTCCCATAAGCGTCCACCCTAATTTAGTTTTTATTGCTAATTATTTTATTGCTAATCAGATTTTAAATAGAACATAGTTCCAGTCAGTAGTTTTTCAGCTACATCTGCTCCTAATAATATTTCTATTTTTCCTCCCAATTTATTTTCGCTCTCTGAAAAATTAATTTTTCTATTTTTTAATTCATTTATCCAAGGACCATGTCTGATACTCGGAACATTATTACATATAATTTCTTGGTCATACACATTTAGATTACAAGTATAATAATTATCGATATCAGTTAAACAAATATTATAACATTTATGCCTATACATTTTTGTTTTTGAACCACCAAATAAAGAATGAACAAACTCTTCTTCTCCTTCATATTTAAATCCTAAATTTTCAGCAGTGGATTCTAAAATATAAGATTTTTGAGATCCGGTGTCAATTAAAGCTCTTACTAAACTCTTATGGTTTCCGTTTTTCAACATAACCAGAAGAGTCTAAGAAAACTTCAGAAGTGCAAACTTGATTAGCTAAAACATTAGAGCTAGATGAACTAGCAGTCGTGCTATTCTCAATACTTGCACTTTCGGTTTCCAAACCTGATCTCAAAGGCAATTTAGAGCATAATACAGCATAATGTCGTTTATTACATATTATACATTTAACATCTGATCTACATGAATGTGACATGTGACCCTTTTTTAAACAAATATAACACACGCCTCTCTTAATTATAGCATTCTTCTTAACTTCATATAACATAGAAGCTGCTTCACAACAATTCTCAGAGGCATGCGCTTTTTCACAAAATATACAATTATTATTATTATTATTAAATTTAAAGTCTTTCCTATTTTTAAAGTTACTATTAAATAAATCTGCAGCAGTTGCAGTAGTGGAAAGATTTCCTAATTTGTTCTTATAATTAGATTTCTCAGAATCAAAACTATTTCTAGCAAGTTTTATTCTGTCTTCACTCGATACTTCTATCGATAAAAATTTCATAAGAGAATCAAGGTCTTTCTTACCTGATTCATTTGATGAATAGCCTACGTATCTCTCCCAGGCGCGCAGAATTTCAGAGGGAAGACAGGATTCCACCAGCGGGAACAGCATGGCAGCATATTTCTCTTTGGTGACTCCCAAGGACTCTAAGGCGCGTAGCTGGGCCTCAATCTTGTCATACAGCGAAGATAAATTGACTTTCTTCACTTCTGTATTTTGTAGGACAAGCTTTAAAAGCTCTCTTACATAAACTTGAATCAAGACATCCTCTTGTCCGAACCGCATTCTCAAGTATTCAAAAGCCTTTCTGTAGTTTTCAGGTGTCGCCGGGAAACTTTCAACTATATCCCTGGCCCGGGATTTTGGAGTTGTTGCCTGGATAAGGTACTGGAACTTGTCTCCATCATCAATGCTCTCATCTTCATGAATTCTCTTGAACTGGTTGTGGAATCGCAGCCAATCCGTCAATTCTCCAGAAAACTGCTGGAACTGAATCTTAGGAAGCCGCAGAGATGAAGACGAAGATGTGACCAGGCTGTGGTTGTCCTTCTGTCCCAAAGCATCTGTTTTCATGATATTTTTCACACGGACTTGCCAGGCAATCATTTTTTCAGTATAGCCTTCTATGGCTTCAATTTCAATATTGTACGCTTCCTGCGTACAGTTTGTCTCGATCATTAATTCTAAAATGTCCTCGTCGATTTTCTTCAGCTTAACGGATTTTGCATCAAGCATTTCAAAAGCCGTTTCTACGGCATTCTTATCAACAGGATCGTTTTCAATAATTTCCTGAAGATGATTTACAGCCTTCGTGAAGGCTGTCCTCAACGGCGTGCGTCTCAATTTTAAAGCATCCATGTTTCACTTTCTTATATTCAAAAATGTTTTTCTAACACTCGTAGCCCACCCGGGGGCTCCAGAAAATATGTTCAATTCTCACAACTTATTTAGAAATCTCTAAACTAAGAGTGAAACAAATGATGTGGCTACGAGTGTTTCTCAATTTAAATAAAACATTTATTAAGTATTTACAAGGACAAAGGTTAAATATTATCACGCGCACTCATAGCCGTCTGCTTCCTCCAAACGCATCTCGAGGAATCCCCTTTCGGAGCGCCTTTCCTCCCCCTGCTGCCACTCAAAAGAAGAGAAACTCGCCGGCGCTCACCGCTCTTCGGGTCAACCACCCCTTCGCTCTTTGGTGCTTTCACAACATAGATGGTACATTAAAAAATTTTTTAGATAATATACTGGTTTGTTATTAACTTACGTTGCAGCACTGGACATGTAAAAAATTGCATACAATGACAAAAGTAAGCACTTGCAGCTAAAGAGATCATGTGATAAAAATCTTCTGATTAAATCCCTTTTTTAAAGTTTTTGACACAGATTCAGTGGCGTAACGTACACCCTCGCATTTTGGGGTGACCAAAGCGTTAATGACGCCACGTACGTATTAAAGCTTGGGGTCCAAAAGCTGCTTTGTAGGGGGCCCTAATATTCTCTGGGCAGTGGGAAACGCCACTGTCTTGATTCCTTTCTTTCCAATCAACTACTTGTCTTACCATCCTTTTACTTAAATTAATACATCGATATAATTAAATATTGTTAAATTACAGCTTTAATTTCTTCAAACGTGTTCTTGCACTAGCAATTTTCTATAAGGTTTAATGTTTTCAGCAAATAAAAATTAATAAATCCGAACTGTAATTTTTTTACAATATCTGCTACTTGTTCTTATTGGAATAACATAATCAATTTTTAAAACCTAGCATAACTGTTATTTAAAAAAATTAATAATCAAAAAACTGCTGAAAAATTAGGCCACAAAAGTCTTCGAATACTTAAAAAAATCTCTCTCTCAATATGGTTTTAAATATTTTATTTTTTTCCCCTAGAATACTTGGTAAAATATCTTTTACTGTCCATAACTTTTATAGACTTCTTAGTACAGATTTCATAATTTTTTTTGTTGTAATTTCTGCATTGATATTTATATTCTTCTATGATTAATGTTTTTAGTTTACAATTTGTTTTATAAATCATGTCTTCTTCAACTTCCGAAATGAGACATACGCAACCTGCCTTATTGTTTCCCGGTATTAAAAAAATTGTGGTTCATTTGTCTGTTGTTTATTGCAAATTTTAATTTTTCTTTTCTGAATCATCAATCATAAATCCTTTTTCTGAATCATCATGCTTAAGTCAATATAAAAAACTTATTTTTAGTTTTTTTTTATCTCTTTCTTATAGATTAAGATATTTAGATTTCTTATAGATTTTATAAGTATACTCTTATTAGAAGTGTTATTGCTCATTGATTCATAAATTGTTACTCGCCCTAAAATATATCTAATAATTTCTTGCCGTATGTATGTAGTGTAGTTACAATGAGTGATACCTTACAGAGAATTGTTGGAAACTTTATTAACTTCATGCGAGTGATTATTTATTTAATCTTTTTTCTTTTTTTTATTTATTCATCCTAAAATTGTAGCATTATAAAAAAAATGTATATTCCATCAGAAAATAATCATACAATCAGAATTTTTTTTTTACTCTTTTATTTTAAACAGTTAAATCTTATGATTTCAATTTTGTCTTTTCTTCTATAAATTAATCTTATTTAATAGTAACTGTTTCAAGTTCCGTTATTTTCTTTTGTGATGCATACATAAATATTAAGCTTGTCATCGAACTCAGTTACAAAGCACTTATTTTTGTAAAATGAAATTCTTTAAAAAAAAAATTTAAAAATTATAAACGCATAGCAAATATGTATATTTAATTATAAAATGAAATACATTTTAAACAAGCACTCGATAATTCAACTGAAATTTTTTCTTGGACCTCAAAAGAAATCTAAAACGGGAGAGTATTGTTATTATTACATATATATATATATATATATATATATATATATATATATATATATATATATATATATATATATGTGTGTGTGTGTGTGTAGTATATACGGTCGGACCAGTAGCGCACACAAGAATTTTTCAAGGGGGAGGTCCAGGGTCGAAAGTCCACCCTTTTGGGATCATGCTCCAATATGCCGCCGAACATGCTCTTTTGATTTTGTCGATTTTCGGGAACAATAACAATACAAAATTAATCATTGAATAAAAAATTAGCATTAATCAATAAAATTAATGATTAATAACAAACACATAATTAAATTTTACGTAATATATACATAGAATTATAACCAATCGGAAAAAAATCAAGTGCTATGAGGGAGTACCTATTACACCCCCTTGTGTGCACCACTGAGTCGGACCTCTGCATAGCGAAATCGCTAAATCTCGAAAAAAAGTTCGTTACATGGAAAATTCGCTATGTAGAGGTTCATCTTTCAATATGCTTTATAAACCACATAAAACAAATTTTAAGTTCCTAAACCCCATATATTTGAAAAAAAGTAATTACTCACACCTTTTTGTAAATTAGTATCTCTTTCTTTTATATATCTTACCCATCGAAAAAAAATAGAAAGAAAAAGAGAGAAAAGAATGTTGAGGAATATACACTGTATTTTCAAAAAGAAAATAATTTTATTTTAAAATTAATGGCACTCACTATCGACCCACTGAAAGGATGAAAGGCCAAGGATGTCAACCATGATGTCAACCATGCCAGCCCGGGGTTTGAAACTCGCACCTGTGGTCTGGTAGCGTGATGCAATACTACTCAGCTTCAATATTATTCCTAAAATAATATATTTTCTGTGTGTATGTAAGATCAGCTTATACTTTTTATCAACATTTAACATCTTTAAAATGTTTTACTTTGAGTGAGATTGAACGAGTTTGAAAACTAACATTTTGTTCAATATCTGTATGTCATCTATAAAATTTATAAAGTTTTGACTACATTTTATAGCATCAAAATCAATGTTAATACTTATATAAAAAATCTCTTAATATTACCTTTTTCTGTTACAAAGTGGTAAATGTTTACGCAGTCTTTAAAATCTTAATAAGATAAGTGTTTATCAGTTATAATTTCTTTCTTTTTTTTTTGTCATATAAAGAAATTTTCGCATCTCTTTAAACAAATTTCCCTAAATTCAACAAATTTTAATTTTTAAAAACCTGAAACTCAATGTCAGCATCTCTTTTGTTTTCCAATTAGGTTGTATTAAGATGACTTAATGCCAAGAAATAACTTTCGCATTTGAAATAAGCCAAGGAAAAAAAGCAGGCGTTATTGCATATTAGAAATCATTAATTCCGTACAAACTCATCCGCCCCTCCAAAAAAAGTTTTTTACTACACTTAATAATAAAACTTGTTGTTTATTGAAAACTTAATGTACATTCCATGATCATACTATAATTTCAAATATTTTTCCTCAGTTCCTTATGTATATAAAAATAAGCTAGTTTTTAAAAAATAGCGCTTAAAATCCCATTCACGTTTGAGCAAGCAAATTATCTGAAAATTGAGAAAAATACAAGTGCAGCTCTGTAAAAGAGCCGTGGTTAATTGCCCTTACAGGCGGGGGAAGGGAGAGACACCCTCTGAAGAAGGAAGGGAAGAGCAGGAACAGGAATGACGTCATTTCCAGGGAGGGAGAGAGATTCTTCAACTCGTTTTCGCTTTTCGACCACGACCTTGAACTGAGTGGGGAAGAAGCAAAGCGAAACAGTACTCTCGAAATTGAGGCACCACAAATTCTAATGTTTCCGTGTTTTTTAGCAACCAATATCACAATTAGTCAACAATGTATTTATTATATTCTAATTTTAAACTATGTTTTAGATTGTCTCATTTCAAAACTTTTTATCAAAATAACTAATGTACTCGTGTATGTGATCAGTTGTATTAAATGTGTTTTTAAAAAAATAATGCAGTTTTTGCATTGAATTTACCAAATTTGTTCAAAGTCATGTGTTTTACAAGTCTCAATTTCATTTAGGTTATCCTTTTTTTTGTATGATATTTAGTTATTTACACGCTTCTTTAAAAAGTGTTATATATATATATATATATATATATATATATATATATATATATATATATATATATATATATATATAATGCAATTATTCATTAAATGAAATGGCCTTTTATAACAGCAAAAAATGCTACAGTTGCAATTTGATAAAAATTATCTGTGTCATCACAAATTTTGCGATATTCAATGCTTCACCATAATCTCACATTAAAGTGATTAAATTTTTATACGTCATTTTATACGAACTAGGATTGGCACAATTTACTGTATTTAACATTAACTGAAAAGTAATTGATTTACACTAGAGGACTGTGAATATTATCTTTGACTCAAAAGTAATTTTTTTCCCACTTCAGATTCAGAATTTATCAAAAAGAACACGGAAGAATAACAAATAGAAGTAATACTATTATATTGTTGAATAAATAAACTATTTTCAGAGTATATGCATATTTTGAAGATTTAAGAAGCAGAAAAAATAGGATTATCATCCTTACCCCCCCCCCCAACACTAATCAGTAAGAATCACGCTTTTATGACTGTCTAAAAAGTTTGGGAGAAGGATGGTTGGAAATCAACAATTAAATTAAACAGGAATTTAAGTATGATGTCCATTACATAGGTAAACGTGTCTTAAAATTTTAGGGATATTCTTAGAAATAAAATTTTATTTTTATAATTAGATACATTTCTATGGATAAACTATTTAAATTATTTAAAATTAGCAAGGGTATAAAATTACGGCCAGAAAATCTCGTAAAAAATTCTAATCACTTTTTCTTAAAAAGAATTGAAACATGCTTTGTATATATAAATTAATATAAATTTAGAAGTGCTCTTTTTTAGTAATTTGTAAATAATTGGCCGTATGATTTTTAACATAGTAGAGAAATGCATCCCTTGTATTTAAAATAATTTACTGTAAAGAAACAATTGTGTGAAATTGTGATTTCTATTATTGCTAAGGTAAAAAAATATTTCAATAAACCTTTTCGTTCATTTTATAGGCATTTAAATAAGGGAATTTATTTTTAATTCGGCGTTTAATATGGTTATTTTAGAAGAGGAAACCATAAAAGAGTATCCTATGGTTTCTTACGGAACAAGAATTCTTGCATTTTACGTTTGTGAATTTTTAACTTTCTCTTTATAAGAAAACTTATTGCGTGTACATTAAGCATAGCGTGTAGAGAGAATTTCGGCTTTTCATACCATTTAATTAAAAACTATAGCACAGGCAGTATATAAATCAATTTTTGTCTTGTTCGAACTCGAATTTCATTAGGTACAGAAAAAGAATTGCTTTCACAAATCTGTATTTATATATGAATAATTACATTTAGCAGTAACATGTAATTGAAATCCACTTTTTCATTATTTTATTTGGCATAAATTTAGTAACAAATTGAGTCGAGTTTATTCATTATATGTGTAGATATATAATTATACTACGGAAGGATATATACTACTTTCCGTTTGAAAATGAGTTTTAATTTATAATCTGATATAGCTTTCAAGTACGAGAAAAAAATTGTTTCTAGTTAATTTTGGAAGTCTGCTTTTTTATTTTTACAGAGAGAGAGAGTTTGATATAAAGTTATAAAATATTAAGCTTTTAAAAATTTTCCGTTTATATTAAATCAGAGAAACTCGATTCATCGTCAGAGTGAAAACCATAGCTTCCGGTCAATCCGTCATTCGACTTGTATAGTTATGAATATATATACATATTGAATTGTTATTAATAAAACAAGTATTTACGATTACGTAACGATTAAAATGTAATTTGATGACCCACAGAATGAGCGAAACAAATAACCGATTTAATAAATATCTATCAAGGAATATTCAGTGCACAAGCTATCTAAAATTATAAATAAACATTATATTTTGTAGAATAGAATACTAAATACGAAAATAAGCTTTTCAAATCACTCTGGTAAACGCTTTTTATTCTGTATCAAAAAACTTACCCTTTCGATTTATAGTAATAACATTTGTAAAAGATCTGACTAAATCACTTATTGGTTATATTTAAAATATTTATTCGTAACATCTACAAAATGTACAACAGAGGAGCTTCTTTTTTTGAATTTCCGTGCCATGAGTAATCGTATTATCTAAATTAATCCAGTATCGTTTCGTTAAAAACCCAGATCTTCAAAAACAATCAAACAATAATGTAAGCGCTTTCTGCTCGTAATCGTGTTACTTACCACTGCAATTAAATAATGCAACTTTTTATTCAAAAAATAATGAAGAAATAAATTATTTAATTTCATTTAAAATAAACTTGTTCCATGTATTTAAATTTGCTATTTCGAAAGATGGTTATATATATTTTTTATGCTTTCGATAAGAATACAGCTTTCACCGTGTGAACAGGTCTAATGCGAAAATTAATGATTGGCATCGTATTCAAAGCATGCGCCGATATTGGCGAGAAATTTGCTAAGCTCTGTAACCCTGCAGACTGTCATCTCCCTGTTTCCTTCCCCTCTCCTCTTCTAAAAAAAGTGCTCTTTATTTAACGACTTCCCCAGACGCAATGTAGGAACGCTATCCTGAGTTGAAGGTATTTATAGCCACTTCGTTTTTCGCTGTTATAGACCCGTATTTGTTTCTTAAATAATGAATCATTTTTCCAAATTATCAACTCCATACATCTTTAAGTCTTATACAAGTAAGGTGTTTGCCCGGGTATCTTTTTTTTTACTTGTATGTGATTAGAATTTACGAAGTTCGTTTCAAATACACTTATGGTGCTTCTAAGTATGAACTAACACACAATAAATTTTTATTTAAAAAAAATATTTGTGCTTTAAATTACTAAGTTTGATTCATTCGTGTTATTACAGCTACCACAATGTTTTTAGAGATTCTTAATTGCCTACAGCCGCAGGATTTCTCTAGAACAGTGGTCTTCAAACTTTTTAAACTAAAGGAACCCTTAGAACAGGGGTGGTGAACTTTTATGTCTCAACGTGCCGAGTGGATCCTAGCCAAGCAGTGTTCTTAGCTAGGATCCACCCAGGAAGAGATTGAGAATGCCAGGATCAACCAATAAATAATGATTATCAATGTAATATAAAAAAAGTAACATGTACTAATAATAGTATTATAAGCAGCATATAATAATCTTATAATATAATTTTTTCGTAATTATATATAATATTCATATAGTATGATTTAATAACAATTATTACATAAAAATAATTTAATAGTAATTATTAAAAAGAATAATCATCGAATTGTAAAAAAAATGAAAAGAATGCCAAAGAATACTCGTATTACATAATTATAAATAAATAATGTAATATTTATAAATAAATATTAAAAGAAACAATTATAAATAACAAATATTATGTGATTATTACATGTAGCAATAATTGCATTTTGATATTACATTAATAAAATAATTACATAATATATGGTAAAATTAATAATGAATATAAATTACAAAGTACTGAAAGCTTGCAATATAAAACTTGGACAGCAAATTCCTTCAACGAATTTCATCGAACAAAGAACGTAAAAAAAAGAAGCATTTATAAAACGTAAAATAAACCGAACACGTCTATACCTCATTAATCATTTATTTATTAAAAAAAATGGCAATTTGAGGTGGATTCTAGCCAGCAGTGTGCTTAGCTAGGATCCACCCATCTTAATTATAAGTAGTAGAAATTGTGATTTTCATTAAAATGGAACTCAATTTATTCATGATAAACTTTGGTAACTTCTTGATGTAATAATTTTAATCTTTATTACTATATTTTCAAACATTGAACTTCAGAGTGAGAATTCTGAGTCTTTTTTTTCTTTTCTTCCCCTGATGTTTCATCTTCCTTTTTTTTAAGTATAAATATACTTATATATAAAAGAATAATTTTTAGATACACATTAGTGATCGCAAAATAACTTGTCAATACATTTCTCCAAATAAGTATGATATGGAACTGGAGTTTATTTAACACTAAACACATACAATACATAACCGATAGAAATAGATATGCATTAAGTGCTGGCGTGTTCAGTGTTAAACAAATATTCCCATTATTTCAGTACATAATGCTTTGTTTATTTTGGAGACACCAATTGTAGAAATTTTGTAATTAGTAGGAAATTCAAAAAGAGAAAACCCTTTGTCTATTTTATTATTTGTTTCTATCTCCTGCAATTTGATGTAGTTATTTGTGTATGCAATGTAAAGATTTAATAATAAAATTCAAAGTAAGGAAAATTAGGGTTGTTTAAAATAAATATAATTATAATAGGTTTTAGTATTTAAAATGTAATTCTATGGTTATGATGAATAAATATTATAAAAAGGATTATTGTATTTTTAGGACTTGGAAAAAATAGAGCTGTATCAAGATATTTTACAAAAAATTGTTACATTGTACATTTTTATTTTTTATGTGTATTTGTTTCTTTTATTCAAAACTTCCTCCTAAAAATTGCAGGGTTTCAGTATTCTAATTTGTTTTTTGTAAATTCAGAAGGTTGATTGTGTGTGGTGTATAGATGTGGATTTTATAACTGCTAGTTTTAAGATCTAAAATTTCAAAGATCTCACAATAGTTCATAAAAATGGGTGGAAATACTAACCATTAAAAAAATGAACACTTTCTACATGATAATAATGTTATTCTTGTACAATTTACGTTGTGCTAACCTGGAACTAATGCAGAAATTCAAAGAGTTTTTTCAGTTGGGATGATTTTTGGACAAGTGAGAAATCAAGATTGATTGATAATACTTTACCTGTAGCACTTACTGTAAAGCTCAATATAAAGGTTATTTCTTGCTCCGAAATTTCCGATGTATTAGAAAATGATATATTGACACTATATATATATATATATATATATATATATATATATATTTGTAGTGAATGATTTAAAAATTAACAAAAACACAGTGGTGGATTGGTATATGTTTTGCCGTGAGATTTGTATGGTTGCATGTGTAAATGAGAGCACGAAACTTGGAGGAGAAGGAAAAATTGTGGAAATTGATGAAAATTTGTTCGGAAAAATGAAATATGGCAAAGGAAAAAGAGTGAAAGGAAACTGGGTATTTGGTGGCGTGCAAAGAGATTCGAAAAAATGTTTCTTCCGTGTGGTGCCAAATAGAATGAAAGTGGACTTACTTTCAGTAATTCGTGAATGGATTTTGCCGGGAACCACGATAATTTCGGACTGTTGGTGGGCTTACAAATGTCTGTCAGATGAGGGATACAGGCATCTCACAGTCAACCACAGTCTGACTTTTAAGGATCCCGAGACCGGTGCACACACTAATTGAATCGAAGGAACGTGGTCGGCCATCAAAAGAAGTTTGAAAAATCACACGGCCCATGTGGAGGGTCAATTTGACTCATACCTTGCAGCAGTGTTTCTCAAAGTGTGGGGCGCGCCCCCCTGGGGGGGCGCGAGCGTATCGAAAATTTAAAGATTTTTTTTAAAAAAAATAACCGGAAAGAGAAGTAAAACAAAATGCTTTCTTCCATAATAAAAAAAAATACACACAACAAACACACTGACATAATTTATATTTATTATCTAGCTTTTTTCCGTCATCAAATAGGTATCTTTGATCCCAAAACCAAATTAAAGAAAAAAAAACATTTTGTTTTATTTGCTGTTTTTCCTCAATGAGAGAATTTTTTATTACGTTTTAACATAAAATATTACTCGTTAAAAGAAAAAACGAAACCCAGACCCTGAGAAAAATTCTAAGAAGATAAACAATTCACCACTGTAACTATTATTGAAATACTGTACATCAGTTGTAGAAAAAGAAAAGGAAGTCATGATTCACTTTTCAGCCAGGCTGCATAGTACGTTTGCTAATCATTTAATTGACCTTCAATCTTATGGTATGGTTATTATCAATATTAGTTCCCTCCCATCTTTCATTCGTTTGCTTTTCGCTTAAGGAAATTGTAAATAATTGAGTTTTGCGATATTTGGAAAAGAATTGATTGGTTTAACATTTCTGTAGGATAATTGAAAAGTGTCTGATTTGCGTCCTATATTATGGTCTTGTACTTTTGAATCATTTTAGTTCAGTTTTATTGGATTTTTTTCTCAAATCATCAAAGAATTGAATAGTCCTTGAAAGAAGGTAAGTATACTTTCTATAAATTAAAATATTCACTAGAATTCCGATTTGTATCGTGCACAGTAAAAATAATTCTAAACAAATGATTGGGGTGACTGAGTCCCCCCGCACTACCATTAATGTTAGTATCGAGTACGCGCCTGCTCCCGGGTTAAACTTTTTGAAGTCTTCTCGCTTTAAATGTTAAAAAGTAACACAATTAATCTTCATCGGAACTTTATATTCTTTTTCATAATTTAACATTAATTCTAAATGCTAATTGTGTGAGGTTTAAAATTACAGTTCTTTTAAACAGTTATTTACAATTATAGCATTTATCTAAAAAAAATCATTTTACATTTTTGTATACAATGTCGTGTGCACACAGTTTTACTCTCCTTACAGTTCAGCTATTACATCAAGAATAATGTTTTATTTTTTTAAAAAATGAACTCGTGCGAAGAGTCGGTGTTTCAGCCAGTATACGTTTGATGTATCAGTACTGAAGAAGGTATTTTATAAATAATTTCTTATTACTGAATTTGGCCGCGGTAGCCGAGTGGTATAGGTATCGGATCGTGGCTTGCCTTGTCACGAGTTCGAGCCCAGTACCACTAAAGACCCGCCATGTAGGGCAGCGATGCATGTTAAATCTGTTGAGAGTTGAAACTTTTTCCCGTTGGTGTGGTGTGGTAGTTAGAGAGAAGGGTGCCAGCTCAGGTGTCATCCACGTCACTTGACCATGGTTCAAAATTACGTGGTCCGTCGTCAAAAGCCCTCGTGCAGCTGAACAGTGCGACGTTAATATTCAATCAATCAATCTTATTACTAAATTAAGAACAAGTTTAATAATTATTAGGGACTTCCACGGGCTTTTCTTGTAGAGGAAAGTTTTTCAAAGGAAGGTTTTAATATCAGAAATTAACACTTAAAGAGTTATTTTACTATATTTAGCTGAGATCTATATTTTGTCTTCAAGGCATCCACTGCAGAAAATCCGGTTTGCAAAAGGTAGGATGTTGAAAATGGTAATAGTATACGAAGTGCTTTTGTTTTCAGTACAGATAATTCCTCATCCACCTCTACCCAAAATTCAAAGAGCGATTTATTACAAAATTGCCTTTTAATTTTTCACTGCATGTGAAATCTATGAAGATTTCTTCTTCGGAAGTTGAGAGCCCTTCTGGAGAGAGAGTATCTTGAAATAGATCCCTAATCCCACTCGTAACTTGCTACCAAGCTGTCCTCATCCAGAAAATACTTTTTTAAAATTCTTTGCCAACATAGCTAAATGATTTTACATGTTTTAAAAACAACTTTCACATGTTGTTCTACAGATTTGTAAGTTTTAACACATATCGAGCTGGGCCTTTTTTTCCATCATTTACTTCAGTAGTGGCAAATCCAAAATTTAAGTATTTTTGAGAAGATCGCCTTGATTTAATTTTCGGAACCATGCTCGTTCGTCTGTGTACTTGTTGATTCTTTATTATGGTCGAATGTTTGCTTACGACTTAAAAATGTATGTATGATATTGTTTTAATCTACTGCCGTAAATACTTAATTACCGTGAATTACAATTAACGTGGAAATTAAAAAAATGTACATTCAAGCTAGATTCGGTAGCTATAGGAGTATCGAGTCGACCAAAACTGACTGGAATTGTACGAGGAAAAGCATTTTTACATGTTTTGCGCAGACGTCCGATAGGTTGCCCAGACTCACGCAAACGTACCCTATAATGCCAGATGTGATGGATATGATAGAGAGCGACATTGACTAGACTATTTTTCTAATGACATTTGTGCTTTGAGAAATGAATGCTGAAGGAAATAAATCTTTAATTAAATACATCATTTTGCGATCTGTTCCAATTTAAAAATTAGAGAAAGGAAAATAACATAATTCTAAGTAATATATATTTTAAGTAATTTTCTTAAAATATATATTACTTAAAAGTTACACAAAATTTAATATACTTATCGTATTAATTTGTACGGTTTATAATTAAGATCGTATTGTAACTTTAGCGTCTCTCTCTCAAAGTGCATTTTTATTGCAGTAAATACATTATTGTTGTACAGGGGGCGAGACAAAAATTATGATTGAAAATTGGGTCGCCAGTATTGAAAGTTTGAGAAACACTGCTTTTAATGTATGAGTGGCGCACAGAGTATTTTAGGACTAATTAATTAATACTAAATTAAGAACAAGTTTACGAATTATTAGCTACTTCCATGGGCTTGTCTTACAGAGCAAAGTTTTTGAAAGGAGTTTTAAGATAAGAAATTGACCCTCTGAGTTCATTTTCTATATTTAGCTGATATCTATATTGTCTTCTAAGCAGCCACCGCATTTTGCAATATGTTCCAATTTAAAAATTAGAGAAAGGAAAAATAACATAATAACTATCCTATTACTTTTTTTTTCTTGCTTAAAAGTAACATATACAAAATTTAATACTTACGTCATGAATTTGTACGGTTTATAATAAATATTGTTGCTTTCTCGTAAAAGTGCATTATTATTGCATTCAGTAAATTATTATGTATAAGGGGGGGCGCGATAAAAATTGTGATTGAAAAGGGGGCGCCTGTATTGAAAGTTTGAGAAGCACTGCCTTGCAGAGTATATGTGGCGTCAATCAAACGAACACAAAATGATCGACGCAAACTTCCAGGATTATCTCAAAGCGGTAAAATCCTAGTCTGGCACACTGCTGTTTTTGGCACCATTTTTTCCCCCAAATGGCGCCAAAAAGCCATGTTTCAAAAAATGACGCCATGGACGAAAACGAAGAAAAATCGGGGGGGGGGTGCCGGTCTTAGCTGGTGATCAAAACCCTAAGAAAAACGGGGTTTCCTTAATGGTGTCAGGTCCGGAAACGAAGGAAAAGGAGGGGGACGGTCTCAGCTCCTCTTCAAAAATCCTAAAGAACGGGGTTTCCCTAATGGCGTCAGGGACACTGAAAACACTTGTATTCACACAAAAGCATAAAATAAAGAAAAGGGCAAAAAGAGCATTTTTTACAAAAATGGTGCCAAAAACAGCAGTGTGCCAGACTAGGATTTTACCCTCAAAGCAATTGCACGTGTGTATCCTCCACATGAATCGGATGACCAAAAAAAGTGACGTAAGTGATTTTTTACAATTTTTAAAATGCTTTTTTTCCTTTATTTTACTGCCTTTATCTCGTAAAAATGCTTTTTTTGCCCTTTTCTTTATTTTATGCTTTTGTGTGAATACAAGTGTTTTCAGCGTCCCTGACGCCATTAGGGAAACCCCGTTCTTTAGGATTTTTGAAGAGGAGCTGAGACCGTCCTCCCCCCTTTTCCTTTGTTTCCGGACCTGACACCATTAAGGAAACCCCGTTTTCTTAGGGTTTATGATCACCAGCTAAGACCGGCAACCCCGATTTTTCTTCATTTTCGTCCATGGCGTCGTTTTTTGAAACATGGCTTTTTGGCGCCATTTGG
>BMAU01015369.1:0-347934 GCA_019973935.1 Trichonephila clavipes | reverse complement strand
GTTCCGCATACGATGCATGTAGATGCGGCCATAACACTGCAGCAATAAGGAACTAAGCGTGTGTGGTATTTTCCCTCTATACTTGTGAGAAGACGCCACGAGATTCAGAAATAAATGAAATAAACTTTAAAATGTGTTGTTTTTTTTTTAAATTTTGTAACACTATACACCAGCGATACTCAACCAGCGGGCATGCAGCACACCCAGCCTTTTTAAGTGGCTCGGTCATGACCCAATGCTCTGAGAAATTCTTTTATTTAAGACAATGTATTAAAAATTTGGTGGAAATTCTTTGACAAGAAATCAAATATATCAATTTTGCTTTTTTGCTGTCGATGTCGTACGGCTGAGAATTGATGTTCTTTTTCTATTTGTAACGGTTAGTGATAACAGACAACAGTGGATTAGCGTCCATTTTATGGTTGTAACTAATTTTGAACAAACTTTCATACCTTGCAAGCGAAAATATTCGAATGATTTGGAGGTTGACTGTTTTGTAGTGAAAAACAAACATAGAGATCAGTACTTGTTTGATTTGTCACGAAAATGCCGTATTTAAAAAATACCAATAAACAGGAATTATTTAATGACATTTTTCCTCTTTCAAGAGGTGATAAATTGGCTTTATTGAATACTCTTTGTAACAGCAACAAAGTGTTTTATCAGTGGTAATGTCACAGTGGTAACAAAGACATCCTACGAAGTTTGCTTTATTATTGGTAATCATATGAAAGCGTTTACTGATGCAGAAATTGTGAAGAAGTGTTTCTGAAATGCTTCTAATTTAGTGTTGGTGACAAAAATAAAAAAAAAATAATAATTAATAAAAACAAAATAGGAGTTATTTTGATCAATATTTTCCATATTTTAAATTTCCAACGTTATCTTGGTCTTAAGTATTTATAACCCCCCGTTTAATCTTATGTTGCGGCCCGCGTGAAATGGCTAACATATGTATGTGGCCCAGCAGAAAAAAAGGTTGAGTACCCCTGATGTATACCATTGCATAAATTATAAATGCAGTTCTTAACCGTGGCGTCTTTCCCCAAATTACTTTATGCATAATACATAATAAGGAATACGATAGTTAATCAGTTGTACACCTACCTGAATATAATTCGATTCCAAAAACTGAAGCACCAATAAATTAATTCTAATAGAAAACAAGAGGTGATACATGGACCAAAATAATCTACGCTGAGAGGAATTCATTTAGATTCATAATTATTATTTATATTGATATATAATATATTCTTAAAATATTGGAAGTTTATCTTTGTAATTTTTTATCTGACATGAAACAATATAAAATCCCCTCTGAATTTTTCTACCTCACTTCTAATATGACATTCCAAGAATCCAGTTGATAAATGCAGTGAAATTCATTTCTGATAGTCACACTATCCGCTGAATACATCTAAAACATATTTAGTATATTGTGTGTTCATGAAATAATATTAAATCAGAGGCAAGTACTTTTAAAAAAAATAATAAATTTAAGATAACGAGTAAGTAAATATTAACGTCGCATTATTCAGCTACACGAGGGCTTTAGGCGACGGACCTAGTAATTTGGAGCCATGGTCAAGTGACGAGGACGACAGCTGTGAGCTGGCACCTCCTCTCTTAATTTCCACACCAACGGGAGAACGTTTGAGCTTCGACAGAGTTAACGCCCCCTTACACGGCGGGTCATCAGCGGTACTAGGCTCCAACTCATGAGACGCCAGTCACGAGTCCGTAACCCTGACCACTAGGCTACCGAGGCCTCTAATTTAAAGTAACCATCTATAATTCCAGTTTCAAGATTTTAAATAAACAAGATTAAAATTATTTAAAGCTTAAAAATGAGAAATTATTTTTTATGTTCTCAATCTTATAATTAACTCAAAGTGTTTAAGTATGAAATATGTTAAAAATTTTCAAGTGCTTAGGAGAGTTTCATTCTTTCTTGATTTAAATATAACTTAGTCAAAACACGGGGCTTAAAGCAGAATCTTTTAATGCTTCATAAGAGTTCATCGTACCTTAAGTAAACTTAAAAACCCTGGATGTAAAACTAAAAGTGCATTTTGCGTTTGAATTCTCTCACAAAAAAAAATTCATAAATAAAAGTTTTAACAGTACTAAAACATAACTTAAGTTCAAATAACATTTTTTTCTGCTCCATCAATCAAAGTGCTTGGCATATGCTGTTTGCAATGCGTCATAATGGGCAATCATAATTTCTGTGTGTGTTTCCTTTCCTCCGCCAATTCTTAACATTTTCTCCGGAATAAAAAAACTAGCCCGATAATCTACCGCAACATGATTGTAAACCACTTTCTATTCCTTCCATTAAACTTTCATCACTGTAAAATCTACATTACCTCCAAATATGCGTAAAAAAATCTTTCCTCGGAAATTCTGAATGGTTTTTTCATATATGTTACAGAAAACTCATCCCGACAACCCACCGCAACATGCCATTTAAAAAAATACCCTTAATTCTCCCGATTAATTCCCACGACCATAAAAAATCGACATGATGCCCAACTAAACACTTAAAAACCCATTGCAAAACTAATTCTCCTACACTGTGACTCATGGTACATCATCAAACAAATGCTCAAGAATGCACACTTTTTTTCTACCTCTTGCATCGTATCTAACCGAAATTTCTTTTTCTTCTAAAAACCACGGAAACTGCGGAATCGTCCAAGTGGTTCCCACTAAAACCTACTCCAAGATCCTCATCATCTTCTGCACTGGTGGGGGTAAGACCCAAATCCGTGAAATCTGTGCAGCATCCTGGTTCGGGCATATCGAATTCATCTACGTCGACTGGTTCGGAGGTCATAGATGCAAAAAGGCCTAATATGAAGGACAAGCATTGTTTGGTAATTTTTTTTCACTGGAAAAGAAAAGAGAGATCATTACTGAGTTAGACATATTCATTTATTCGATACGCGTTGTGTGTTAAGTTTTTAAAATATAATTAGTGGAGAGAGAATGTTTACTTGTAAGGTGGCTGGTTGCACGGAGGGGGAGACTATAATGGCTCAGTGAATAAATAAAGGATTATTCAAATGGTAGGTGTCCGGTTCGGATCCTTCAAGGATTTTTGCCCGGGTTCGCTGCTGAAAAAAAAAAGAACTGTGTTAAATCTAAGAAAGTTCAAAACAAATCTTATCAAATTTAAAATGAGAAAAGTCTTTGAACATTAAAAAAGAATACTAAAATACATATTTATATGGTTTGTATTTGCTTAATTACAACAATACAAGGAAAAAAACAGTAATAGCGGTTTAAAGTCAATGCTCATAGTTAAACAATGCTTTTATTTATTACATATTAGTCAAATTAATTCAGATATTAATCAAAATATTTCAAATTTATCAAACATATGAATGCATCAGCATTATACATTACTTTTTTAGTTTAATTTAATCTTCAAAGATATATGTTATTTACATTGCCTACTCATTATCTATTGCATGCTTTATAAGTGCTAAACAATCATGACTAACTAATCATGCTAATAAGCTTTAAAGTAAAGCAAATCAATCTTAATTTTTTTAATTCCTAAAATGCATTTTATAATTTTGAAACATCAAAAAAATTTAAGATTTTTAGAAGATCGATTAAAGGAAATCAAAATAAACTTTTTCAAAGAAAAACCTAAAACAGGTATGAAGTATATAATAAATTCTGGTGTTGGAACTAATAAAAAAAGAAATTATGAAAATACAGATTATACACCAATTATTTAATTTACAAAATTGCGTAATATATTGATGATTTAGCTAGCAGTAATTAAATTATAAATGAGTAACATAAATTTTACAGTATATTCGATAGTTTAAAACATATGCAAAGTATCGATGCAAATGAAATAAATTATTTTTCTATAAACCACACACATAATACTTCTATTCGTCATATAATATTCCTATAAACTATACATAATTGAAAAAAATACAGAATTAATTTTAAATAACACATAATAATTCCTATAAATTATCGAAATATTTTCTATCAGTTGTTTTAGATTGTAATCTAAGATAAATATGAAACTGCACAACGGCCTATATATGTTTGTTAAACAAACTTCCAGAAAGAAATATGTCACAAACATAGCACAATCTAAATTATAAAAATTCAGAAATGAAATAATTCATCTTTAAAATAAAAAACCAAAGGACCTTTTACTTTCTTTAATTGCAGGAAAGAATCTTGGATATTTTTCAAAAAAATAATAGATTATTTTTTAATGCTTTTCCTATGCTTATATACCTATTACAATTTTTTTTAAACCCACACACATTTCTCTCTCGAGCATCCTTTTTTAAGACATATATCTTACTATCAAAATGTACGAAAAAAATAAACCAAATTATAAAAATTTAATGGTAAATGTACCTAGAAAGCTTCTTGAGTTGCATTTCAGTACTTAAATTGCATGTAAAATAAATATGCAAATTCAACGACATTTAATTGATAAATTGTATCGATCAATATTTAAAAAAAGTTAGCTCGGTATCCTAGAGCAGGGGTGTCAACCCAAATGACCTTGAGGGCCACTTCGGAAAAACATTATAATCTCGCGGACCACACATAAAAATATATACCTTTATATCAGATTTGGAAACAAAAAAGTATTTATTGGAATGAAAATTTAAAACAGAATGAATTATTAATATTGTTTTCATTATTTTTCATGTATACAGACACAGATAATATAATAATGTTTAGATAATATAATAATGCAATGATCAAATAATGTTTAAAATATTACAGTTGTCATTTTCTTGAATTGATTTTTTGTTTCTGAAATTTGATTGAGCTATCATTCGCAAACGATTAATTACACATTGCCCTTTATCTTAACCGTCCTGAATATATATTTTTTTTAACTTTAAAAAACATCTCTGACTGCCTCTTGTTTTTTGAGCACGCTAAACAGAAAAGGAGGAGGAGAAATGAAAGTCGCACACACAGGGAATCATGTAATATCCATAATAAAGGATATGCATAATGCAATTCGAAATTTATTAAAAAAGTAATTTATTGTAGTAAAATCAAATGTAACTGTTTGATAAAAGATAAATCTATTTTACTCTAAAGGACATTTCTATTATGAAAAAGAATTTATTTTAGAACAAGAACAGGTAACAAGCAAATATAGTGTAGAATTATATAAATATATATAAATTTTTCCCCTCAAATAAATTTAAAAATAAAAAAAAACCTGATTTTTAAATAAAATTTTAAAAAGAGTCTACGGGCCGCAACTTACGTACTGGCGGGCCACCCCTGTCCTAGAGGTAGCGTGCCCACCTCGTAAGCCTAAGGTAACGGGTTCAATCCCGGCTGGAGTCGATAGATTTTCTGGATGCCAAAATCATAGGCCCGCGTATCGTAAGATTATGTGGCAAGTAAAAGATCCCTTGAGTATCAACCTGGCACTGGTACTCTCGGAAATATTTAATATACGAGAGCATGAACTAAAATTAATCCAAGCATCGAAAATAGTAGCACCACTGAAATTGTGCTTTCCCACTTTGGGGGACTTGTCATGTCTATAAAGAGGGGTGGCCAACCTTTTTGGGAAGAGTGCCACTATTTGATATAACATGTATAATTAACCGTGCCACTTCCAACTTTTCCAATAAATAAATGTGGAAAAGTGAAAAATTTTAACTTATAGGGATGTTATGGTGCTTTTACGCAAATAGGACATTTTTTAATGCAAGTCTGTAGTTCGAAATTTAAAAACAATATAATAAATAATACGAAATTACAAACTTACGTTTTTATTTTAAAAAACTTTTAACAAGTTCAATCAATAGGTTAAGTATAAAATAAAATTGAGTAACTTGAATAATTTATTTCAAAATAACTATTAAACACTCAGTATTTACTTAATGTGGTTTTTGAATTACTACTTTTTTTACAAAGTCATATCGTCGGTCTAATTATCAGACTGCGTAACTCCATCTGGGATGCTAATTCGATACAGTAGGGCTAGGCGCCAAGTTGTTGTTTATGTTCGCCAAGATAGGCGATAATATTGCAATATGGTTTACTTTGATATTTTTATCGTGCGATAATGTGGTTGCCATGGGGATAACGTATATTAGTGTTAATTTTTGTTTTTTTTCCCGCGGGATCTCTGCTCAGCTAAAGTAACTCATTGTTACAAATTTTATGTAATGAACGCTTAAAATAGTGTAAATAATTTATATCTGGAAGTGTAATACATTAATATTATTTTCTGTTGTATTTATTTTATGTTAAAATCTTGCCACCCCCTCTCCCTTTGAAACCTAGTTTTATTATGAAATAAAAAAAAAAGTAGTGATTTCACTGATTGAGGAATAAATTAAAAGCGGAGCGCGCTCTGAGGTATGGCGTAGACAAAACAAAAGGATTAAAGAATCGCGCCAAAAGGCGCTTGGCGCGATGCACTCCTATATCGAATCAGTTACACCGGTGGAGTTACGCAGTCTGATAATTAGGCCGACGATATACTGTATTAGGATTAGCTATTGAAGACGCTAACAAAATTAGGTTATTATAGGTGCACATCAGGTAGTAATTTTGAGTGATATTTATTTCATTATGTTCATAGCAGAAAACATTATTTCACACACACACAAACTTATTTTGATATCCAAATTTTGAGGGATATTTGTCTGAGACAACCTCACTTCTTTCCAAAATTCTTTAATTTTTTAGTATGTCTTCGCATGTCACTGTTACAACTCTACCATACCACACTGTGGCTCGCGTGCCGCGGGTTGGCGACCCCTGCTGTAAAGGTTTGAGTGCCAAAATCAGCCAATTTAAAAAAAAATACTAAAAAAAAAATGACATTATGAAATCTAATTTTCTCACAGGAAAAAACACATTGGTTACATCTAAGGAAACGTTACAATGGTTAATTTGTAATTTCTTAAAAAAATAAAGAGAGAAATCGGAGAGATCAAATAGATTTTATCTCAACAATCAAAACCCCCTTCTTTAAAAAATACATTTCCTAGAAAAATTTTACTAAGTAGTATTCATTTACAAATCGTATCCGTTAAGTGAAAATTAAAAAAAAAAAAACGCTAGCGTAGTTCCTGTCACCAAAAAATACGTACACAAATAGATTAATTATAATTACTTATAAATGAATTCACTCGTTACGTTTCAGTATCTTTTCTATGTACAAAATCCAATGAAGAGATACAGGATCTAAAATGATACATTGTTGAATGTCTGGATTATTAAATTTTAAAAAAAAAGTATATATGACTAATTAAAGTACTCTCAACGTGATCTTCAGTTTGTAATTTCCGAACCGCTTCACCAAAACATTAACCTTTAAAAGATGGCAATTAAGAGCAAAGGGTTAAGTTACGGAAGAAAAAAAATTAAAAAGACTTCATGATGAAGAGCACAAAATGAGATGACTGATTTAAAGAGAACATCTTACGAAATATTTCATGTTTCCCCGTATTGTTACTAGATTGTTATCTTTATGGAAACCGCCAGAACTCTCTCATTACAGAAAAGGGTGCTTTTTTCCCCCTTCGCGCCGTTCTTGAAGTATTTTTTTTTTCTATTGTAATTCTAACTTTTCTCTCACAAACTATGAAATAAAAAATCGTGTCGGGGACAATTTTTTTTTAATATAAAAAATGCAAAAGAACAAAGAACAATTAATATGAACTTTAGAGAAGCATTCTTTAACGAGGATTATCTTTTCAGTAATTGTTTTTTAGTTGCTGCTTTGGGTTTTTGTTTTCACATTATCAAGTAACATTTTGATACAATCAAGAAATGTGATTCTATTTTATCGAGATTTAATTAGATTATATACAATTTTTTATTATATTTGACCATGAATTAACACATTTCTCATCAGGAAAAAAATATACGCTTTGACTTACCGCGGATTATCGACAACATCATCTCTTTCAACAATTTTTTTCCTCTCTTTTTCTCTTGTAAACAACAATCCTATTTAGAAATTTATTAAGCTTTCCATACGCTCAGAAAAAAAGGGAACTTATTGCAAATGTTTTAATCCTATATAGCAGGGATGGCGAACCACTGGCACGCGACACAATATTTTGGGCACGCCAGCGATCAAAATGGTTTGCATTTTATTTCGAAATAACTAAGTTCACCATGTAATATTACGAACTTACACGAGTGATCTGTCGCGACGTGGTGAGAGCACACTCATTTGTTATTGTTTTGCCTTAGTTACGTCGTGGATTACAATTACTTATGATGCAAAGTTTGTCTGCGTATAGAATAGTCAATTTAATTGTATCAAACGTATTTTAAAGTTTATTTGTGTTATATTTACGATTTTTAAGCGTTATTTAACATGGTTAGTTTAGAAAAGGAATAAAAAGGGCAAGATAGTAAAAGAGAATATCAAATTTCATGAATCTAGAAATATGGCATCATTAGTAATGCCGGCAAAAGCGGTGTGTTTTATGTTCTGGAATTGTGGTATGCAGAACATTGCATGTAAAACGACATTTTGAAACAAATAGCAAATCCTCTCGTCAAAAAAGCGAACCACAGCAAAAATAATTAATTGATTAAAATCCGATTGGCAGATGGCTCCCATTAAGCATGCATTCTACTAACAGTAACATCTTACAATCCAAATATAAGTTATTTGTCATCCTATCTGCAACAACAGAACTCACACTAATATTACGTTAATTTGAATAATACGTATAACTAAAACATTTGCAACTATATATTGCAAAGGGTATTTTTTTCGTATCAAATAAAGAGTTTTGTGTTCTTTGTATTTAGTTTTATTATTTTCTCAATAATCAAAGTCAAAATTATTTGACGGCAGTCTATACCTCATTAAACACTTTTTTAGAAAAAAAAATGGCACGTTGTTTCATAAAGGTTCGCCACCCCTGCTCTATAGGGTCATTTTTTTTTCTAGTAGTGCTAAGTTAAAATATTTTGGAGATTAAGACTGATTAATAAAAAGAAATTTATATAGCTTATTGTCAAAAATTAATTTGATTTTTAAGATCTTATGTTTCTCACCAGCCACTGGGGCTATTCAAAGGTTGGACATCTTATATTTTGCTTTTCTTTATATACCGCATTACATATTTATAAAATATAGTTTGCAAATACTAAAATCTGCAAAAGGAAACACAAATTAAATATATTTAGTATTCAAAAATTTAAGTATTTTTACAAATTACTTTCCATGAAATTTCAGAAAACAGGAATCAATACTTAGTGGGACATTGCTAGCAGTACAAACATATCTCGTCCTCTTCTCATGCGCTTTAGCAGATCTCAAAAGGCAATGTGTAAAGTTGTGTACTATTTTTTGTAGTGTTGGCATGTGGTTACCAACTTAGTTAATCCGAGTGAAGACGCGTACTCGATAGCAACGTTAATCGTCGCGCGGGGTGACTGAATCACCCGAATCCTTTTTTTTTTTTTTTTTTTTTTTTATTGTACACGAAAAGAATCGTAATTCCAGAAAATGATTTGAGAGAAAGTATACGAGCCTACTTTTAAGGGCTTCTCAATTTTTCTTTGATAATGTGAGAAAAAATAACTATTAAACTGAACCAAGAAGTTTCAAAGGTGCATGACTTCAATAAAGGACACAAATCACAGATACATTTCGTACTGTCACATTTTGCTCACGTTATTGTAGTTTTATTGTCCTTTGATGACCGACAAATATTATGTTGAACTTTTTCTTGCTAGTGTCTTTTCAACAGGACGAAGTGTGTCTTGTGTACACTTAAGGCTTCATACTTTTCTTAATGGGGTTCTTTAGGTAGTATCCGAAAATTTTCTTTTCAACTCAAACGTTTCATGTTCATCGCTTTTTCCCACTCCCCAAAAAGAGGGACAAATACATTTTAGTTCCGGTGAAGACTGTCATATAGGAGGAATACTGTCAAGAGGTCAATGGTAACAGTTTTCCCAGAATTATCGATTTCTTGAGCCTGGGGTGACTCTGTGCCCAGAGCGCCCGCTCCCGAGTTAATTGTACAACATCTGGAACATTTTTCTTGCTGCTCAGGAAACGAAACGAAAATTAGATGAAACGGGCGCCAGCGGAGATCACTTATGCCCAGTCTCAGGAAATTTACACATCGCCCTTAGCAATTTACAGCTTGAAGTTCAAGAAATCAGTTCTCGTGCTATCCGAAGGTCTAACCAGGGGCGTAATTACCACCATATCAATGGTACGGGCCCCCCAAGCTGCAGATGCTCCAACATGTATAAGCGTAAGATAGTAAAATGTTACAGGGTCCCGAAAAAGACCCCAAAGAATTTTGATACAGGGCCCACTCAGGACAAGCTACACCAGTGGGTTTAGCGCAGTGGTCTTCAAACTGTGTTCCACGGAATCCTGGGGTTTCCCTAGTCAAAATAAAAATTTGAAAATAAAGTTATAAATGTGTATGCAAAATATATATATAGTTTTACATTCTCTACAGAGTTGAGGCACCTGGAATAAAAATTAATGTTATTGATGAGTAACCTATATTAACACTACACATTAAAAAAATTTAATAACACGTACAATACCTTTTTTAATGGTCTTTACATATTGATCTACTTTAAATATTCTGTTAAGATTATGTTCCCCTACGGATGGAAAATGTAGTTCTCTGAAAACACTTTATATTTCTATGGGTTCCATGAGTCGATAAAATATAAGACCACTACTCTAGCAACACAAATTATAGGAGAGGAAACAGCCTCCCATCGACATTTGAAATTTGAAGTAAACTGCCCGCGACCTTATACAGGGTTATTACGTATTTAAAAAAAATTATAAGCCATCTAGAATATTAGTCGAAAACGATAATCTTCAAAAAGAGTTATACAAAAAAAAATGTAGTGAAAGAGGAAAAAAATATTTTTAGAGTTCCATGTCGAAAAAGCAGTACAATTTATTAATTTTATAAAATCTATTAATATTCCCCTTATATTTGTTGATATAAAGTAAAAACATACAATACATTTAAAAAATTAATTAAAATACGTTTTTTTAACACTAAGTTTTTGATTCTATTACAACCACTCCTATAAAAATGAATACGTTTTTTTACAAAGAAAAATATTTTTATTTGGTACTTGAGAATATTTTGTGATCTTTCAAGATCTGGGAAAGGGTTATATATAAAGGAGAAAATTTTTGCTGCAGGCGCCACAGAATAACCAAAAAGGCGCCTTCAACAAATGACAGAAAACACGTGCGACGAAGAACAAATAACCGACATTAGTTGTGTTCGCACTCTTTTTATTTTTTTTTATTCCCTCATATTTTTTAATCTTTATTATTTTTCTTAGCACTTTTTCTCCCTTTCCCATCGCGACACATCGGTTGAAATATTACAGCGACTGCGTGTGGCAACAGTGTCGCCTCAAGAGGTCACATGACCTCTTCAAGGCGTGGTCGGAAAGCCACCTGACTGATGACGTCACTCAGCGGTGGAAGCCAGTTTGTCGGCAAGGTGTCGAATTTCATATTTTCTTTGAGAAACTTATTTCCCCCTCTTGATGAAATTTTTCCACTTCAAAGTTGATTTGGAAATATAAGTCACTAAGTTAAGAGTTTCTCTAATAATAATCGTGATATTTATTCTTCACGAAACTGCAGGCGTATCCTTCGATTAAAATTTTAAAAACAAACATATATTCTTTATCGCACTCATTAGAAAATAGTACGCTAATTAAATACTTCTAATAAAAACCCAGTAATGTTATTCTATGTGGGAGATCTGGCCGCATGCTAGATATGAAAAATTGTATATATGATACCTCACTGAAAGAATTACTAACCCATATGTGCAACTTTCAACGACAACTGGCAACAATTGAGGTGTTTTACTATCGAACTCAGACCGAAAGTCGCCTTTAAAACCATAATTCTAAAATGTGTTCCAAAATTAAATGCATGACAAAAATACATTCATTAATATTATATTTAGCATAAGCAATACTAAAACAGTGTTTGGAATGTTTCTTAGGAAAATCAAGATTATTATTGTTACTTGGCCTTTAGCCTTTTTTTTTAATGTTTAATTTAATGAATTTTAAAATAAATATGAAATTTGAGACAATGTAATTAAAGCATTTTTTCCCCGTAACAAAAGTTTAACAGTTAGATTAACTTTTAGTCGGGTTTAGTTAGTTAAAAGTTAGTAGGTTCGGTGCAGTAGCGCACACAAGAATTTTTCAGGGGGGGTTCTGGGGTCGAAAGTTCACCATTCTTGTATCATGCTTCTTTTGATTTTGTCGATTTTCGGGAACAAAACACAGTAAAAAACTTATTGAATAAATAATTAGCATTAATTAATAAAATTAATCATTAATAACAAATACTTAATTAAATTTTACGTACTATATACTTAGAATTATAATCAATAGGAAAAAATCAAGGGCTTTGGGGGTCCGGACCCCCTGTGTGCGCCACTGGTTCGGTGGCACACAGGTAGTGTGCCCGCGTCATAAAACTAAGGATGCGGGTTCAAACCCGATAAATTATCTGGATGCGAAAATCGTTAGCACGCATATCATATACTTATGTGCAGTAGAGCACACAGGAATTTTTCAAGGGGGTTCGGGGTAGTACATACATAGTTTTATTTTTTAAAATTCCATGTATTTTTATTTATCATGAAATATTTATCTCGGGCCTTCATCACTAATTAACTTTTGAACGACTCACAATGGTCGAAACATAACACAAACTATTTATTGATACAAATCGAATTAAAAACACGAGCATGTGAACTATAGGAAAAAAACATTTGCAAAATAATAATTTATAACATGTTCCATGAACAGAACTTTGAGAAACACTTCATTTTCACGTGATCTTAAAAAGCATAATTATAATTATATTTAATTTTAAAATTCTAAACTTTTACATAATTTAAAGAAATTGAAAGTGAATTTCTTGAATGTTATTCAAAGATGGCACAAATTAAGCAGAATTAAAAAGTATAACTTGATTGTTATCCGAAAATACTTTGGTTTCAGTTATAAGCTCAAGTATCGAATAATTAAATGCTGTAATGCAACATTCTTATTCTACCGATAAAAATGCCCTTATGCGTGAGGGGGGGGGCTGGATTCTAGGGGACCCAAAGCCTCACTAACGCCAAGTACGTACTCTTTGTAAGATCCGCCTTGAGACCCAAAAACTGATTTTGCAGGGGGGCTAATATTCTCCGTTACGTCACTGGTAGAGAGGATTAAGGAAAATCGAAAAGTAGATCAACTTCACAAAAACTTTCGCTTGAAATTCTGGCATTCAAACAATTTCCTCCTTTGTACTATATTCCGTAACTAAAGTAACTTTCTCATGTAAAAAAATACACCTTTAAACGCCAATGCTTCATTTCTGGAACATTTAAATTTTCCACCTAATAGTTTTAAAAAAAAATCTTTCAAGATCAACTTGTAATGTATCAAAAATGATCCTTTTAATTTAATTTTATTAAATTATTAAAAAAAAATATCTGTTGAATTCCTAATTCTGTATAATTTTACTCATCAAAAAATTAAAAAAGCTGAATTTGTAATTTTTTTTCCGAGTTATTTTTATTTTAGTAATATTACTTCAGTACTAAAAAAGTATTGATATTTTCTTTCTACGTAATAATTTTTACACAGCAGGACAAATAAAACTGCATATTTTAAAAAATTTGAAAATCGATGTTTCATCTATGAACATCGACATTAAAAAAGTGAAGTCTAATGTTCTTCATTACACAATTGCCCGAATTTTCAATTAAGATCTTAGTAAGTTGAACACTGATTGATAAATCAAAGGATCTGACATACATAAATGTGTTATTAATCATATATATACTACAATAATACTACACACAAAACTGCAAAAGAAAAGAAAATCAATGCAACTTATTCCAACTCTAATTGATTCCACTTTTTATGACTATATAGCCATTACTCAAACTCTCTAAATATCAAAATCTATTAAATATTTTTACACTACTTTACTTAGCTAGCGATATCTGACTTTTTCCCTCATGAGAAGCAAATCTTTTTTTAGGTAAACTTTTGTTTTCCAATTCTTACATAACGTTAATTTTCAGAACATTACACTAGTGAAACAGAGAAGAGAAGATAAATAGTGAAAAGAAAATAAAATATCTATAGTTCAGAAAAACTATTTTTATAAATATTAAACTTTTCACTTTTTAATAAAATTGTTATATACCGGGTGTCCTAGGTTTATTGGGACTAACTTCAAGGGGAGGTAGAGGTCATTACAAGGAATCAGACTTTCATTGCAACCCATGAAAAGAAACGTCTTCGTTCGGGGCAAGGAGGCATTGTTCATTGGAGGAAACAGACCTGCATTATCGCACACATTGAAGCTGGCATCGCCCGCAAAGGAGTATGGAACGTTTCACGAACACCGAACTGGCAGATATGCACGATTTACAGGTTGTCGGAAGAAAATGCACAAGCAGTAGAATGAAATGAATGATCGTATCGTGAGAAAGGTTCCTACAGAGAAAGGCACCGGACCGCGGGATTTTAACTAAATTGCATCAGTTTGTGTGAATATGGATCTTTACGACGTAATAGGTAGTGAGGGTGGGCCACAAGTGACTCGAATTCCCAGCATGAAACAAAATGTGTTGAATACCGTTCGAAAGGATCCCATTACCAGTGTACGAGCCATCGGTGTTGTCGTCGGAGGATCTCAGAGTAGTGTTCATCGTGCTTTGCAACGTGAGGGCTTACACCCGTATAATCTTCAAATAGTACCACCACAGCCCATGTAATATGTTTGGTCAATAAATATTTTAAATGATCTTAGTCTTGTGCCTCTTCTTTTCTTGTACCTGCAATACTACTTTCTCATGACGTTTCCGACCATAGGTTGCTATGCAAATCTGAATCCTTGTGATGTCTACTAACTCCTCTTAATGTTTGTCCCAATAATGCTGGGACACCCTGTATATATTGGTAAGACAATGACCCTGTGGCCGCGCTAGCCTAATGGTTATTATCACGAACTCGTAGCCCATGTGTCATGAGTTTGAGCCCTTGTGACACGGAAGACCCACCATGTAGAGGGGTTGATGCACATTAAACCTGATGCGACTCAGAAAGTCCTCCCAAAGCATGGTGTGGATGTTTGAAGAGTCAGCTCAAGAATAGAACACGTCATTTCACTGAGGCTCAAAATTGCGAGGTTCAACAACCCCCCGTGTTGCTTCGTAGTGCTGCGTTAATAAACTATCACCCTCATGGCACTGGCCCTTCTTACTATTGTGGTATGAATTTTTTTCTTCTACGAAATCATAAACCAATTTAAATATTTATTTTATTATATTAAATATGCAGTGGCAACATAAAGGGATAATCGAAAATTAAACATACAAGATGGGATAAAGGCATATTCTATCATGTAAGCAGTTTACTAAAAAAAAGTACGGTGGATTTACTGCGTCCCTCTCACTAAGAGTTCGAAAGAAATTTTACTATTATTAGTATTTATTTGTTTTCCACCTTATTTTATTGCAACAAAAGCATATGAAAACAAAAGTTATCGGACCGTCTTCCTCTTGAATTCTCGAAAGAAAAAAAAATAATTAAAAAAAGAAACACGCCACGTAATGCGCGCGCATCTTTTTACTATTTTATTCTTTTCGGAACTTCTTAAAAAGGTCAGCCCCGAAATTATTTACTTATCTCGAAGAAATGCAACACTACTTGAGATTTTGAAACGAGAAAAGAAAAAGGCAGCAAAACTCCCGACTGCTGCCATCGGAAAAAAGAAAAAAAAAAGAAGTAAATAAATAAGCAAGAAAATATATGAATCGCCGGCAGAGCCAAAACGATAGATCTATCCGCTCAGCCTCTCTCTATCTCGGAAACACGTACATAACGTACATTTTCTCGGAACTCGTTAAAATACGCGCCGTTCATCTGTCTTGTGGAGCGCACGTTTTCTGTGTGTGAGTCGAGTTTGGCCTCTCGTGTTCCATTGCGTTGAAATTGTGGCCATTTCCGTCCACATAAATCGGTCGACGAGCTTAAACTGTGAAAACAAACGGATCGAGGGATGAAAAAAAGAAAAAGAAGGAAGGAACGGGGTGGCATGAGTCGTAAATTTTCGGAATGTCTCGGCGAAGATCGACTTGAGTGGACGAGGATGACGAAATTCTGTTGGAATCTTTTTCACTTGCTTAACTCACTTAAATACAAGTATCTTCAAATTAAAATGTTTTTAAAGAAATAATTAAAAATATATACTAAGTCGCAATGCACCGAGAAAGATAAAAGCAGCATAAATATAACTATAAAGCACAATGGCGTGCATAGAACTACTCTCTTAAGGGTGAGAGAGCGGGGATGACTTAAGGGAAGTCGGTAGGGCCTATACCGACAATGTTAAATTGAGCCATTTTAGGTTCAAGTTTCTCAGAAACTGTTAAATATATAAACTTCAAATTTTGTCTGTATATTAATTAGGCTTTTTTATTTAAATACTGGTAAATATATTTAAAATATATTGTTTACTTTTTCAAAAAATTCATCGTAAAAGTATCACCTTGAAATTTTTGAAAACTGTCAAATTTTTTTACGATAACTGCTTTTCAGCAAAATATTTCAGGAAAATCTCCAAAAAAATAAGCTTAGTATATAGAGTTACATATTATTTATGTGCAGTAAAAAATTGCATGAGCACTCATTCTGTAGATTTTGAGAAAACTGTACCCGCAGTTTGAAAAACAACCATTTTGAGATAATTGCATTTTTAGTGTAAAAAAGCACTTGATCACAAAAATAATGAATTACAACAAGTATTTGCCCTATTTTATTAAATATTAGCTTATTCTCTATTACTTTTAAGGCTTTTTTAGTTTTTTTCTTATACTTAGATTTCTCAGAAAATACACATTTATAGCATTTTTCACTTTTACGCTATCGAGGTATTTTTTAGCGTTTAATTATTTTACTCAAATTCTGTATCAATTTTTGAGGAATTTTCAGTTCTGATACATTACTTTCATCAAATTTTGACTATAAAGCATCATAAATACCATGTGAAAATGTGTCAATACATGAAAATATGGCTTTGGTAATACATGATTATACACTATTTCGAAAAGTTTCATTAGTGTTTTATATATTTACCTGTTAACACAATGTTTTACAGCAGCAGAATTAAAAATTTTCTTTAAATATTTGGTAAATGGTATTCAAAACAACAAAAACATAAAAACAGATTTCTTGAACATGAAATTTATGTATTTTTATATATGAAACAAGCTATGTGCATAGAAAAAAGGCATTGCATTTTTAGATATTTATAAACCTTTTACTAAAAACTATTGAACACCAAAGCTTAAAATTTGTATAAATACACAATACATATGAAATATATAGTAAAATTTCCAGTTCATGCATACAGTAGAAGTATAGAAAAAGGAATACACAATTTATTAAAAACTGTCATTTTCTGTGTCACGACATATGTTCATTAGTGAAAAATGTCTGAGAAATATTTAAAAAATTTTTGCATAAAGAATAAAAACACACAATACATATGAAAAATATAGTAAAAATTTCCAGTTCATGCATACGGTAGATTTATAGAAAAAAAGAATACACAATTTAATAAAAAAATGGTCATTTTCTGTGTTACGACATGTGTTCATTAGTGAAAAATGTCAACGAAATATTTAAAAAATTTTGCATAAAGAATAAGAACACACAACAATATATATGAAATATATAGTAAAAGTCTCCAATTCATGCATACAGTAGATTTAAAGAAAAAAGAACAGATTACTTGAAAAATATATTAATTAGAAAACACAGTAGCTTTTGTATAAATTTTTACCTCATCAAAAAGATCCTGCACTGTAGCCGGTTTTTACCTTATTTTTCTTAATATTATCTTCTTCTTTCTTTCTTTTTCTTCTTTTTTATCTTTTTCTAATTTTCTTCGAGCGTCCAGAAAAAGCATAAATTGCTTTCATTAGTGTTTCCCTATCGAGAAGTTTCATGGCACTTACTGAAAATTCCCCTGGTTCTACGCCCATTTTTTGAAGCATTTTTAATTTCGATACATTACATCATTAAAGGAACAAACAGCATCATAAACACCAAGTGAAAGTGTTTCAATCTGTACAAATGTTGCTTTGGGAACACGTGACCAAACGACATTATGAAAACTTTCATTCGGGTTTTGTGTTTTTCCATGCAAACATTTTTTCAACAGATCAGGATGGGAAAGATCTCTAAATATAGGACGCATTGCTTCAACAACAGCGACCGGAAGACTGTTTTTATGTTTGTAAGACTTACCTGATGCTTCAGCCTTTTAAATCCACACCATGAATCTTCCCCGATGGGACAAAAAACCATGTTGAGGATATTCATCAGTTGATAACTTATGCAGAAAAATGGCCCAGATAGCTTGCCGCATATTCTGAACACTGCTGTGATTTCTCCGAATAGCTGGTCCATAGTATGACTGCAAGTTATCAATTTCATGTTCAGTCAAACAATTTTTTCCCACTTAAACACTTACCGTCTGACAAGATTTGCCCTTTCAATTGAGCTTTTAATCGGCGTAATCTTGTTCCCATGCGCTTCATTACATGGCCAATACACTCCAATTTTTCAATTGGATATTCATTTCCATATAAATGTTTTTCTTTTTACTGCATCAAATGCTTTGCAATCCCCATCTCCTAAGTACGTAATATATCGGGCATTATGTAAAGATAATGACCGTTGAAAATTTTAGACGTACCTGGATTTCCATCGCTCCACTAGATCCAACGTAGTTCCTTTTACAATCCTTTTCATGAAAAGGCAAGTTTTTACAAGCGCAATATTTCGAAAGAATATCAACATCTATCACCTTACCTGTATCAATGCTGGTCACAGTAACTACACCATTCAAGGATGTGTAACCACGCTTCTGCCATGTCCCATCTACAGCTACTGCTATATTTTTTGTTACCTTCATTTTCACAAATAGCTTCCTTCGCAGCATTTTGAATTGAATCCTCATAAACAAGTTTAGCAGCATTTAAAATTCGCTTACCGTAAGGAGAAAACCTTGTAGGTGGTTGTGGAAGATTCATTACGCCACAGAACATTCTCCCTGCTTCTGCACCTTTTCCAATTGAACGCATAGCATACACAAACCTGGTATTTATTGTAGCAATTTGTGTTCCTTCATGAAAATTTGAAGAAGAGAATTCTACACGATATGGACAAGCAAAACATTTCAGGACAAACGTAATAGCCAGTCCAGACTTACCTTTTAAAACTTGCATGTCTAAACCACTGTTGCACATTTTACAGTGAACTTCATTCTTGAAAACAAAAGCAAGAATATTCAAATTCATGATTGCATTTAAAATACCTACGCTATCACCAAAAGAAGAAAAACTATCATTTAAATCGGGAATTTTCTTTTCTTTTGCACATGACTGCTTTGAATCATGTGCATGTTCAGCTTGAGCATTTAATTTACAATCAGTGGTACTTACTTTGCTATTAATAGTATTCTTACGTGGATAATACTTACCTTTGCGTTTCTTGAAAACTTTTTGCAAATTTGCATTTCAAAATTTCAGAAATTTTAAGTATCGATAAACGACAAGTGCTCAAACACAACGTGTTCGAAAGCGCCAAAAATAGGTAAACAACCTTAACAGTTACACTTGCAGTTATTCTACAGTTAATTTCGTGGGAATAAATAAAACAGATAATGGCTTTGCAAGAGCATCTCAGTTTTAAAAGGCCAATGTTTACATTTCTATCTGTCAAAGTAGGCGTGGCAAATCAGTTGATTATTTTTTAAAAACATTTTAAAATACTTCTAATTCAAAAATTGACTAGTATGTTATATCATTGGAAAGGGCTTAATTTGGAGATTTGAGAAATATCAAAATCTAAAAATCGATTTCTGGAAGGTGTTTACCATACCGACTGTCCTAACGCATGGGTCCAACCGGGCCGAGGCACAGGGAAGCTTCATCTCGTTGTCGAGGACAGGAGGACGAGGACTCAGGGAGGACAGTCCTCCTTTTACAGATTCTGTCCTTCCTCGAAAAGTGTCCTCCTTTTCAATATTTTAAAACTGATCTGTTAATCTCTGTATTCAGAGATGAACTGAACGTATTTCCAAAATATCGAAGAATAGTCTAAAGCAAATCTCTCTCTCTCTCTCTCTCTCTCTCACAGGAAATAACAGTTTTCAAAGGTATTTTTTGACTTTGCCGCAAGTAAATTGGGCAGATATAGAAAATTACGCTGAGTTTGAGTAGATGTTAAAATCGATGACAATTGTCTGTTTGAAGTAGAAAGAAGATTTTGAATGTATATTTAAATTATAATAAATTAGAACAATTGGAAAATCAACAAGCTGAGAAATTGATAAAAGATGGGTGAAATTTCTTAGAACTATTTCAAAAATGAACACATTAATATGAAAATGAAATTAATTGTTGTTGAATTTACGTTGTGCTGCCCTGGAACTAATGCAGCAGTTGAAAGAGTTTTTTTCAGTTGGTAATGATTTTTGTAAAGTGACTAATGAGAAATCAAAATTGAATGTAATATTTTAGCTACAGTGCTTACCGTAAAATTCAGTATGAAGGATATTTTTTGCCCGAACTTTCCGATATTATAAAATGATACGTCGAAAAAAATCATTCAATGGAAAAATACTCGTTTAAAATAATAATTAAAAAGAATGTAAGCGTAATTAGGTTATTTTTGTTTGAATCAGTAAAACGTTTCATTTATTTAAGTTGCATTTTTTTCTTAAATTGTTCGTCCTCCTTTTCATTGTAAAAAAAATGGTCACCTTATTAATAATATCACAGTCCGAATAATTTTAATGGTCATATTAACTGGGATCGAAAAACTGGAAATTTCTCATTGTAGGAAAGCTGGCAATAATGGCAAGACTGCATAATCATGTGATAACCGTTGTACATGTCTAGACCAAGGCTCGCCACCATACACCATTATTATTCATTTAGTCGAAAGGCAGCAGTCAGACGAGCCGGTATGCGCCTAAGTTTGTGAGACTGTGAGATATACACACTTATTTGTTTCAGATTACCATTTGCAAGAGTATTTGATAACGTTTGCTATATATTGTCTACTTTTAAAGTCTTCAGATGTCCCTGGGTGAGGGAGGATACATTCTAAAAAACACGTAGACGAAAGTACCAAGGTGCAATCCCCATGGTAAAAATTAAAAATTTCTTGGTCTACCAAGGAGTTGAGCCCTTCCCCTTGTATACGCCACTGATGAAGCAGGAGAATTGATATCAAAACAAAATTGCCAACATATAGATTCAATATCAAAGCATTTCTGATACAAAATGCCGCTAGGGATAGTTTTTGAAACACTTGAAAGTTAAATGGACTGAAACTTTTAAGAAGTTCTAATGGGACAACTTATTGATTACGGCTATCTTATAAAAGAATATTATCTATCAAGTAAAATAAGATAATTAAATGTAATGAGTAAGAAGTATTTCCTATGCATTATATTTAAATTAACTAACAAATATATGAATCATAATTTTTTTAAAAGAAGTGAAATTTTTTCAAGTCTCTTTGTTGTAATGTTCATGTAGCAAATAGCACGCAACAGATGGCAGCACGCATCGCTATCGTAAGCAAATACGATGAATCATTACAATTTAGAAATGTGAAATATAGGTATAATTATGAACAGTTATGAAAATTTCTCATTCCTAATATCTTATCCACATCCTAGAAAGTAAAAACAAATGATACACTAGATTAACATAAATATTTGCCTGCTTTTTACAATACTATTATAAAAAAAAAAGTAGATGTACTTTCAATCTGATATTAATCGTACACAAAATATTTGGTAACGTGCTGATGATACAATTTAATGGTATTGTTTTTTTATAATGTTAACACACATCTAGTATAACTCCACTTTAGTTATATTTTTAACAATTAATTGATTGTAATTAATCATAATATTCCAATAAAAAACTGCTTATTTCCCCTTCGACAATACTCAGTTCTGAAGAATTTTTAAAAAGAAATATCAGAAAGACTGTTGTAGGTAAAGACTCAACTAAAAAGAAGTAATAAAATTTCGAACAAATATACAAAAGGTAATACGATATTTTTAATGGAAGAACCTTCCATCTTCCTTGATGTATTTCGCCTCGCGTAATTCTGTTCTTATCGCAAGCCATGCCGTTTTATTTTAATCATCTAGAGTCAAAACTCCGGGGCGGGAAGGCAGTGGAATCTACCGAATTCAACAATTGGCCTGAGTGCATGGCATTTCTTGAGGATTTAGAAATATATTATATTACTCACGTGCACCCATTGGCATAACTTACACCCCCACATTGCGGGATCCAAAGCCTTAATGACGTCAAGTAAGTATTTGAGTTTGGGGCCCAAAACCTGGCATTGCAGGGGAGGGGCACCAAATATTCTCCGTTACGCCACTGCGTGCACCATGAAGTACTATTTACTATCAATACATATGAGTGCACAAGATTTTATACAAATAAACTTAGATTGCTGAATTTTACTTGATTACAGTCCACTTCATATAACGTGCGTTTAACTTGATTTGGATTATTTTTAACATAAATTGCTTTTACACAGTTTGTCGAGCTGGCGAGACAATTGCATTAATTGATATTACAGATCTAACACATCATAATATATTACATATTTAATTTAAACTATTGTCAATGCTTGTGTAAAAGAGGTTATAGTAATTATTTCATATGATTTTCCTATAAGAATTTGATGCATCTCGTTGAAAATAGGTGGATAGGCGACAAAATATAAATGCTGTATAAGGGAATGCTGATTGATCAACCTGATTAATCAAACTTCCTCAGGGCATCCATGTAACACAAAATCATAAAGAAATCGTAATTACTCACAAAAAGCAACCAAAAACTGATTTTTTTTTCTTTTGGTTTCAGCCATGAAAAGCACATCTTTTTATAAGTCTTTTTATTATATTTACTTCTTTGCTTTTTTTGCCTCTTAACTCTCTTTTAATTTTATTTCGATAATCGTTCGCTAAACGTTGGACAGATATTCATTTGCATGTGTTTTAAGCTGTAAAATTTTAGTTACATATTTTTAAGTATGTGTGTGATTTTAAGCGTTCAATTATTTTTTCTTTTTCAAGGAAGACCACGTTTCTTTCCTAATTATGTTTTCACAAATATAATCAGAATTAAAGTAAATTGTATTTTTATCTTACAATTTAAGGGCATTCTAGAAGCAGTCCATTGTGACGATAACATTGAATTGCACTCTTCTTAAAGAAGATAATCCGCAAAACCACAGTTATATCTGTAACGCGGATTTTAACTTTGCATAGGAAACACGACTTAGGATAGCTTCCATGGTTGTTAAACTGTAATTTACATAACCTTAATATTTTCTTTTGTGTTGTTTTTCTTCCTAGGCTAAAAGTCACAGGAATTTGTGTAGTAACTGTAAATTATTAACTTAACTGATTGAGTTCTTATTAATAATATAGTTTAGTTGCATTGTTCATTGTTGTCGTTTTAATGTGTGTTGATGTGGATTTCAATATAGCCAGTGAGATCATCAATATACCCATATATTATTCCCTAAAAATTAACAGACGACCCACCAAGAGGGGAAAATTACATTATGCATAACTGACCCAAGTGGGGAAAAATCCATATACAGTGGATGATCGGTTAACGAACATTTTCACGAAAGATTTTTGTGTTCGGATAACGATCATTTTTCAAGAAAGTTTTTTTGTGTTTGGACAACGAACACATTCGGAGGTTATCAGAGAGACACCCCTTAAATTATGGATGAAATTTTGACAACTGCTAGAAATCTGGAATTGGAGGTGAACGAGGATGACATAGAAGAGCTCATAATGGGACATGAAGATGAACTGACGATCGAAGAACTCCAAGAAATTTTGAATGAAGAACACCAAGAAACACAACGAAATGTGTCTCCTTCTGAACAAGAGGAAGACGAAAGAGGCCCAATGCCGACATCTGCCATTAAAGATCTTTTGAAAAAGTGGGAGGCTGTCAGAGCAATGGTCTTGGAATGGCACCCAAACCAGGCTGATGTCAGTAGGGTTGGGGATCTTTACAACGACAATGCTATTAATAACTTCCGGAAAATCTTGAAAAAGAGAGGAAAGCAATCGACATTGGACATGTTCTTCAACGCCCCATAAGCAAAAAATGAAAAGGACTGATTAATGTGCAAGACTATATATGCATGTATTATTTTTTTTAAAAACTTACTACGAAATTATACATTTTTAAAAATTTAATTTTTAGGGTCTCCAGAACGAATTAATCGATTTCACATAGAAGTAAGTCTATGGTGAATCGATGATCGGTTAACGAACAATTCGGATAGCGAACATAGTCTTGGAACAGATTATATTCGTTAACCGATCACCCACTGTACACAAAAAGCATCATGAAAAGTGAGAAACAATTATAAAATATTACGGTTGGATTTTTTTTTAAATCATAACCATTATGTTTCAAATCATGCAGCTTGGGTGGCGTAGTTGGTTAGGCGCTGGCCTTGTGCACCGAAGTTTGCGGGTTCGACCTCTCCTTTAGTTGGTGAATCTACATGATACAAAAAGTCGACAGCGTCTATGTCGTATGATTATACTGCATGAAAAAGATTCCTTGAGAGTGTTCGTTTGGCTTAGATGCTCTCGGCAAGTAAGTACAAATTTCGCATCGGCAGAGCTCAGGTGCCTCCCTCTGGGGAGGAAACTGGGCGTCGAAATTACATTGTGGCAATTGGTATCAGCCAAAATGCTACCACACTAAAAAGTGACACCAACTCCTGGGGAATGTACTGTCAGCAATGATAATTAAAAATGTTTCAAATCGTCTGTTTACATCTTAAGGTTCACTATTTTAAATACAACTAAAAAGCATAACAAAATGTCCTACAAATATTTAAAAATAATATTGTGAACATGCTAATTAAAAAAGAAATGCAAATGAAAGAGAGATTGAGAAGCTATTTTTCCCCCGATCTTGACTCTTTGCATCCCTGTCCAATTCTACCAACCATCAAAACATATCAGCAGAAATTCCTTACGGAATGCATGGTGGATTATAGTTGATGAACGGAGCATGATTGATGTTGAGTAGCAGATTATAAATGATTGAGCGAAGATGAAAAATAATTTTCCCTAACTGGCATGACTTCAATCCAGAACAAATACGCACATAAAAAAATGCTAAGGTCAAGTTTATGGAAATTAATCAAAAGTTTTTAAACATAAGACGCAACATATCCAATTTCAAAGCTCCCAGATATTTGAAAGTTCTGGGAATTGGCACCAACCTTCAAAGACACGAGAAAGAGAGAAAAAAAAATTTCAACCATGCCTTAACAATTTTACAGGTAATTTCATCCCTATACTGGAGAACAATATGGGGTTAATCTTCAGCATGAAGTTGGACGGGTTGACAGGGGCATATGCGCGTATAGGGTTACCATCTTTTTTCTTCACATAAAATGACACAGACGATGCAGATACGAGAAGAGAAAAAAGTCTCGTAGCTGCGCCATTGAAGGTCGAATCCTTGTCGACACATGCGAGTTGTATCAACCGATAGGCCTTCAACAGCCGCATCGAAGAATGTTTGCGTAGCTGTGCCTTATTTTCTTAAGTAACTGATGGATGCGCTGCTGGCCCAGCCATCACCAGTCAGCAAGGAGGTGTCATCGTGGCCATGGGAAGAGGTCGAATGGTCTCTCCAAACACGGCGGAAAATAACGACTTCGTTTCTCAGTTTCAATAACAAATCATCTCAATTAACTGAGAAAACCTCCGCCAGCGGTCTTTTTGCCTTTCGAAGACATCCCGGATTTATTTTTTCCGTTCCGTTCATTTTTCCACGAGTTTCTGGTCGATGAGAATCGATTTTAACGGTGTTTATCTTTTTTTTCTTTCTTTGATGACAGGTAACCTTGGATCTTCATTGGGGATGATGACATGTACCACATGACTATAACTATTTCCGGGAAAAAAAAGGGGTTAAAAAAATTTACGTGATCGAGACGATAAATAAGGATTGTTTTTATCTTTAATGATGAGTCCGCGGGAGAAGTGTTACTAAGAAAAGAGAAGGTGACTAATTTATAATTTGGGGAACTAGTTAACAATGGGTTAAAATTTCTTTTATTTCAATTTTATAAAAAAAAAAAAAAAAAAAAAAACACTTTATTCTAAATTTCAAAAGTAAGTTCAAGGTAAAACTATTTCGCAAATTAATCATGCATTTCATCCCTTGTAAAATGATGTGCATTTGTGTTCAATTCCAATCATCAAAAAGAATAGAATTACTGAATCCACTACATTTTCTTTCCCATTTCAGAAAAGTCAGAGAGAAATATTAAGAAATATTTTCTAATAGCGAAAAAAACTGCAACTCCATAAAAAAATTTCATTTTATTCTCTTTTTAACATGCTTTTATAAGTTTCACTTGTATATAATGGAATCTTTGGACTCAATTTTTACCCACTTTAAAAGGTCAGATTAATTCGAAATTTTGCACACTAGTCAAGGACCGATGACAATACAATAACTTCAAAATTTTGTTCCATTGTCCTCATCAGGATCGTCAAAAATAACTATTTTATGGATTTCGAGATTTGGCGACTAATACATCATATCGTTTCCAGATTTGGCGACTAATTACATATACCATTTCCAAATTTGACGACTAATTCCACACTCTATTTCCAAATTTGGTGAATAATTCCAGATATGGCGACTAAAAGACTCAACCCCTTAAAAAGGTGCAACCTTAAAAATGAAAACGCTTGTTATTAATACAAATAAAACAAACAAACAAGTGTTCTTTGTGTGAAAAAAAGGGAGGGGGGAAGCTTGTGCATGTGAATAAAAATAATTTATGTTCTAACAGCTAAACATTTATTTATTTTTATAAAACAATACGTTTAGAAGTGATGATACGAATTACAATACGTTTAGAAGTGATGATACGAATTAACATTTTTTCGTGTATACTTGATCGCGTTCAAATTACTGTTCTACTCCAGGTTGGAGGAAGAAGGAATAGTTTCTGTAGGATAAACATTATATTCACAAATTCAAAATGGCAGTCACATGCGAGCAGTGGCTCACACAAGAATTTTTCAAGAGGGGAAGGGGGTCCAGGATCAAAAGTCCATCATTCTCGTATCATGCTCCAATACGCCACCCAATATATTATTTTGACTTTGTCGATCTTCGAGAACAAAAAACAGTAAAAAAATTAATTATTGAATAAATAATTACCATTAATTAATTAAATTAATTGTTAATAAATAACAAATACTGTACGAACTATATAGAATTATAATCAATCGAAAAAAATCAAGGGTTATGGAGAAGGGGGTACGGACCCGGGACCCCTCCTTCCCTTTGTGTGCTTTGTCACTGCATGCGAGTCTTAAACATGTCCGGAAGGGTTTTTTAAAACATTTTTAAGAATTATGTGACGGCAACGATTACCTCATAATTTCACTGAAAATGTGTGTGTCTTATTTGATCTCTCACTCGTACTTTTTGATATTATTTGGATTCCTAGTAACATTTGAATTTGAAACGGTTGACTGCTAAAAAAATTTTATTTAATATTTAATTAAATCGCCTCTAGAGAACTTTAAATGAATAGTAAGAACTTTAAAAGAGATGAGTTACAGAAAATTGTTATGCCTGTTAAGTGGATTGACTTCTGCTTCCGAAAAATGCACACCAAACTAAAAATGGAACGAAGAAAGATAATTATTGCTATGATTTTACATAAAAAAGTTTGATACCATAAGTAAAATTAATTTCTTTTTTTTTTCGCGTGCATTTTTCATTTCCCCTGTTTTAGCTGTTTTGCACAGAAAAATGCCAGTCACGACAAAATTTCAGGTTTCCAAGTCTAATATTCCATAGTATTTAAATATTCCACTTTAACGTCTTGGAACATGACAAAAACGAATATTCAAGAAAACTATGTAGAACTAGAAACACGTTTATAAGTATTTATAAATGCGAAGTGTGTTATGAATTGTTGCAATTTACGTTCAGTTGTTTAGATTATGTTACAATCTATCAATGCATCTCTCTCCACTTCGTTAAAATTCTTTCATTACAAATAAATACATTTTCTGTGCTTTATGCCGATGAGATGTTTCCCCTCCCCCCATTAATTAATAGAGTCCTGTTCTTTTTCATACATTCGGTTCACATTCATTCTTTAATCTAACAAAAATCTTTTTTCTGTTAGTTCTTAATTTTTTAATGATAATTTATAAATTTCAGTTCCGATTCTGATATCGAAAATCCTTGATCCTAATTTCTCAAGATACGGAAAGTGTTTCGAAGAATCGAATATCCTTGAAATTTTCGAACAAAAAACATTCAGTTGGAATCCTATCTGAAAAATAATCAATCCTTAGTTATAGTCAACTGAGGTTTCGTTAAAGAGCAGGATACGCTAACGAATTAAGCAATCAACTTATTTTATTTCCTGTGTCGAGAGGTTATCACTTACAGGAGATAAATCTGATCATGAAAAAAAAATAGTTTTTACTCAAGAAGAAACAAAAAAAATATATAAAGAACTATATAATCTGTATACTCACATGGACGAACAGAATTCTATGGTTCAAATCCTTTAGCTCATAAAAGTATATTATTTCTTGAACAGAAAAATTCTATTTCACCTTAGATAAAGTAGTATAATATGCAACAAAAAATTATTTCAATTAAAATTGTATATGACAGAGATAACAGGCAACTTAACATGCGTTTGTCGTTATCAGAAAAAATAAAGATTGCATTCCCTCTCTTTCATCCTGTGCTTCAATATTACATAATACATTATAAGATAATTTCTATTATTGTGTTTTTAACTCCGAAACAAAGTCATTGACACAATTTTTTCCTTACTGGCTGGTTTAAACCGCCTGAAAATAACCAAACTTTTTTCGCATTCTCCATAAATGTGATAACTTGCATAAGGAGTTCATCTATTCGAAATACGTACAAAGGCAATAAAAAAATGCTTCAATGGAGAAAAAGCGGTATTTTTTCAGGAGGTAATTAATCTTGTAAGTTATATTAATTTTTATTTAATTGATAATTCCATTTTTCTATGATTCACCCCCAAAAATTTCGGTACATAACAAATATTTTAAAGGAAAATTAATTTCAAAGGAGCAGAAAATAGCATTTAATTGACTTTGTTGAAACATTTCTTGTCTTTGATTCTAATAATTAATCAATTAACTGTTATTAAAATAAGACATTTAAAAAATGTAATGTTTTTTACATGATGAAGTTATATAGTAAATAGATCTAAGCATTTTTATAAATAACGATATATATTACACAGTTAACAAACATGTGAACAGTAAAAATAAACAATACAAATTAATTTTAAATATATATTTATATTTTTTTTAGAACAACGTAAGGAAAATATTATTTTCGTACGTGAATTAATATGCATAGTATAAAAAAAACTCTAAAATAAAAATTCACCGCTATATGATTCAAGTTATTTTTGAATAACTTTTACTCCCAAAAAGACAACACAAATATCACCAGAGAGTATGGATATTGCAATTTTGTAAATGGATTTGTTCGTTTAATTTAAAACATTAATTATTCAAGTACCACAAATATATTTTTCTTAAAAAAACCATTAATCTATACATTAATTTACTGATAAAACGCTGAAAACGCATCCTAAACAAAAAAAATCGATTAATTGAATAAAACCTGTGAAATGTTTAGAAACAAATTGTGATTTACGTTTTAAAAAAATAGAACTGAAATCCAAAAGTATATTCAAAGCTTTTTTACCCAATGTTGTAACCTGATGGGTAAAATTATGGATTCATAATTGAAGAAGACTACTTGACTCACATCTCATAAATTAATCGTAGCCGAATAAATAAGTAAACACTCAACGTCCTCACATTGGCGCCGTGCGAAAGTTAAGAGAGTGGATTACCAATTCAGATGTCGCCCTCGTCATTTCACTGCGATTCAGAATTTTGAAATCCATTATCAACAGACTTCGTATCGTTTTCTAAAGTGAAGTTAGTTACCAATCAATCATCATCCAAGGGATAGTGAAACTGTTTGTCTTCTAGGATTCTTTTTCTCATAGTGTACGATAAGGAAAGTACCTATAAAATCTAGAAAAGAAAATAATAATTGTAGAAAAAATAAAATAGTAACAATGCACTTAATTATTTCAATGTAATTTAAAGAAAATTTTACATTGGCAACAGTTAATTCTTAGTAATAAAACCATGAAAAATTGTATAAGAGTGGCAAAAAACTTATCTACAAGAGGAAGAATCATAGTACTTTAAAAACAAGAACCGAAGCAGATTTCACTCTATAATTACAAAAGACTGCCTATTAAAATGAAAAAATTACGTAAAATATATTTTAAATACCATATATTAATAAATTCTAAAGCTAAGTTCAAAGCATGTTAAATATAATACTATTGTTCATTACATTTGGTAATACCAGCAAGTCTTAATATACCATAACCGCCTCATTATAGATTTGCAATTTTTATCAATCAGCATAAAGCTCTTATACTATTATTTAGAACAGAAACGGGCTTCAAGTTGTTTTCTTCAATGCGTAAAGTTATTTCAACTCATAAATTGCTCTCTTTTTTTTTTATTGTCTCCACTTTAAAAACTTCTCTTCGTAACAATTATCAATAATGGAGATATAAGTTTTTAGATTATTTAAACATATCCACTAAAAAAAGTTTTATTTCTGTTTAAATTATTTTATTACTGATTCAACAAATAAAATCGATATTACTTATATTATATACCATTTTAAAATCTTTATAGAAAAATTCATTCTACCTTAAAAAAAAATTCCCATGTATAATCACAAAAAAATTGTAACTTTAAAAATCTAGTATTATTTTCTTTAGTTATAGTTTTAATTTTTTTTTTTTTTTTTTTTTTTACTATCAGAACGAAATGAATAAATTAATATCCATAAGAAAAAGTGTAAAATTTATCAAATATTTAACAACTTTGTATTATAGTTATACACATTCCTTTCGTTTATCAATCCTTTTAGAAATAAAGAAAAACAAGTATTTTTTTTAAATTTAAGATTAAAATCTGTAGAAATCCATGTAAATACAGAAACACATCACATTTAATTGCATTTTTCCCGGTCAGAAACTAATACCTTCAGTGGCGCACACAAGGGGGAGTCCTAGGGGTCCGGACCCTTCCCAAAGCCATTGATTTTTTCCCCGATTGATTATAATTCTAAGTATATAGTACGTAAAATTTAATTAAATGTTTGTTATTAATGATTAATTTTATTAATTAATGTTAATTATTTATTCAATAATTAGTTTTGTGCTGTTTTTTGCTCCCGAAAATCGACAAAATCAAAAGGAACTTGATACAAGAATGGTGGACTTTCGACCCTGGATTCCCCCTTGAACAATTCCTGTGTGCGCGCTACTGAATACCTTGAATACAAATTAACTTTCCCCAATTTCGGAGAATATTAGAAAAAACTAATCAAGCAAAAAACCAGTAAAAATCATACAAATATTACGAGATTCAATGATCTAAGTAGGATTAAATAAAAGTAAATATATACTAAAGAAGATATCAATAGGCTTCACGCAACAGACTTCTTCGTTAAATTAATGAACCTTTTATTTGTATTTTTTTATACCCTCGAAATATATTTTATTCATTTCTGTACAGCCATTTAAACCAATATGTTTCAATGATATAAGAGACAAATACATTTAAGATACAAATCTAAAAAATTTCCTACAATTTTTCTTGATCATAGTGATTTGATGATAATGTACATTTCCTCTGCTTTTAACCTCAGTAAATTTATACGTCAATTCTTTCCATATCATGATTATTTATATCGCAGGGAACAATGCGACTCTTGTAGAAAAGCGTATTATTCTACACTGGACTTAAAATCAACCTTCTCAATCCAAATGACTTCTTGCGCAATATCTATACATATCGAATATCACCACTCCCCTCATTATTATCGTCCATTTATAGATTTGTGCTCACAAAAAAAATATCACTTATTGTGCCAATGATTCCTATTCATAGACATTTTCTCAACGACCTTAATTAATCTTATCATAAATTCATACGTAAAAAATAATTTTGGGGAATTAATAGAGAAAAGTTGATTATACACACACACACACAAAAGCTTCTATCCAAAAAATGGAACCTGTCCTTTTGAACAGACATTAAATTAATAAAATACACTTAATATTTTAAACGCATCACAGTCGTAGCTTTGTTCATCACATTTAATATTATAGAATTTTCAATATACAATACGTTTGAGTTATTATTGTGCTTTATAATACATCATATAGGCCCGCCAAACATTTTATTCATTTGTTTGTTTTATTTTGAAACACACTCCTAAAAAAATGTGCTTAGCATTATCCAGAGCAGGGGTCGGTGCTTTGTAGTTAAGACGTGCCAAACCAATCTACCAATATGATTCAGGGTGCCACGCTGCAGAAAAAACACTAAAGAAGAAAAAAAATTAGCGCACCAAGAAATAATTGCGGGATCGTAACGAAACTTGGCATGAAGGTACATGTCGAGGAGATATCCAAATGATTCGAAATGCAGCGTGATTGCGCATTACGAAGAGCCGGTAGAGGGCGTTTAACGTCGTTCTCCGTGGAGTATAAAACAGGTAACCAAAGCTTGTTTAAATGTGCTGAATCGTTTACAAAGAAAGAGCTGAGGTAGACATGCCATTACACCGTTTTCGAAGACAATATGAGCGCAGTTTGAGAGGGGGAGATTCATAGGCATGATGAAAACTGGGTGGTGAGCTAGGAGAGTAGCTCGCCAATTAGGCGGCTTTGATTGTATTGTGAGGGGTTGTTGGGACCAGTGGATCCGAGAGATGTCATTTACACAAAGATCAGTCTCAGGACGCCCTCGACAGACCAGTCGTCAAGAAGACCGCCACATCGTAAGAAATGCACGCGCACAGCCAACTGCTTTATCTGCCACCATCCAGGCACAGGTAGCACCTTCATTAGGGATCGCGGCGCCCATTACGTGTGCTGACCTTGACACTGTAACGTTTGAAAGAATAACGGTAGCGTATTCTTAGTTAATTTAAATATGGAATTTATTTACGTCACAACTATTGAATATTGTTTACTATATGATATAATTATTAAACTTAATTATAGATTGTTAAGAGTCCAATATTTTGTGAGAGGAGGATTCGTTGGCCACCGCTCCCGTGTAAGTTCAAAGCATTTCTCCTCTCTCATCTTCCGGTCGACGGTGTTCGATTCCTCGGGGGTCAAAAAGGGGTTGCGCTGCAGCTGCAAGATGCACGTGTGGGTGTCGGGTCCACCAAAGATTTCGACCGCTGCTGGGAGTGGCTACGTTACAACACCCATCCATCGACGCCTCCGTTTAGAGTAGTGCCGCGCATTAGTAAACTGGACAGCAGCGGAATGGAACCAGGTCGTCCTTAGCGACGAATCCAGATTCAATATGAGCAGTGATGACAATCGTGTTCGTGTGTGGAGACCCTGTGGTGAACGCCTCAATCCTGCCTTTGATTTACAGCGACACACCACTCCCACAGCTGATGTGATGGTATGGGGTGCCATTGCCTACAATACACGGTCACCCCTAGCACTGATCCGTGACACCATGACAGCCCAGCGGTATGTCCATGACATCCTGCAACCACATGTGTTGCCACTCATGCAATAGCTCCCAGGAGTCATTTTTCAACAAGACAATGATCGGCCACACACGGCAAGGGTGTCACAAGACTGTCTCCGCATTGTTACTACCTTTCCTTGTCCTGCCCGATCCCCAGATTTTTCTCCAATCGAGCATATCTGGGATCATTTGGGACGGTGATTTGGGCATCTCACGAGTTCGAACGAACTGGAGGCAAAGTTACAGCAAATGTGAAACGAAATGTCTCAAGACATCATACAGAACTTGTATGCCTCAATGCCCGATTTATCGCATCGTGCATTCGCGCTAGAGGGGGTTCAACAGGGTATTAAATCCTCCGTTCTTTTGCCCTTTTCGCTGAAATAAATTTTTTTCTTTGATTTTCTAATAATTTACTTACATCAAAGTAGTCATTACGTATGTAAAATTTCTTTTCATTTTGACGACTCCTTCTTGGTGCGCTAATTTTTTTTTGTGCATGAGTGCATTTGAAACAATTCGATTTCCATAGAAATGCAAGCAGGGAATTATAGGTAAAAAATAAAGAAATTTAAAGTTTTAGTATATATTAATTTTGCCTAATTTAAAGCATCATTAACGTAATTTTGCATCATTAACATAAGAATAAACAATATAAAATGCAACAATTCATTCAACACAAATAAAAAAATTGAAATTGTACATATATACTGTGCATCTCTTACACACATCTTTAAAATAAGAAATAAAAAAAAACAAAGTATTCCCTTTCAATACAGTTAAAACAAAATAAATAAATATTTTAAAGCGAACTTTGTCCCTGTGCATTGCTCTACTTCATATCGCAATATCACGGTATAAATTGTAACTTTCAATTCGACACGATTCTGCACATTCAGCAGTGGCGCAACGTACACCCCTGCATCGCTGCAATATATCGTTTAGTTTTCATGTTACACTTTAATTTTATTATTGGATTTATATTCTATAATTTCCTTTGTAAATAATTTAGATTTATTTACACATAATTGTTATTATAACTATCCAAAGCATAAAAATGTACTAATTTCCTTAGCAAGGCATTTTTCGACAAACTTTAGGTATGCTTTAGATATTTTTTAACGCTCTTAAAAACTATTTGACTCCACGACTCCGTATATAACAAAGGAAACATGATTACTGGAATAACTAAATGTAGAAAACACAAAATGTAATACATTTATTTACTCCACTTGCATTACAAAAAAATACCAAAGCAATAAAACATTAAAAAAAAATTCAAATTAGTCTCTCCCACGCCCATCTTTCACGTAAATGTCCTAAACCGTAACATCTCTGATCATTAACGCGAAACAAAACACCACACAACCCCCTGCAGAAAAAAAAAATCCAACCTAACAAACAAATAATGGCGCAATATCCGCAATCCGTTATTGCAGTGATCTCGCATTTCATCAACGCAAGTCTCCGCAAAAACGGCAAAATCAAAAAAACCGCACCAATAATCTCCGCCAAGAATCAGCGTTCCACGGCAGGGCGTGGTGGGTTGTGACGTCACATTTACCCGGGGCACCTACGTCATTAGGGCGCAATCGGAGAAGGGGCCCCCTGAGATTGTCGAAAGACCCGGGGAAATCTGATAAGCGAGGTCAGGGGTCAACCGACTAGGAAAAAAACTTTTTTCTCTCCCGTTTTTTTTTCAACTTGCATACCCTTTGGAGAAATGAAAACACTTTTTTTTTAAGCCCGGCGCTGTGTCATAGGAGTTTAGGGTAAATCGCCAAGTGGCTTTACGCAGGTTTTGGATTTCAAATTAGTGTCTCTTTGTGTTAATCTGCCGCTCTGAAATGTCTTTTCGGACTTTTTTGCACAGTTAGTTCCTCCCTGTACGATTCCCCATAGTCATTTTCCGTTGCTGTTGTTTTTTTAAGTACCCGTTGTGTAATTTTTACGTAAGTAATGACTTCGTAAGGTACTTTACTCACAATAAAATAGTTGATGATATAAGTAAATATATTTGAAAAATCTGGCGTGACTATTTAAGCATATTCAGTTTCCAAAAATGAAGTATTTATCAATATTTTTTTTATGAAATATATCTGTGCGTATACAATATGAAATGAATCGATTTAATTTAATGTTACAATGATGACTTATTGTTAAATGGCTACTTCATAAAAAAAGGAGGAGCTGCGGTAGCCCAATGGTCAAGGTATCGGATCATGGTAGATATGTCATGAGTTATGAGATAGAGTAGATATGTGTAGATATGTTATGAGCCCAGTACCACAAAAACTTCCGAGTCTCGACAGATTTAAGGTGTATCAACTCCTCTACACGGCAGGTTTTCAGTGGCACTATGGCTTAAACTCATAACACGCCGACCACACACAAGTTCATGACCATAACCACTAAATTGCCGCGAAGAAATTTCACAGAACGAAAAATTTTATTTAATTCCTTGGCTACTCTGATGAAAATTAAAATTCCGAAGCGAGATAGTATTTTTCGAGAAAAAATTCACATTGCAAACTTAAGTTCAGTCTAAAAAGATTTTCACGGATGATTTCACTATTATCGCCATTTACTTTTTAAAAACTCTACTTTGCCTGCTTTTCTGTTAGCTTATACTCCAATCAATCATTAATGAATGAGTGCAACATTTTTTCACCGCTATCCAAGCCGATAAAGCTCGTTTCTCAAGTTTCACGCTCTCTTGAACAAAACCGGGCCTTTTACGAGACACCGAACTCTTCTCTTCCACTTTTGGGCCCTGCCTTTATTTTTTAAACATTTAATGAAACCTCATGAAAAGAATACACAAAACTCATCAACACCATGATGCATTAAAAACTTTTTATATAAACTGTTGGCGTCACAACTACCAACAGCAATTAATCTTAATCATATGCATAATTGACCCCATTGAAATGCGGTGATATCAAAACCAAAAAACAGATTCACAGTTCGGAAGAAGAACAGATTTTAGTTGTATTGAAGCTTTCCATCGGAAACAGAAATTTCTTATATTATCTCGTAGTTGACAAAAATTTGCATAAATCGATTATTCATTAAACTAAAGTTAGGTTATATTTTTTGGAAGTCAAATAAAGATCCCCCCCTTGAGGAGAGTCAAATAGTTGATTTTCTTAATTAATACTTAAAGAAAGCGTACACTACAGGGGATGATAATTCTAGTTACAAGACTGTTACTGTTGATATAATAAGAAACTGTAAGATTAAAAAATATAAGCTATTAAAAAAAATTCACCCAGCTATTTAAATTCTTGGTAGATTTATATAATCAACTACGGAAAGACAAAATTTTCACCACTCGAATGTGCATATCTTTATGTGTTTTCCTCAATACAAATTTACCAAAATGTAAGCAGGATATTAGTCGCAATACAAAATTGTTTAATTTTAATAAGTCCACCTGACCGGAATATCTGCCTATACACCTCAGCGCCCAAGGTCACGTATACTGAGATGAGCACAGTAAGCTTTGACTCTTATGGGCTGTTGCGCCACTGAGTTAAATTTTAATAAGTAAAGTCTATCTTTGATTATTATAAAAAAAAAGTATTAATACGAAGTAACATTAAATTAAAATAGTGAAGAACGTCGGATTAAAAAAAGTATTCTCAAACGAGTACATTGTGTTGAAATGTTATTGCATAAATTTAGTGTTTTACCAAAATGAGAACTTATGTCCTCATTATTTTAAATTGAATTTGATTTACACTCAGATTAACAACAAACGAGAAAAACAGAATGGGTAACTACTGCGATGAAACTTACAATTCTGAACAACTTTCTCGATACTACTCTCAATTTTATCCTGCACTTAAGCAAATTTTTTGCCCGTTGGTGTGGTGTGGTAGTTAGGAGAAGGGGTGCCAACTCAGGTGTCGTCCACGTCACTTGACCATGGTTCAAAATTACGTGGTCCGTCGCCAAAAGCCTTCGTGTAGCTGAACAGTGCAACGTTAATATTCAATCAATCAATCAATCAATCAATAAGCAAATTTTTGTGCCATTCTTTGAGAGGATTTTTAAAACACACATTCTGTTTAGAGAAACTGAGGTACGTAAAAAATCCACGAGTAATCATCATATTAGCGTAGTGTGAAAGTCTGAAGAGACAAGTGTCCTTATAGAGCAGAGTTGGGCATAAAGTCGATCGCGATCGACCGGTGAACCGCCAACATTTTCTGATGTGACCGCCTTTACTAAGACGCGCATTCTAAAAGAAATAAATTTATGAAACACCGACGCCAACTAGACAACAGAATCGACTTTTCACAATCGATGCGACTGTATTTACTTCAGCAAATGATTCAAAAAAATTGCGTAAACGACACATTGTTCCTTCATTGGAAGCGAACGATGACGTTTTAACGCGTTCACAGTCACTCAGTGTGGCGTAACGTACACTCCCAGCATTACGGGGGCATGGTTCTAGGGGGCCCCAAAGCCTTACTGCTGTCAATTACCTGCACTTCGTAAAATCCAACTTGGGGGCCGAAAACCTGATTTTGCAGGAGGGGGGATGCTCTACGTTACGCCACTGCAGCCACTTTAGGGGTAAAAATCTATCACTGCAATGCTAACCGAAGAAATGAATTTTTCCCCACACAACGACTGAAGAGAAGAATAAACGTTGATGATCAGCATCGTGAAAGCACGGGATTGGCTATTGAGACATTCCACGCCCTGCACTTTCACAGGATTAAATTATTGAGTTGATAGTTGGGTTGAGTTGATGTCCTGCGATGGCACGGCAATTGGCAGCGAACAAATATAAGTACATACGTCGGTTCCAGATTCATTGATTCACGTATGTTTTCTGCTTCCTGCATTGAATACGTCCACGGCCTTGTTGTCACTCATAATTGTTTAAGCATTCAACTTGACAATTTTGTGTTTTTGTGGTAAAAATAGTAATACGTCATATTTTTAAAGAGGGGTACAATGTCGAAAACAAGTGTTAAGAAAAGAAAACATACAATTTCAATACAGAATAGTCACACCTACGCCACTGGGTGGACTGCAACACCTTAAAAATATTAAAAGTAGCCCGTACCCTGGAAAAGTCCGCTCACCCCTGTTCTTAAGACTCGATCATGATTCAAAATTAAGAAGGTCATCACCAATAACCTTCTTGCTGCTTCTGTATACGACATAATTGAAACAACCAATCAATTATTCAACACAGTCTGATTAACAAACAGTCGAAGCCCGAAGGAATTAAGTTCCCGCATTGGCAAATTAGGAATCAGCGTTGCAACTAGAAATCAGGCTGTTCTGATCCTCCCAAAGTATGAAATTTTCATTCTAAATTCTATCAGTTTACAGTTACAATATTTGGAGAAAAAATCGCTTCCAGAATTCCATTTCTGTAGTAAGTACATTTAGAATCTCTAAAAAAAATTTACAGAGAATTTTTTTTTAAATAAAAATTTATATTTTTTCGTCGAAAGTATAAACAGTTGTTGAAATGAATGCTTCGTTTTAGAGAACATTTTATAGATAAGTGAGTTATGCTCATCTGACATAAGTATCTGCATTTCAAACGAGTATCAAACCACAGAGCTTCTTTCATTCGCGAAGAACCTTAGGAGTGAATCACTTTAGGAGCCTTAGGAGTGATATTAACATTTAAGTTTGTACATCATGATTGATTGGTATCGTTCAATTTTATGTAACCCTTAAGCAGAACTTAAGATATTAGTAAACATAAAAAACCTATAAAAGCTTTTTTTAAAAAATTATTTTCACCTTGGAACTATTTATGTTGAAATTGATGCTTACGAACAAAAATAATAATTATGTAAAAATAACGAATGAAGATTATTTAGTCATTTGTATACGATATTTGTGACAACATGCGTGTGTTTGTGTGTGTATGTGAGTGTGTTAATTTCATCTTAATAACTTTTTCATTTGCAATGGTCCTGAACCTCCAGGACTTCACATAAATAAGTAATTGTTAGTTACCCGCCTAACGCATTATAATCGCAACTTTATCTCTTCGAAATTAAAAGTTCAGCCTTTTTAAAATTAAGAACTACATAATGTACATCATCCGATTGTCTGGACCAATCAGAAGAGACTCGGAATATTCGGAAATCATGTGAGTTTTGGAACTTCCGGTTGGCATTTTGTATAAATACCGCAGATCTCTGGAAAATTATGCTGTGCCTTGTTATTGTCACAATGTTCTGTTAATCCCTGCAGCTGCTATGTGCTATGCTGCTTCTGTAAATGTCGTACAGATTTTATTTGCGTTTGTGTGTTTTCTACACGTGAAATAAAATAAGATGTAAATGAACCCAGCCTCACCCACTCGGCAATGTGTTACATACAGTGGCGCACACAAGGGAAGGGGGGTAGGTCCTGGGGGTCTGGACCCCCTCCCCAAAGCCCTTGATATTTTTTCCGATTGATTATAATTCTAAGTATATAGTACGTAAAATTTAATTAAGTATTTGTTATTAATGATTAATTTTATTAATTAATGCTAATTATTTATTCTATAATTAGTTTTTGACTGTGTTTTGTTCCAGAAAATCGACAAAATCAAAAGGAGCATGATACAAGAATGGTGAACTTTCGACCCCGACCCCCCTCCCTCCCTCCCTTGAAAAATTCCTGTATGCGCTACTGGTTACATACATGTATATATTATTCACTTAAGGATATTTGTTCACATAATATACAAAAAATATTTTCATCTGATAAAAAATTTTTTATACTCACATTCAATTCGTTTCTTTCACTTCACAATCCAATACATATGGCAAATCAAAATTATCTTGGTCAGAAATTCATCCTTAAAATAAAAGATTTTTACTATAATTTTTAGCAAATATATACATCCACATCAATTTTCAAAACAATTTTATTACTAATAATAGTGATTGTCAAATTATTTGTGTTAAAAATTATGAGTCATCTCAAGCACAGTCTAAAGTGAGGGTCATAGTCTCATGTTCTAAAAAAATAACTTTACTATTATACAAGAAGGAGGAAAATACAGTATCTGCGTCACACGGATATAGCTGTAACTCAGCTTCAAAAAGTATTTTACATTGATAAAAAAAATTTAATATTTAATTAAATAAATAAAATATTGATACCGATTATGCACACAAGAAAATATTTTCAATTTTAAAAAATTTAATTACAATATTTGAGAATACAATTCTCAAATTTAACACGATAAATGAATTTAAATATCGTAGCAAATTTCAGAAATAATGGACTGAATGAAATATATCAAGACACTCTCACATCTCCTTTTCTAAATTTCCCAGCCTCTCACGTTTCAATGTTAATCATCGTTGAAAATCTGGCAATTATTGTGGCGTAACTTGCTTAGTATAGTTGCTTAGTAGTCTTTATACATCAATAATACTATATAATATATGACATGCCATTTTTCAGAGCAATTAGGAGTTTGATTTGCGATAGCAAATCGAAACTTTTAAGTTTGAATCGACGAAACTTTTAAGTTTGTCATTTATGCTTATTGCTTCGCAAAAAATTATTTTCGAAGTTACGTGTTAATATCATGTCAATGGTAAGTTTAGGCGAGTTTCAACAAATTTAAACAATAGTCGTAACGGTGTTACCAAAAAATACATGTCTCAAAAGATTATACGTCTCATAAAATATTAGGCGATTACTTTTTATGAAGCCATTTTTTTCTAGTTGTGTTAAGTTAAAGTATTTTTGGGAATTGAAATTGATTTATAAAAATAAATTCATCTAGCTGATTACGCAAAATTAATTTGATTTTTAAGATCCCATTGGGGACTATTTAAAGGTACGATACCTCATGTTTCGCATTTATTTCATATCGCATTACATGATATTTATAATATATAATTTATAAACACTAAAATCTTAAAAAGGAATCATAAATTAGACACATTTTATATTCAAAAATTTAAGAATTTATACATAATACTTTCTTGGACATTACAGAAAACAGGGATCAACACATAGTGGAAAATTGATAGCCGTATAAATGAATAATATTTTGTTCTCTTTTCTTGTGCTTAAGTAGAACACAAACAGCAACGTCTACATGTTTATTCTAAAGCTGGCGTATGGTCAACCAATTTTAATCAATCGTACGTCATCAAGAACAACATTCTTACTGCTCAAGAATCTTACAGGCCGTCCTTTGCATTTACGACCCGAAAATCCAGAAGTCTGTCAAAAATTTTATTGTTCTTAAGGCCCTATGACCAATTCTCTCTTCTATTTATTCCCAGATAATGAAGGCAGTGGCAACAGCTAGATAGGTCAGGAAGTATAAGATTTTATGCCACCATATTCGGGAACGCTGTCCAATTTCATCTTTCTCGAAGTTGATCAAAGAGATCAACACTTCACATAAACTTATTGAATCTTAGGAGAGAAGTAGCTTAACGTGGACTTGTAAAGGGTTTATGCGATAAATCGCTGGTATTTAAGTTTCATGGACGTATCAATGATACGGGGGCCGCAATATGTGTAACTACAGTCCCACTAACAGGGCTCTCATATCTGAAAAGAGGCCCTGAAGGAGTTTTGACATAGGGCCCACTCAGAACAAGTGTTGAGTTCATACAATAAGTACCGTTATTTCACAAAGCACATTCGACTTTTCTTCAACAACAATTTTTAATTTTGTATTTCATTTTTGCACCGCATATATGCTCGAAGTAACTTCTCGTAGTACCATCATTTCGTGCGTCACGAACTAACTTCCCACATGTTTATATGTCTGAGGTTGACATGAAACCACTGGCGTAACTAGTCCTGAGTGGGCCCTGCATCAAAGTTCGTTGAGGGCTCTTTCTGGAGGCCCCTTATCATTTTACAATATTTTACTTGCACGTTTTTGGGGTCCCCAAAGCTTGGTGGCCTCATATCATTGATACGGCTGATGCGGTGGTTGCTACATCCCTGCATGTGTGTGTGTATGAAACGCATATTTTCATTTAAATTTAATTTAACGTTTATTCGATGGATTACATTTGAATGTAGCACTCAAATAATTAACGAAACAATATGTGATCGTATGGAATTATATCAGCTTAAGAATTTTATTCTTAATTCACGTGTTTCCCTTTTTAAAATCCCAAGGACTAATAGGACATTCTATATGGTATAAACTAAAAGAAGCAGATGAGATTAATGAAAGGACAAATGATAGAGGGCTTAAAAAAATATAATATATACGTTCTCAAAACACAATATGCCTCGGGTGAATAGACCATGATTATTTTATTTGTCTCCGAATGATCTTATATGAAGTCCTGGGTTGTACAAGTGGAAGAAAAAAATATATCCACCGTCTTAAGGCTTAATGAGAACATCAACTCTTCTTTTGTTCTAATTGCGAGGGTAAACATTCCCTTCGACGCTTCGGGATATCTATTGCGCGCTATCCTATTTCCTAATTTATAACAAGAACAACAAAGCTCTGCGTGTGCCTGCTAAAACCCAGCAGGACACAGAATGCAAAAGTACCGTCATGCTCGCTAGATCAGAACCGCACTTAGTAGCCAATTAAAGAAGTAAATTAAAATTAAAAAATAAAAAAAAGAACAGCTACACGATCTTAACGAAAGATAACACGTGTTGTGAACAACTCCAATTCAATACAGAGTGAAAAGAAAAAAAAGAACAAAAAAAGGCTTAAGTACAAAGCGAACCCAGCTACTTAGAACAACTGTTGTTGTCTTCGATTCTTTTTTGTTTTTATTAATATTATTTGTTCTTGTTTTTTATTCGAATTTTACAATTCCATTAGTACAATTGCCTACGTCAAGGTTGAAATCTAAAGAATGGAATGGTCATACAGAACGCTTTCTTCATTGCAGAATATTCGAAAAACAAAGCATCAGAACCGCCATCTTGCGGCAGACGCGGAAGTTCCAGTTGAGTGAGAAGTTACTTGATCCTCGGTAGCCATGTTGGTCCTGTCTTAAGCGTTAATTTATTCGAATACAAATTGAAGAGACGATGAAGCCTCTTACTTCAATTACTTGTGCTGAAAGTAAGATTTAAGAGCGAGATAAGAATATACGAAACTCTAATTATCGAAAACGGCCCATTTTTTTTTCCCAAAGAATTATTTTTGTTTTCCTTCCACTTTTTTTCTCTTTGCTTTTGCCAGGATGTACACGTGATTACGTTCGCAAAACAGATCACTCTAATTGCGTAAAATTAAGTAAACAGGATGCAGAAAAATAAATTTGAAGGAAAAGTAAATGCTCTGCTGTAGGTTCGTAATATTTTTCGAAAGTCATACGTCAAAATCACTAAGAAAACAAATGCACTGCCTTCGGGTTTACTTAAACTTCAAAAATGACGTCTTATAAAAACATGCATCAGTTTCGGTTCCGTCTTGGGGTCCAACTCATGACTCCCGACCACAGCTATCTCAAAACAGCAAAGCAATCCTCAGTTGCATTAAAATAGTTAAAACAGAAAACGTATAAGACGTCAGATTCTCTTGTAATATGTAATATCATCGAATTGAAAGTAGAAATTCAATAGATAAGGATAGTTTATAGATTTGGATTTTCCATTTTCCGAAACTTCTGCTTATTACAAAATGAGGGAGTGAAAGCGAGCTTAAATTTAAGGTTTGAGAACTGACATAATTTTATAAAATTAAAATATTTTTTAAAACAGGATCGTCCATATAGTACGTTAATCGGATGTATGACTGAAGCTCCGTACCAAGCTGGTATTTCAATAACACATATTTTAAATACGCATTAATAAAATAAACTGATATAATAAAAAAAATGATTCAAATTTGTATACATAAATCTATAGCTTACTTTTGAGATGAAGCGAATCCCATTTCTGCACCAAAAGTAAGGAATAGTTTAGTTCAGAGGCGAGAAATTTAAACTCGAAGGGGTCACGTTGTTGAAGCGGGAGATACCGGAGGACTGCACCATGGCCGCTTTTCCGCTTAGACACTTGCCAAGGGCGCAAGAGATTTTTGAGCGCATAAAATTGGAGGGTGAAAAGAGAGAGAAAATTAAAATTACAGCGAACGTGTGTACCATCTCCTAACGAGTCATGAGAGAAACTTTTCTGTCCTGAAGAGAGCAAAGACTGAAATGAGATCTACTGCGGAAAAAGAAGCTTAACACTTTGATGTTGGTATACGCTCAAAGTGATATTACAATGGAAAAAAAACTGATTAAAATGATGTCATTAATGATGTTGCAATTATCAAAGCTCGCGCGCGAAGAAAACCCTTGTTTTACAAATACAATGACAGTGACTCAACAACGAATAAACATGTCTAAAATTAAATGATAGTACAGGAATAAGCGATGAAAAGATGATAATTAACAATTTGAATACAGTTCATAGAATAATGTATTACTTTATATTGTAATCACAAATGATTTCATAAAATCACCGTACTAATTTATAAAAGGGTGGTTCTTGATGCCACAAGTTAAGAAATGAAAGTAAGAAAAGGATTATGACCAAACCATGCCATTATCCTTTCCTTATGGCTGCCAGTCCAGGACACGGCGAGTCCATAGGTGATGAATAACGGATGAACCCTCCAAAAAAACAAACAAAAAAGTGAAAAGAGTAAGAGAGTTTAGGGAAAATCTCTCCCGAACCCAAACTGTCAAGGTAAGAATGAAGAAGGTGCTCTAGAAATAGGAGGGGGTAACAATTTAAAGTGCCTAAGGGTCCGGGGAGGTTACAAACGCCCCTAGGATACACTTTTTTAAAATGATTGCAATCATTAGTTACCTTTGCATCTCAGGAAAGGTATAATATTGTATATATAAAATTGTACTATGAAAATCAATAAATATAAGTAAAATAGTGGCAGTTTAATTCAATTTAATTACTATGTTAATTTCATATCTGTAGCTGCAAGCACATTTAATTTTATAATCAGCTCAATGAGACAAATGTACCCTATCACACTTTTCTACAATATTTTATGCAGTAGATTGTGAATATACTATTATTTGCTATCCCGAGTTCCACGAAGTAATTTTATACTAGTTAGTACAATATTTTGAAACCTTTTACATTTGTGGGGGAAAAACACCTATAATGAAGAAGATAAAAAAATTATCACATATGAACAGATTCGATTTTAAATTTAAGCTAGAAGACCTATATCTTAGGTTACCAATTCATGCCATATACGTAGAATTTCTCACACAGCTATGAACATTTTCATGCCATTCACAAAAATGTATTTAGAAAGTGAAAATATTTTTAACGCGATAGGCAACAAAAACGAATTGAACACGGAATATGAAATGCTACTGCAGATAATTTCAAAAAGCTTATACGTCGATAGTTTGTGTAAAAATTGTGAACACATATCTCAGTTACTAAGTATAATGCATGCGTAGGTGACATTTGGATCACAAATTTATATTATCAATGAGTAAATAACATTAAAATTACATCATAAAATTTTTTAATAAAAATATAATATTTTTTTAAAAATTGTCTTTACATATAATATCAAAAATATATATGTTTATCTATATACTTTAAATATTATTTTAAGATATATTCCCTTCAGCGAGGAAGGGGATTCCTCGAAAACATGTTACAGTTCTAGGGATTCCAAGAGTTGAAAAAGTTTGAGGATTGACCAGAAATGAGTAGTCTTTCATGGTCAAGATTCACTCTGCTGCTTTAACCCCCCCCTGAAAAAGAAAAAAAAAAAGAGCTAACATTTATTTTACCAGTTTTACGACTGTCACCCCTCCCTTAGCCCCCGCGTGTTCCCTTTCGCTGAAGGGGAGAATTTCATTGAAAAGGTTACCCGAGAGAGAAATTTATTGCCCATCTTGGGAGTCTTGAGACAAATATTTGTGCCAAAATTTCGCAATAGCCAACGCCATCTAGATGTCATGTAAGGTGTTAAACTAATGACCCGCCATCACCTTAAATGAGGAGTGAGATGGCTTGTTGAGATTCTCATCGCAGCTTGCAAGTTAATGTCTCAGCTAATTTACATCTATATTTACTCTAGGTAATCTTCATGCAAAATCAAAAAAAAAAAAGGTTGACCAAATATAGAGAACATTTTCTGTCTATTTGGTATTTTCTGACTGTATTAGAGGGACACTATTTGTCCCCTACCCCTGGCTTAGAGAATGTATATTTAAAAAAAAGAAGCTCCTCCTGCCGTTATCGATAGGAAATAATTAAAGCGCAGATTTAAATCTAAATAAAATAATTGAAATGAAGTAAGTAAAATATGATTGCAATAATTTTAATTTCTTTTGTGTTTATTGGAGTATTATTAGTAATAACTAGTAAAATTTGAATAAATATATTGTTATTTTTCTGCTTTACATAAAAATGTTTGCAGGACTGTATTTCTTCCTTTACTTCTTTTTATTTACAGGCGCTTCCCCCGCGGCGCTTAAATCTTAAAGTCGTTCCTATTCTAAAATGGGTTAACTTAAAAAAGAATGGTATACAACAGATTTAATTTTTAAGTCTCCTTAAATAAATTCTTAAAACTCTCCATAAAAAGAAAATCAAAACTAAATTTCAACGAAAAAAAGGTCTTCTAAAAGAAGAATTTTTTCTTCTCCAAAAGCTGAGAATGCTATTTTACCCAAAAAGTAACTGCCAATATATTATCCCTTATCCAGTTTATCCTAATACTTTGCATTAGAAAACTTTAAAAGATTTAAAAATTCATTTTTTAAAAATGAACATTCCGTTATAAGACGAAGATAAAAAAAACTCCTAGATAAATTTGAATTTCTATTAAGATCCTCCAAGAGAAATCTTATAACTGATTCAACTTGCAATTGATATTTAATTATATGCAAAATCAGATTAATTTCCAGGAGGGATTTATTTTTCTAGCTGAGCTGTACGACTTCTTTCATACATATCCAATTCTCATTTCCATTGCGGATTATTTTCAGTTTCTCTTATGCAGTGGCGCACACAGGAATTTTTCAGGGGGGGCGGGGTCGAAAGTTCACCATTCTTGTATCATGCTCCTTTTCATTTTGTCGATTTTCGGGAACAAAACACAGTAAAAAACTAATTATTGATTAAATAATTAGCATTAATTAATAAAATTAATCATTAATAACAAATACTTAATTAAATTTTACGTACTATGTACTTAGAATTATAATCAATCGGAAAAAAAATCAAGGGCTTTGGGGGGTTCGGACTCCAGGACCCCCTCGTGTGCGCCAACTGCTCTTATGTTTTAAGACTATTGTTAAGCAAAATGAGTAAGCGTAACAGAAGAGTACTGTGACACCACAATGGATCTGAAAACCGAAACGCTCGCTAGAATTAGAATCTAGGGAACCCATGATAATTCGCATGGTGTAAAAAAAAATAATAAATCCAGAGATTTAGAGAATCTTAAGTATTTCTTTCTGACTATAAAATTCAATAGTTTGCAATCAAAGAAGTAAAAAATCAAGAATTCCTACTAACAAATATTTTCTCTGGTGATTTGAAACTACCCGCTACCGACAGTTTTTAATTCGTAAGCTATGAAAATTCTACACTTTTTCCATCTCACTGGCCTATTGCATCACTTTATATATATATGATAAAGTGCATCAGAAATAGCAGAAAAAAATTTAAAAATTTTTTCTTGAATTCCATTATAGTCGTGCTAGCCTACTGGTCAGGATCACGGATTTCTGGCAGGCGTGTCGTGAGTTCGAGCCTAGTGCCACTGAGACACGTTGTGTTGAGAGGGCTGCAGCACGTTAAATCTGTCCACGTCGAAAGCTCTCGGCTTTTGTACGAGAAAAAAAAAACGGTAGGTTGTTGTTGTTGGCGTGTCAATGATGTGCAGATTGATAAAAAAAAACACACAAGTAACATAAAAAAAAATTAAGTCAATTCCCACTTAGATCAACAAAGAAAAATTTTATTTTACCTACTTTTTATTAAATGCTTACAATTAATATAAATATGTATGTATATGTGACAGAATCACAACATTATGTGGTGATTAATTTTTATTAATTATCATTAAAGTATCTTATTGTCATCCAAAGCAATCGTGTATATAAAATTTCACTGCAACTGAATGCCTTAAAACCTGAGAAAAAAACCTTTTCAAGTTTTGACACACAAGTCCTCAAAATGGTCGCTAAGTCGCCAAAAATGATACCAACGTGGCTGTATTTGTAATTCTTTAAATAATTAGTTTTCATCAATTAATTTTTATTAATTATAATTAAATTATTGTATTGTCATCCCAAATGATCATGTATATAAAATTTCAGCTCAATTGAGCGCTTTAAAATGTATTTTATTAACGATTGAAAATTCCACCAAGATAATGAAATAAATTTATAGAGAGTGTGAGTTAATAGTAGGAATTGGAAAATATTAGAAAAAAAAGAAGTTTTAGATCGCACCGAAGCTGTCGAAGACAGCTTCGGCAACCTCAACAGCTTTATTAAAGAAGATCAAATCCTCTGGGTCTTCTGGGCTGATCTTGAAAAGTCTGGCTTGAATTGCTGGGCAACTGAGGATATGTTGTGGAGACAGTTGAACATTGGGGCAGTTTGGACAATGATTTGTGTAACTTCTTTGTCTGTCAGTTGAGTTTTCATTCCTTTTCCGTGCTTTGTTCTAAGTCTAGTTATTGTCGATGCTATTGTACGGTTACTATTTATAGCTGGGATGGAATATTTAAAATAATTGTTGATTAGTCTTCAGCTGGCAACTGCATTGGCGTCGATGAGGGTCGAGAGGTTGGATAATTGGTGGCAAGCTCTGGATTCTTTGGCAAGTTCATCGGCTTTCTCATTACCGAGGAAAACGGTAGGCTATTCTGAGTTAAGTGTTTTGTGATCTCCATCATTTACATCATATTTTAATACAGAATTACAAAATCACTTCTTTAAGTTTCAATTAATTCCTACAATTATATAATTTTTAGGTAAATTATTATAGTTTTTTCGGATTTTACAACTTAATAATATTATTATCTATATATTCAAATACAATAATCTAAGCTTCGCTAAACTTATTTGAGGCAACACAATTTTACCATCAACTGCTATAAAATTAATATTTCCTGGTCCCGTGTAATATTTTACTGGGTTTTTTTTTCTCCGTAATATTACCCAAAGTGGGATTTGCTCCTAATGCAAAAAATTGAAAATAATAAGATTTTTATAAAAATATTTTTTTAAACCTGCTGTTTTGTACAATAATTGTTGCCAAACGAGATAACCATAGTCAAACACTTTCTTGAAAATGTACAGTATTCTTGCATTATACATATCCACTGAAGAGCCAAAATAACTGGTCCAGGCGCGCGTACGCAAATAACGGACATATGCAACCAATGAACATAATGCGCCTAAACAAGATAACAGGTGTCTGGTAAAGCTATTAAATCGGTCCCTGCTACTACAAGTCATTAAATTTTAGTGACTTCGAACGAGTCGCTGTAGTCGACGTACGAGAGATGGGCTATAGCATCTTCGAGGTAGCGATGAAATTTGGATTTACGCGGTCGTCCATTTCATGAGAGTACAGTGAATATCGGATATCTATAAAACATCAAAACACCGACATCGGAAAAATAATGTGAAAGAACTGGAACATGATGCGATAGAACTAGAATACTAGACTGACGACAATCCTACGAGATCGATGCGTAACACTTCCTTAAATTGTTGTGGATTTCAAAGCTGAAGCATTAACAAGTGACATCATACAAACTGTTCAGTGGACCATCATTGATATGATCTTTTGAAGCCCCAGGTCCACTCGCGTATTGTTGTTGATTGAATGTACAAAACTTTAAGCCTCCCTAGGCCCGCCAACATCACCATTGGACTGCTGAGGACAGGAAACACGTTGTTTGGACTGACGAGTCTCGTTTACAATTTTATCAAGCGGATAGACATGTATGGGTACACAGGTACGTCTTAATGGGACGCCCTGGGGCCCCAATGCAAAAGTTGGTCCTACCTTAGATCTTTAAAAGTAGACAGTATATAGCATGCATTGTGAAAACAATATTTGAAACAAATAAATGTGCGCGACTCACAATCTAGAAAATCTAGGCACAAACAGGCTCAACCGATGGCCGTATTTCAATTAAATGAATAGAATTATTGTTTAGGGTATTAGGCCTAGGCCTAGACGTAGACAACGGTCATCACATACACTCTTACTACTTTTGTCAGTTGACATGCAGTTTGAAATTCTCTGTTTTTCGGAGAATATGTAGGGGAATAATATTTGATAACTAAAATTATCCGGATCATGATCTTATTAAAACAGAGTCGAAAACGAAACAAGGCGCCCACAGAGGGTGAGATCCGGAGCCCAGTTGGCCCATGTCTCAAGACGTCACTGTGGGTATGGGGACAATCTCATGAATCCATAAACTCAAAGCGGTTTGTTCAATATGGTTGAGCCTTTGTGATGATATAGTCGATTCACACGAATTGCTCTCAGAATACTTTCAGACAATGGTCTAGTCCACGTAGGTCGTTTTGCAGCACTTTAGAGAGCTCTGCGCGATGTAGCCATGCACGATATTAGACCGATGTCCCATTTTGTCAAGCTCTTCAGTATGTGTGTAATTCACAAAATAATTTTTTTTTTCATAACAAAATTTTTCCAGAATGTTTTCTCGAGTTTCAAATTGTTAGTTCAGCAAGAGATGACATGATAGAATATTAAAATCGAATTTTATACCTCTACGTGAATTTATCCATCCCTCCCCCTTTCCAAAAAAAATAGTTTGGGAACACAATTCAATACAGAGAAATAGTATTTTTTTTTCTGTACTTACGTATCATCGCAACCTGTTGGCGGCATCATATGAAACGAAGCACCTGAAAACAATTCAGAGCGTACGACTCATAGGAAATCGAGATTGCCAACTTGGCGAGTTATTAATAGAGTTGGCGATTGTTACGATAATACGTAGTACCATTTTTCTAATAATAAATAAATCATTACATTCTTTCCAACTCAGAAGTTCTTAATTCAAGTGAATCATCTAACATTGAAAAACACATTTTTGCGGTTTCTCGAAACAGCATAAAAAATGATGAAGAATGTCACAACAAATTTGATGATTAAGATACGTTGTAACGTGAGTAAAATAAAAAAAAATTAAATGTGAATGATGTGATTCGCACACAATTAAGAATACAAATCTCTTCATCATATTAGTAAAGACATAAAAAACTACTTAAAATATGGTGTTTTTGTATGTATGTGTTTATTAATTTTTTATTTATATTTTTAAGGACTATAATCTTCAATAAACAGCATTATATAGTGAACGAAACAGTATTTTCCCCTACTGAATAAAATCTTTAAAATTTTCATTATATTTACTTCTAAAAAAAAAGAAACAAGCTGCATTCAACTTCTTCAGATCAAGTTTGTTTTTTTTCTTCTAAATATTATGTAACTTAATCAATAGTTTAAAAGATAAATAATGTGTCATATGATTATTAATGTATATGATTATTAAGTAATATGAAGAATGAATTTTATTGTTTGTTCGCTACGAGGAGTAAGATTATATATATATATACGTGCAAATCTCTCGATTTTAACATTCAGATGGTAATATTAAGGCAGCCAAAAGAAGAAGAAAGGTGGATTCACCGAACATGTATTAAATAACAATTACAACATATGACATTCAGTTGAATGAAAAATTTGTTTTTATATAATAAATAGCTATTTTCATATATATATTTTTTTATCCGGTCGGATTCCTCCTGGAATTTAATCATAGATTCTCAGTCTATTAGCCATCTTGTATTCAAGTACTTTATGTTAATCCAATGGGGTTTTGATCATCTTCTATATATCTAAATTCTTTTTTATTTATTTCAAAGTCTGAATTCTTTTTATTTATTTAAGTGTAATAATAATAATATATCAATAGTTTTCTATATATTTAGTTTTTTTATCACATTTAAAAAAAATATGTTCATTATAGCAACCCAGTAGTGAGTTTTTAAAACTGTAAAAAATACTTAGAAAAAAAAAAGAGAGAGAAAGGCAAATTTTCTTTATTAAATCCTATTTATATGGAATAAAATTTCTATACAAAAGTATTGATTTTAAAAATATAAATAGAAAAACCTCAACAATATAACATGGCATCATCGAATCAAATTAGCTATTTATACAACAACTTTGATTTAAAAATAAATAATTGTTTTATTAAAAGAAAAAAAGATATCAAAAAAAAATTTAAAAGCGGCTTCATCTGCAAAAAATATTTTTCTGGTCATTATTTCACAAAAAGGCATAATAATCTTTGTAATAAAATAATATAGCTTTTGGAAAGGAACTATGATAATTGTAAATGTAAGCCATTTTCAAAGAACTTTTTCAAGCCTTGCAACAAAAATATAGTGAAATACGTTTAACATGACAACGTCTAAGACTAAATATCGGTTGACACGAAATATTACAACTGTCCCAACAAACTACTGTATATTTTCATGCATTTTTTCTCTTAACGCGAAAAAAAATCGCTTAACACGAAAATAGTTCCCTTCTTTGATTGAACAAAATACAGAAAATACCAGCCGGATTGGAACTGCTCTGCTGTATCATTAGAAAAATTCGTAGCAGTAGATGATGATAATGTGTGTACAGTCTCAATTATGGCTGAAAAAGACATTTTGGAGTTAGTTCAAAGCTCACAAAATAACATTGATGCAGATTCCGACTACGAAACTGAAATGAATAATGTAGCTCCTGTTCCCGCGTCATTTGAAGTGAGGAACATCAAGAAAAGCAAGTTCAGTTATTTAGATGCACATTCCAAAGATGAAATGAATAACCGAATAAAACGACTTCGAACAATTTGATGCTAAAAAAGCCAACACAAAGGAAAGATATCAGATTATTTTCCAAAAACTCAATGGATGTTTTGTTTTCGAAAAACTTGAAAATTTCGTATAAAATTTCATTAAAGACTTATAAATGTTTTTGTGTCATTGATATTTATTAAATACACGCATATATACATATCTATTTAAATACAATATACTTTAATAAACTTAATTTTGTTGAAATATGTTTTTTCCCTCATTATCCTTTCACACGAAAAAATATTTCAGTCCCCTCCATTTCGTTTTAAGCTAATTTCACTGCATTTAAAAAAATGCCTATTACACGATTTCGACATGTATATTCCCTGATAAAAACAATAAACTACATCTCAATTTTAACATAATACATGCGTATCCTGCTCGCCAATTCTGAAAATCTGTTCCCCAACCAATTAGTAACGGTACTTAACGATACAAATTATCAATCCCGATTCCGCCAAAGAGCAAACTCATCCCAACCATATCACATCCTCTTTCGTCACCAAAAGAATATTCTGCCGAAAAAAAGGCGCCATATCAAAAAGGATGGAGGGGAACAACTCGTTTACCTTCTAGGTAATGAGAAACGCACAGAAGCTAATTCCCAATCAATCACACATCGATCCTCACCCACTCCAAATCGGGAGAGGTTCAAAGAAAGCCGGACAGACGGTCGCCAAAGTTGTCGTCGGCTTCTATTTGAACTCTGACCCTTTCGGTTTGGACCTTGCCGCCAATGCCAGCAAAAATGCGCCAAATAGGCGCTCCATATTTTTTGAAAAACTTTATTTACAGTCCAGATAGGGCGTGTCAACGTGTGTTTATTTCTTATCAACATAACTTTTTAAAAAAGTGAGTCCACTGCGGAAGTAACACGCCCGGCGCACCATTGAGATTTTTAAAAATAACAGATAAATTTGTAGGCGTTTGCCTTTTGCAGCGTCGTAAATATCACTGGAGTATTAGAACTTTTTTTATTGAAAGCCGTCGGTTGCATAGTGTGATGAAAGAAGAGTTTTTAGGGGTAAAAAAAAGAGAAAGGGTTTTGAGATGTGACTCAACTAAAAGCAAAATTTTGAGTACTGTTAAGATGATACGTTATGATTTTTTGTAAATACTTAGTAAACTTTTACCACAATGATTTATCTCATTCAGTATGACCACTCCTTCCTTTTACGTGTTCGATTACGACCCAAAGGTTTTTAAATAATCAGTATACACTGAAAGAAGCTTTTTATTTCGCTAACTTGTAGTATTCTTATTCTAGTGTGTCTTATCGAGTGGCACGCGTGGTTTTCTCTCAAAAAGTTCATTCATACATTTTAATTTCTTAATATCGTAAATGACTTATTTCTTAGTATGTTTTTACGATTAAGATACCCTAAAATGCGAGTCGCATGTAGTCCTCCAAATTTCTAGCGCTTTATCTCACCAATACGTTATTTTCACTTGGGACTACTTATAAGATACGCAAATTCAAACAATCGCTTTAAAAACAATTATAAATCATTCGTGGACGTATTTGACATAAATAATTACACACAAAACAAACACAATGAATTAAACAAACCTCTTAAGATTGAAATTTATAATAAAACACTTTTTGTTCAATCAATAAACAAAAAGAAAGTAAAATATTAAATTGCTTTTGAATAATGCAAAATTCAGAAAGAATTTTTTATATATATTATTGATATTATAATATTAATTTGTTGTGGTATCCAAACGTGTATATATATATATACGTTTCGATACCACAACAAATCAATATTAAAACAATTGTTAAGCCAATGCAATGGGGTATATTATAAATTAAATTATTCATTTGCTTATTTCGTATTTTCCTTTATAGTAATATGCATTCCTTTGCAAAAAAGTGCACACCAAAAATAATCCGATTCTGAGCCTTCATCCGATGGGTCCTTCATTTTTAGCTCAATATTTTTAATTATTTCATTAGCTGTACATGAATAGTTCATTTGTTTAATTTTAATTTTTTTAAAAAAAACAGTCATTATTTTCATAGTGCTTCTCTCTCTCTCTCTCTCTCTGTCCTCCGCTTTTTTTAAATCAAAAATCTTTGGGGCTTTTTTCTAGCGCCTCTGAAGTTTGGGGTGCCCTGTGCTATTGATACGGCGGTAGCTACATGTAAAGAGTGTTTTTTTCCAGGTATAGAAGTTTAAGTTGGCATTACTTTCCAAGATGGCGACCGATTTAACAGCTGTTAAGTGATTTATTCTCAGTTTGGTTGGGCAATTCAACAAAACGATCATCAAGCAAGGCGTAGATTCGTCGAATGGGCCCAAAACGAGATTGCCGTTGTTCCCGATTTTCATAAGCGAATTTTGTTTAGCGGTGAAACGCACGTCTGGTTGAATGGCTACGTCAACAAACAAAACTGCCGCATTTGGAGTGAAGCTAATCCACAAGTGTATGTCGAAACACCATTACATCCAGAAAAACTGACTGTTTGGTGCGCTTTATGGGCTGGTGGAATCCTTCTTCAAAAACGATGAAGGCCACAACGTTACAGTCAATGGTGATCGGTATAGAGCCATGATTACTAACTTTTTCATTCCTGAATTGAACAATCATGATGTCCAGGAGCTGTGGTTCCAACAAGACGGCGCAACATGTCACACAGCTCGTGCCACAATCGATTTATTGAAAAACACGTTTGGTGACCGCCTAATTCCACGTTTTGGACCTGTGAATTGGCCTCCAAGATCTTGTGATTTAACACCGCTAGACTATTTTCTGTGGGGCTATGTAAAGTCATTGGTCTATGCGGATAAGCCACAAACGCTTGACCATTTGGAAGACAACATTCGCCGTGTTATTGCCGATATACGGCCACAAATGTTGGAAAAAGTAGATTGGACTACATCCGAGCCAGCCGTGGCAGTTCTATGCCAGAAATCATATTTAAAATGTAATGCCATAAGATTATCTTTCGAATAAAAAAAAATTCATGTCAATCGAATAATACATCGTTGTTTTATTGCAATTTAAAGTTTTATACCTCTAAAAAAACATCCTTTATAAGGCAATAAAACCACTAGAATGGTGTACTTAACTTGGGAAATCTCTCAAGTAACCTTAGTGTTTTTATGGAATTGTTAATTGTGGCCTCGCACATCTGCCCCCCTCCCTCCTCCTCCCCCACACAAAATAATATTTTATTGATCCAGCGTTTTGAATAGTTGAAGATCGCTTGAATCTTTATGAGACGATTTCATAAAGCTCAGAAGTCATCGGTGTTGGAAAAAAGTGCGAGTTTAAAAGTAGAACAACAGAGTCCGAACAGAGTTTTAACAACTACAACAACAGTTCAGAAAGCTTCACTAAAATCTGTGAACTTTTTTCCCAAATAAGCCAGTAAAATCTTTGAAATATGTTTAAATACATGTCTGTGTGCCGTGGGTGTGTTTAAATTAATGTGTTGAAAATGAAGAGAAATATGTTGAAATACAAAAACCTACAAATAAAAGGAGTCCTTCTCGTTTCAAGACTGTTTATAAGACCCATACATATATAAGCCCACTCATAAAAGGTTTGAATATGAATCAAGGTATACATTCCCCTTCATAAAATTCGATTTAATGATATTAGCAGGTTCTCTAAATTTGTACTCAGTAAGAAATATATAAAATTTTAATCGAAGTTCTCTTTTGATATACTAATTAATATGCAGTAATAGTTGAACTTCAACGAAAGTATGTGCAATCATTTTTTTATAATTAAGATTAAATTATTTTTCATAAAGTACACACACACACATCAACCTCTTTATTACACACTTCCACATAATATGCAAACTAAATTCTCCCATTTAAATTACATATTTTGGAATTGAAAACACAAATACATTAAACTTCATAGCAATCTGTTTTTAAAAAACAGACTAATCGATGCGAAATTAAATAAAAATGCAATAACATATTTAATAACATCACGTATTTTAAATTTTAAATAACTATTTATTTTTGCTCAGAAATATTTTATCCAATTTTTTAAAAAATATATTAATAAATTTATACCGAAAATAATTAATAATTTTAGGTATACTTTTAGAAATTAACTCAAATCAAATGAACAAGAAATATTAGTTAATTTCAATAACTTATATTTATATATATTTTTACGTGACCGACAGTGGGATTTAAAATAATTAACACGTCATGGGAGTAAATTTAAAATAATCTTAAAAATACCTTGATTGAAAAAAAATTTCGGACATAAGAATATTTAATTCCTACTATTAGTTCACACTCTCCCCATATATATATTTATTTATATATCTTGTTCAAGTTTTCAATCGTTAATAAAATACTTTTTATTCATCCACTCACGTTCAAATACATTTTTTTTTAAATTTGCAGTGGATAACACTTGATGTTAATGCAGTTTTTTCAAATATTAATTGAGAAATTAAATTTGATAATTAAAATAAAATTTTTCTTTATTGACCAAAGTAGGAACTGACTTTAAAATTCTGTTTTTTTAAAAAAAAATATTCTTTTAATACCAAAACGCACAAAGAAGCAAAAATAAATAATTAAGATTCAATTTTTAATTAAAATAAATAAAAAAAACTACGCTTGAAATTATTTAATAAGCACTGTGAAATCCTGTTGAACACTAAAGAAAAAAAAATGAAATGAGAGACATATTATAATTTTGAAATGGTTCTATACAAAAACTGAATAAAAATTAAAACACTTTCCTCTTACGCTATTATTTTGATTTTTTAAAAAAACTGTTTTAAAAGTAATGTCAACGGCACGTCGAGTTAATGACGATTTTTTTTCCTCGAGATTTTGAAACGGATGTGACATCACAAACCATTTCTTCCTCACTATCGCTAGTTATGAAGTTACATTTCAGGAAATTGTCAATGGTTTTTACTTTGCCATGAACAGCATCCGCAATTCCTAGAACTTTTTACAGCGTATTCTAGAACATTATGCAAAAAAAATCACTGCTAATTGAAATCAAATACATTAAAAATAAATAAACCAGGTTTTTATTTATTTATTTATTTTTGAAAAATTTATTCAAATACAATTTGAAAGAATAATCATTATATAACAGAACGAAGAAATCGTAACATTTGAATGAAAAGAATATTTATTTTACCTATTTTTAAATACTTTCTCCCTTTCATTTTTTTCTTTTTCTGTTTTTATCTCACCTGTAATTTTTGCAAGAACATGCATTAGCTTCCGATATTTATTTGATAAAAAAAAAACGCCACAGAACTAGTGGCGTACCATACACCCCCGCATCACTGGGAGACCACGAATTTGAAGGAGTTCAAAGCCTAACTAACGCCAAATTCATATTTGTGCTTTGGGCCCCAAACCTGACTTTTCAGGAGGGCCTAATATTCTCTGTTATTCCACTGCCAGAGAGAGAGAGAAAATTTTTTACACAATCATAATATATTATTCTTTCAATAAAATATATTTTCTCTATAATAAAATACTCAAAAGTATAGCACATTTGTGAAAATGCACAAAACGTTAAATGGAATTTTTAAATAATGTAGTGTATAGATTTTAGTAATACAATAAGTATATGAATTAAGTAGGAGTAATTCCAAGAACAAAAACAAGAGACGATGAAAGCAAAAAAAATATCACAAAATGAATGCTTCTCTATAGTAGACTAATTCATCAATAGCTTTAAAAATTCAAAAACTTCTGACGATACGTGAAAATAATAATTATAATTAATTGATATTAATGTATAATGATAATTACAAATTTATTGCATGAAAATTTGCTTTATTAACCTAAAAAAATAAAAATATCCGTTACAGGTCGATTACTCTTTCATAATGTGTTCAAATAATAATTCATGAACTATTATTAAATAAAAAAAATTTTTAAATGTGGTAAAAATTTGCTAATAATATTAAAATATGAGGGAATGAAAGGACCATATATATTACACAAATATAGTAAAAATATATTACAATCATTGCTTGTTCACATATATACAAAAGACATACATATAATTAACAAGCAATTCAAACTGAAAATTCAAAATATAATAATGACTCACCACTTATAAGCTGGAAATCCTCTACAGATTCATCATAAATTTTGAAATGTTTCTCTCAAGAGAAGTTGTTTTTTGCTCGGAATAGTAAATATCTCTTAAGTTTCCGTTCTCCTCCAGAATCTGTAAAAAAATAATATTTATTAATAATAAATTTATGTATGTTGTTTAAATTTGATATCATAAATATTAATCTAAAATTACACTTCAGAAAATAAACAGTATTTTGTGAATCTAAAAATAATTGCTTTAATTGGTTTAGGATTAGAATTTCCTTTTTGTTTTTTTCGAATTATATATATATATAAGTCCCCTTTCTTCATATAAGCAGTTACTTCATATATCACTCGGAGAAATTCAATTTCAGTTTATTCCTCTCATATTAAAAATGAACACAAACAACAGCATATAAGAAATTAAAAATTTTTCGAGAGTCAAATCAAATGAAATGTTTATTTTTTTCTATAAATTCCAAATTTTTAAAAATCAAACAAATTTTTTTAAAAAAATGACTTTCAAAATAATACGTTTAGTACTATAATCCAGACTCTACGCGTTAAGGTTGTAAAATTATTTCTTCAACCTAAAACAAATTCAAATTTTTATTATATTCTTAAAAATAATTTTTTATTTCGATTCAAAAAATTTATTAAAAGTACGAGAGTAATTTACAATCTTATTTATAAATAAAATAGTTCAGAATGAACAGAAAGATCAGACACACGAATTATAATTTTTATTTTCTCTCAAAAACTAAGATTAAATTAATACTGCCTTTGAGTTTAATTAACTATACCAATTTAATGAATTAAAAAGTCTTCCAGAAAATTTGAATATGAACTCTTCTCACATTCATAGGCTTGGTGTCGCCATCTATGGAAAAATAAATTAAATATTTTTGAACCATGGATTTTTTTATAGTGGCGCCATCTATGAATAACAATCGCATGTAATTTTTAACACTTATAACGGAAAATTTATATTTAAATTTAAAAATACATAAAAATATCAAACGCTGATGAAAACAGAAACACTTAAAAATTAAAATAGAGTGTATAATATATAAAACAAAAATAAACAGATATATTAATTATTTTTTTCTATTCTCCTTCAAAAGTATAATATGAAGAATAAAAACTATCCAATAATTATTTCAAGTCCATTATATCTCTTAGTTTCGTTGAAACTTTATTCTCAAACAACAATGAATTCTCCATTGAATTATAATCACTACTTCTATCTATTTTTTTTAAAAAAAAATTTTATTAACCGGCAGAGTTTTGAAGATTCGGAGTAATATTTCGTGCTGCCATCTACAGGCAGGTTGAATAACTATTGATTTTCTAGTGTGTGCTTTTTTTTTTAAGGAAAAAAAAACATTATACTATTAGTTGACACGATTCCCATTTTGAGAATTTGGAAATTTACATTTTCCACTTTTTTTGTTATAACACAGTATAATATACAATTCTTCCAAAATAAAAAAAAAATTTCAAAACAAAAAACACATAACTGAATATTATACCACAACACAACTTTTTGCACATATTTATAACACAAAAAGTTTAAATTTTTTTTTAATTTGACAGTTAATGGGTTGAATTAAAAGGAAAAGGCATGATTTTATTATGATAAAAGACAGAGAGATTTCAATATTTTGCATGCCATTTCTTTTCATTAAAAGAAATTTTTGAATAACTTTAGTATTGATTAATTCAAAAATTTAAAGACCAATTAGTACCAAAAAGCTCTGTTTTACTATGCTTTGTATTTTTAGATGTCAAAAAATGAGTTATTTAAAAAATAAATATAAAAATCAAAGAATATTTGATAATTTTATTACAACTCAATATGTTTTATCTGCGACATTTCTCATTTTTCTCAATAAATATCCCAGTTTTATTACGTCAGGAGCTTATTCATAATAATTTCGTTTAAAAACCTACCAAAACACAAAAAATCATAGCATTTTCAATTTTTTTCGATGTATTGAAAAAAAAATCTTGAAAAAAATTTTATATTAAATCACACATCTCAAGACAAGCTTATTTTATACCTCAATGCACACTTAAGTGTTTAACATACTTAGTTTAATTAGAAAAACTTTTCATTTACATGTTCGTGAAAAATCTTTCTTGACCTTTCAATCGACTCATTCCTAACAGTAATTCCTAAAATAATGATTAATTTGCTACCTGCCACTAAGGAAACACACAACGCTGTAATTAGATTTTATAATAGCTAGCTAATAATTCCACACTTTATGCTAAAAATTATTTAACTAATCTTTGCAAATTAATGTCAAAAATTTTCTATAACATAATTACAACACACACATGCAACTCAATGAAATTATAAAAATTGTGTCCATTTTCGAGACACAATTTTGAAAAAAATCAGTTAAATATCGAATAAATTATTCACACAAAAAAACTGAAGCATATATATATATAATTATTACCCTTAAATTTAAAAATAAAATTACAAAAACCAAATAAAAGAACGAAATCTTCTACTCCAAAATTTTAACGAAAATAGATATTTAGTACCTCATCAGAAAATTTTTACACATAATTCTAAATAAAATTAATGAACAGTAATTATTAGCTTCTTTTAGCTATATGTTAACACTAAAGAGAACAGAAAATTGAAACCATAAGATCAATTACGCAATTATAATTAAAGTTACCAAAATGAACAAAATTCATATAATACATATGATAAAATTAAGTGACATTAAGTATTTAAAGAAAATTATTTTCTAGTTTTTAGAAATAACTACAAAATATTTAATTGCATGACCATTCACTAAAAGAGCATGAATAAATAAATCTAAGGAAACTATAAGGGCACTACTTTTATAGAAAGTGTCCTACTTCACATAATCGCGGTATGAAGCAATACGGTTACACATTTGTTGCATTGTTAAGCTTCAGCCGATTTTAATTTTTCTTAATTTACAATAGGCTAGTCATATTGTTAATTATTTCAATGCGTTATATTTAAAAATTCTCAACAGAGAGAGAAAGAGGGTTGGATCCATAAGGCTCGGCCCAGTGAATTTTCTCAGTCAGTAACTGTTCTGGAGAAAGTAGTAGCCATTTGTTTTAGTTTAGTTGACTCAACATCTTATATTTTTCTCTTGTTTTTGAGGTCTCATTTTATGAGACTTTTGTAGTAGAATTTTTGAACAATTTGAACTCTGACATTATAGAGTTCTAGAAAAATTTCTAGTGTTATCCAGAAATTTCAAGTATGTTTTTCAAATTTGAGAATGCTTTTTGTTTTTAGACTTCTTATATGCTACTATTTCCATTCATATAATATTCTTCTAAATTAAGTCATATTTATCTGTCATAAACATGTAAATTTTAAGTTTAAATGATGTTCAATACTTTTTGGTTTCGCTCTTCCATTATTTCTCTGGTATTATTATGTGGAATTTTCAGCTAAAGGGAGGAAGTTAGGATATTATAAAACACACTAAGCCATACATCACATCCTAAAACTTGTGATAGCTTTATAAAATATAATAGTTTTACATCACATCCTAAAACTTGTGATAGCTTTATAAAATATAATAGTTTTACATTTTGATCTAATGACTTTTTCTTATCCTTCTAATATATAGGTATCCTGCACCAGGTTCTATAATTATCAAAATTTTATCTCCTTCTATTTGATTTGCAGGATATATTTAATATTAAACCAAAATTATTATTTTGCTTTATGATAATTATACATATATATAAGGCTTGAAAATTAAAAGAGTCTAGGGCAAGAGTGGCGAACATTTATGGATCGATCAACTTGCCATTTTTTCTAAAGAAGTGTTTAATGAAGTACAGACGTGTCGTCAAATAGTTTTGACTTGTGATTATTGGGAAAAAAATAAAACTAAATACTTACAAAACACAAAGCTCTATTTACTACGAAAAATACCTTTTGCGCTGTATAGTTATAAATGTTTTAGTTATACGTGTAATTCAAATTTTTAAAAAAATTAGTGTGACTTTTGTTGTAGCAGATTGTGTGTGAATGACAAATGACTTAATTAAGATTGTAAGATGTTACTTTTTGTTGAACACTTGCTGAATTTGAGTCATCCGCCAAACAGTTTCTATTAGCAATTAATTATTTTTGCTCTGGTTCACTTTTTTTTTTAATTCAAGAAGGTTTGAGATCTGTTTCAAAATGCCTTTTTAATAAACACACCGCTTTGTCGCCTTTACTAATAACGCCCTGTTTCTGAGTTCACCAAATTTGAAATTCTCTGTTACACTTAATATCTGTCACTTTTTGTTCTTTTGCTGAACTAGCCATGTTAAATAACAGTTTAAAAACGTAAATATAACACTGATAAACTTTAAAATACAGTTGTGTCAATGAAATTGACTATGTTATAGGTAGGAAAACTTTACATCATAAGCTACGACGTAACTAAGGCAAGACAAAAACGAACGAGAGTCCTCCCCGCGACGATCACTCGCGTTTGTTCGTATACTTCATAGTGAACTTTGAAATAAAATGCAAACCGGTGTAATAGGTGGCGTGCCATCAATGGCAAGCGTGCCACTGGTCTAGTGTTAGCAATTCGTAACAGTCAAGTATCGTAATGCAGTAAAATGGAGAATTATTACACGGTCTTAGAAAGTCGACAATTTTCCCCCTCGATGTGGGGGGTTTTGGGGGTGTACGTAACGCCACTGCGACTCCTTCATTTCACTGAGGCTCAAAATTACAAGACACGTCATCAAAACCCTATGTTTTTCTACAGCGACATAAATTTCAAAAACAGCAATACCATTTAGGATAATAATATTTACATAACGAAGAAATATATTTAATTTAGAATATACAATATTTCCCCCCAAAATATATTGTTGTAGAAATCGACCCCAAACAGCAATAATAATAATGCCTCGTTTAAACCAATAATCCCACCCAGAAACGACTCCAAATCCCAAACATACTTCTTGAGGAAAACAAAGAGACAACTTGAATCCGAAATCAGTACTTTATTACGCTTTCACAAAGAGTGCGTCTTACTCCCCAAAACTCACCTCGGAGTCAGCACCAGTGTTTACATTGCAACCCGCTGCGTAACGCCTCCTTCCGGAAAAGTAAAGCGAAGCCACCACAAATACTCTAATGTTTACGAGGAAGATGAGTAAAAGATTTTACGAGACAACTGTTTCACAGTAATGCGTGAATTTTACTTCCGTTTACCTTAAGTCATTTGAGGTCGTGTCTGCGTGTTCGAAGCCAGTCACCCTCATAAATATGGATTGGGGAGAAAAGACTTCGTGTGGGAAGAAGTATAATAGCACTCGTTCTTCTCACAGGAGAACCGAAAGTTTGAAAGTTTTGGGGTGCTGCACGAAAGAAAAAAAAAGAAATTTCCATTCCGCGAGAATCATTTCTACAGCATATAAAAAGTACACATAAAAACCAATAGTATCAATGATAATGGTTTGAATCTTAAATACCGTATTTACTCGAATCTAAGCCATACCTTTTCCCCAATGTTAATGCTACTGAAAATCGATCGGCTTAGAATCAAAAGAAAAAAAAATTCGTTGAATGGGGATTTAGAGCAACTGTAGGTTCATGCATGTATGTATTTAAAAGTTTATAATACTGGTTTACACCATTTTTCTTAAAAGTTGAGAATTTGGGGTGCGTGTTAATTTCGAATAAATACGGTAATTGACAGTTTACAAAATGATAAGTAATAAACTAACAAGGGCATGTTTTTTTTTATTGATTTATTTAAAATAATAATGAAAGAACTTCAAATAGTAATTTCTGGCGAATCGCTTTGATAAAAAAAAACTTCATATATTAACAAGTATATATTAATTAGAAGCCAGATACTGAACAGTTCCTTTTTCTTTCTTCAGGTTAACTTTATTTGTACTATTAAGAATATCTATTTTATAGTGGAAAACGAAAACAAAATTGGAAGAAATTTATAAATATTGTTCTTATTTCTTAAACTTACAAATTCGAACGAAATCTCCCAAATTTTTATTTTATTTTATTTTAAATGGGGACACGGATTCGTACTTTTACCATTACAGATCTAGAACATCCCCCCGTTAAAACTAATATTATTTTAGTGTGGTGCCATATAGGTGGAAACCAAGTGCCACAATCAAATTTTGAAGCCCACAGTTTCCTCCCCAGAGGGAGTCACCTGAGCTCTGACGATGCGAATTTAATTTTGCCGAAAGCACCCAAGTCACACGAACACTCAATGAATCTTTTACATGCCGCATAATCATACGATAAGGACGCTATCTACTTTTTTGCATCATGAAAAGCCACTGACTTGGGCAGGGAACGAATCCGCAATCTTGGGCGTACAAGGTCAGCGCCTAACCAACTACGCCACCCAAAATTTGAAAGCTTCCAAATTTGAAAAGAAAAGGCAGCATTTGTGCGTTTAGATTTCATTAAATAAAGGAGATCCCTGTTTGCAAACATGTATACATTAAAGACATTCCTCCCCCCCCCCTTTTTTTAACAAACTTGAAAACTTTAAAATTAATAAAATTGAACATGAACAAAATTATTCATCTTCATTCCAATCATTAACCAATGTTCCTATTTTAAAACCCGATTTAATACAAACCCTTCTGCATTTAAAATTTTAAAAAAAACACAAATTCTCATTCTGAAGGATGACCAAATGGGCTTAGTCACATTTCGACGGTTATTTAATATTGCAAAACTGATTTATACTTTTTTTTAATCGTCATAATATCTGTCTCATTAGTTTTCTAGTTCAAAGAGATTAACATTAAATAACATAAAAATTAAGCATTATTTAAACAATTTCTTCATCTTGTGATTGGCTGGGCAAAGAAATATTGGGCCACAGAAAAATTTATTACTTATAACAATCATTTTTATTAAAAAAGATGAAAGTTTCGAAATGAAATACCTTTCTGACTACTTGGAAGAAATCTCAGGCCAACATAAAATCAAAATTTCTAATGTCATTGTAAGCAATCTTTACATCTGAATAAAAAGACAAAAAATAAGCTTGTTGAATTTACTGGAAAAATTACATGACCAATAACCAGAATTTGGTGAATTATAATAAAATTACACTTCAATAAAGCCAAGCAGACAAAACTTAGGAGCAAATATTTTCTCAATGGAACAGTATTACAGATAAAAAAAATTCTATGTAATTTTTCAAAAGAATAAAAACAAAATATTATTATCATTTTATTGAGGCCTAGCCTTCTGAATATCAATGGAAACCTTAGGAAACAATCACAATTTTTTGAACTTGTTAAAAACTACTCTTCAACTAAACTAAAACAAACAGGAGTGCATCGTTTCATAATTCATTAAAATGCCAAGACGTGCCTCAATTTTACCAGGGCATAGCTTATTCGGCCTGGAAAATGAACAGCCAATCACAATAGCCTGACATTACTAACAAACTTTTCCTCAACAGAACGTCATTATAAATAGATACTCTGAAGAACTTATTAACAAGACAAAAAGATCCCTTATGTGCAACCTATATAAATATAATGGAACAATTAAACAAAAAAAATTAACGATAATCCAAAAATTACAAACAGTCTACACTTCGATCCACCCAAGCAGAAGAGAGAGAGAGCGCGCGCATTTCCTCGATAGAACATTATAAACAAACACTTCTCGCACAACTTATTAAAAACGGCCACCCAATTCAAGCACGTGCTCTCCTCCAACAATTTCCTCCTGCTGCTAGTAGAGATTTCCTCTCGACAGCAACAGACAAAACCATCATTAGTGACCTCATTTTCCCAAAATGAAACTACTACCCACTGGATATCCTAATCACGTTGGAGCATTTTTAAGACCATCCAGGACGAATGGAAAAAAGATTACGCATCCTAAGTGCTCTCCGCGCGCGGCCTTTGAAAAAGTCGGAGGTGTTTGTAAACAAGGCTCAAGGCCTCGAAATTAGACACCCCGATCGCGTAACCAAGCAGCTGTAGAATGGGTTGTTCTTACTTACCTTCACATCCGTATACATAAATAAAGAAGTGCGTTGCTCCTTTCCGCTAACGCAGGTGTTTAGACGGAGGGTTCGGGAAAACTGTCTGTGGGGATGCAGGGCACGTAGCGAAGATTAAAAAGAGTCAAGCCGTTTAAGGAGGGATTGGTTATAATTACAAGATAACATCAGATGGCGGTATTTTTCCAGGCTGATTTTAGAATGATCCATTCAATATAAAATAAGAGTCGGATTAGAATTGTGCTTCTCAATCTGTCAATATTGGTCACCCAATTTTCAATCCATTAGATCATTTAGTATTAACACAATCTCCCGACACGTTACGCATAATCTAATTAAGACCCCATTTTTTCAAAATTTATTTCAATCGAAAAAATTTCCAAAATTTAAAAAAACTTTAAAATAATTTTCTAAAATTATATATAGCAATTAATGTCATGCAGTAGCGCACACAGGAATTTTTCAAGGGGAGGGGGGCAATCTGGGGTCGAAAGTTCACCATTCTTTTAATTATGCTCCGTTTGATTTTGTCGATTTTCGGGAACAAAACACAGTAAAAAGCTAATTATTGAATAAATAATTAGCATTAATTAATAAAATTAATCATTAATAACAAATATTTAATTAAATTTTATGCATTATATACTTAGAATTACAATCCATCAGAAAAAAAATCAAGGACTTTGGGGGTCCTTGTGTGCGCCACTGATGTCAGGCATATTCTAGGAATTAAGCTCACAAAACTATGCATAAAGTTCTAAGCAATTTTAAACAACACCTGCAATATAAAAACAACTTATTGTCTCAATTTTATATATAAAAAAACCAACAACAACGATAACCTTTAAATAAACCTTAAAAAAATGATGCACATAAATATATACTTCAATGATTTATAGGTACTCTTTTAACTGTAATAGATCTCAAAATGACGTCTTTTATTTAAGATTTAAATGTTAAATATAGATAATTAAATTTTTAAAAGAATGGTTGGATATTATATCCTACTCAAAATTTAATTCTTTCAAAAAATTCCACTTCGTGGCCCAGGATGTTGTATAAAAAACAATGAGTGGCGCACACAGGAATTTTTCAAGGGGGGGGGGGGGCCGGGGGGCGAAAGTTCACCATTCTTGTATCATACTCCGTTTGATTTTGTCGATTTTCGGGAACAAAACACAGTAAAAAACTAGTTTTTGAATAAATAATTAGCATTAATTAATAAAATTAATCATTAATAGCAAGTAATTAATTAAATTTTACGTACTATATACTTAGAATTATAATCAATCGGAAAAAAAATCAAGGGCTTTGGGGGGGTCCGGACGCCACTCCCTTGTGTGCGCCACTGAAAACAATACATATAGTGTCAGAAAGGATCCGATTAGAGCTGGCCAACATATCGATCGCAAAAGCTAATTTTTAGATCAAACACTAACTAGTAGATTGCATGATAAGCAAACAAAAACTTTTTCCGCAACGCCTATGACAACAAATCGATCGCGGAACATTTAAATAGGAAAAAGGTGATTTACTATACAAAAAATATATGAATCCTGCCATTGACAATAGAAGAGAAATTTCACACTTGCAAATTTTCGTTAACAGAGGTCATCAATTTCCACAGTGAAGTGAACTGGAAGAAAAAAATCTTCGTCTTGTGACATGAATATTGCCATGTATTTTAAAATGAAATATTAAAAAAATATTTTAAAAATTAATGCCTTAGTTAATAACCAAAAAAAATATTAAAACATAATTCAAACCCATTCGAAAAAGAAATTTTTGAAATCTATATTATAATCACGGGCTACTATACTATACCACCGTGTAATCACTATACAACCGTATCAATGATACGGGCGGCTCCCAAGCTACAGGAGCCACAATATATATAAGTAAAAAATTGTGAAATGTTATCAATAGTCTCATTAACAGAGCTTCCATTTCCTAAAAAAGGACCCCAAGGAATTTTTATACTGGGCCTAACTAAGACCAGGTACGCCAGTGATTATGATTTCCAATTTATACTAACTCTAAATTTAATGCATCTAAAATTTTTACTTAATGGTGGCAACACTAAAGCATACACACAATGGGAGAACACAGACGCTAAATCAAAATAGACCTTTTTAACATTTTCAGTATTAAGAAAATTATCCAATAAATTATTTCTCGCACATTAGTAGCAATTAAGTCTAAGGGAATAAGTATTTTAAGGCTTTACTCTTAATGTCAAAGAGCCTTAGTGAACTTGAAACACGTTTATCTGACAAAAAATATATATATGTTTCAATTTTCATACAAATTAGTGACCTTGCAGAGCATACGTATGCTTATGGGAATGCGTCCTTAAAATTCAGAAAACTTCAATGAATACGATGTTTGTTGCTTCATCGTGAAAAACTTAACCATTTTATATTCCAATACAGGAAACGAACACATTTTATGCGTCCAAAATGAATTACCGTAAAATTCGGCCTATAACGTGCACTTTTAACTCAAAAAATAAAATCGAAATTTACGTGTACGCGTTATGCGCCGGGTATAAAAATGATAGCTTAAAAAATAAATAAATAAAAGAACATAAAAAAATTAGACTTCTACATAGATCAGAATATTGTTTATTCAAAAGAAATGACATACCTATTAAAGGGCTGTAGTTCTAGAAGTATACTATTTTTTTCAAAATCCTGGAATAATACCTCGAATAAAGGGCTTTAACCCTTTATCTACCACAGTACTTATATAAGTACCACTCACTTTAAAGTTACATACAATAACCATTTTTACAAATATTTTGACGGTACTTAGTAGGGATATTCCTTGAAATTCACTCTTCCAAGATATATGGCAGCACGGGTTTTATGATGAGTACCTTAGCGGGAAGGTGAATAGTTTAATAGTAGAAATTGTGTTTTCAGCTGACGGCGTTTTCAGCGGATTGTGAAGATTATCATTTTTGTCCCGAAAAAATAGTTAATGTCAAAATTTAAGTGCCTCATTTTTTGTTATTTTTGTTATTGATTAAGACCTTAAAAAACGACTTGACTATTTATTTTATGTATAAACAGTGTACATAATTAATTTTACACAGTTGAATATCTTTTAATTAATTAATTAGCTCTAACGGATTAAATTTCACAAAGTTGAGTATTTTGTTTATGTATATCCCTTAATTTTCAATGTAGTAATTCAAAAAAAAAATATTGCATGAAAAAAACTGCAATAAATCATAATGCGGTAGATAAAAGGTTAAAACATAAGAGCATTTCTCACATACATTTCAGGTTCCTTCGTATGAAAGTGGAAGGGCGTTATACGGCGAGCATACCTTAAAATTAAAAAATGTAGCTTAAAAGTATAGGTGCGCCTTATACACCAGATTTTACGTTAATTCAGTTAGATATGCGAAATTATAAAATATGCCCTTCTCTTTAAGATAGGAAAGTTAGAAATGTTGAAGCATTTTTCTATCTGGAAAAATGCACCAAATCTACATCCTATTCTTTAGACGGAGACAGCCCAAAGCTCTACTTATATTTTCAAACAGAAAATAAAGTCTCGAAGAAAAAAACTAATTCAAGAGAAAATTATTAATATTAAATGTACTAATATCAGCATGTAACAGCGAAAACAAGACGATGGCATTAATTACTGAAGTGTTATTCTGAATTCAAATCCTATTTTTTTCAGTATTAATCCTTTATCTACCGCATTATGATTTACTGCAGTTTTTTTCATGCAATATTTTTTTGGAATCACTACATTGAAAATTAAAGGATATACATAAACAAAATAATCATCTTTGGGAAATTTAATCCGCTTGAGCTAATTAATTAATTAAAGATATTCAACTGTAAAATTAATTATATACACTGTTCACTTAAAATAAATAGTTAAATCGTGTTTTCCAAGGTATTCATTTATATACAAAAAAAAATAAGATACCTTTCGACAGTAACTATTTTTTTGGAACAAAAATGATTAACTTCGCAATCCGCTGAAAACGCCGTCAGCCGAAAACGCAATTTCTGCTATAAAACTATTCGTCTTCCCCGCTAAAATACTTATCATAGAACTCGTGCTGCCATATATCTTGGAAGAGAGGATTTTAAAGAATATTCCCCTGCTAAATATCGTCAGAGTATTCGTAAAAATGGTTATTCTATGTAATTTTAAAGTGAGTGGTACTTATACGTACCGTTGGTAGATAAAGGGTTAAATTAGGATAGACTTCAATGAAAGGTCCAAAGAGCTACAGTGAAATACGTTTGATACGAAATATCGGTTAACGCGTAATAATACAACGAACCCGAAAAACTACTGAGTATTTTCATGCATTTTTTTTCTCTTTACTCGAAACGAAAATCACTGTACACGAAAAGATGAATAAGGAGGATATATTGAAACTGAGAGGACTCTTAATGAAATGTTTGAGGTTGTTCTGTATTATTGGACTGTCCTACTCTATCTTCGTAAGTATTTGTTGCAGTAGATGATGATAATGCGTGTGTACAGCCACAATCATGGTAGACAGACATTTTAGAGCTCGATCAAAGCTAAAAAAATACCATTGATGCAGATGAAATGAATAATGTAGCTCCTGTTCTCACGTCATCCGAATTAGTTAACATAATGAAAAGTTTGCATAGTTATATAAACGTCATATCGTTATATATCCTAGCAGTGGCGTAACGTACACCCCCGCAACCTGGGCCCACAGCCTGACCATCGCCAAGTACCTACCCTGTATAAAATCCAACTTGGGGGCCCAAAACCTGACTTTGCAGGGGGGCCCAAGTGTTCTCCGTTACGCCACTGTATCCTAGTGGTTAACTGAATAACAAAATGGGCGCCATCGAATAATTTGTTGACACTTTGATGCTAAAAAAGACTATGCAAAGAAAAATATCAGATTGTTATTTTAAAAACTCAATAAATACCTAGTCTCAAAAGCTGAAATTTTCATATTAAGTTTCATTAAATTCTTGTGAATGGTTTTCATTGTTTTTTGATTGTTTGTTTCATTGTTTTTATTAAATACATGCATGTATACTATCTTAGCTTAACATTTTTTTTTTATTTTTGCAAAAAAAAAAGCGAAATTTTTTTAACACGAAAAAATATTTCTAGTCCAATCAGTTTCGTGTTAATTTTCACTGTAGTTATGAAAATTTAAAAGAGACAGTAAAAATGTCTCATAAAAACGAACGTTCAAACGTTACAAACTGAGAAGTGAAATTTTAAAAGCTCAATTTCAAAAATATTATTTATTTCCTTCCAGATAAACAGCCTTAATACATGTTGGTAAACGAGTTTGAGGGATTTCCCCATTTTTCCCCTTCTAAAAGTGATAATTCTATTTCGTTACATATTTTACTCGCGTACGTTTCAAGACTGTTCACTTTACTTCAACTATCACAACTTTTTTTTCTTATGTTTTGATTAATGTTTAATTTTGATAACATCAATATCCTTAACCTAAAAACAATCATTTATTTTTTTAAAAAAAACTTAGATGGAATTACCTACTTTTCTTTCTCTCCCATACCATGACAACCATCTCCTTTCAACTTGGTATGGACTAGACAGCTTGACGCCGCGCTTTTCCCAAAGCATTTTCACGAAAGACTAATAGAGAAAAAAAAATCGTAGAATATGTTAGAAACTAGTTTTTGATACTAACAGTCTATTTTTTAAACTACAGCTGGGGAATTAATTAGCCAGATAACGGAATTTCCACTTTCATCTTTCTTTTTTTTTAAAATAAAAACGAGTTCGACCTTTATTCAGATCCTTAAAATGAACTATAATTAATGCTCAATGTTACGTAAACTGTAATTAAATCTGAGCTTTGGTCCGTTAATCTGGTAGTATGCAAATGAAGCGTTGGTTAAATAAAGCATTAGCATGCCTATGTGCGAGGAGTGACAACTAGACAAACAAAAATATTGCAATTTTTTTTCCTTTCATTTAATTAGTATTCTATAGATATCGACAATTATCATTTGATGTTAAAACCTTCATTCACCTTCATTGATCAATTAAATTAGTCACAAATAGGTTTTTTTACCACCTTTTGAAGTGAAATCAATGTGCTATCAATATTAATACTTAATAGTACGTTAGTACAAAAATATTCCTTCTAAAAATTGAACGTATTTGTGTAAAAACATCAGAGTTTATTTTAATCTCGGCCTTCAAAGTTACACGAGAGTTATTGATGACGGGACCTCGCAATTTCTTGATTCATAATAACGAGGACGGCACACCTGGCACTCGCTTTGTCTAAATTTCTACATTTCGTAAACTTGAGAACTTTGAGCGTCAATAGCTTTGATTGTGCATCAAGCCCTATATACGAAGGGTCTTCAGTGTCTCCAGGTCTCGAGCCCACGATTCGACGAAGGCCACCGGCCATAACTATTCGGCTACACCAACCCCAAATAATGGCAGGATACAATTATTATTGTTGCTGTTGCAATCATTATAAGACGCTCATCTAGTATAGTGGGAAGCGACGCTGCCTGCTGTGCCGCAGGGTCTGGGTTCGAATCTCGGAGATAGCGTGGATATTAGTAAATGTATAATGCCTTCGCGACATGAGGAGACTCTAAATAGCCGTCGATGAGCAAGTACTCCCCTGAGGTTGGCGGAAGGGTAAGAGAGGTTCCTCTTGATCACCCCCAGGGTGTTTTCTCTCTCGAAACTGAAGTGGAAACGAGCCATATCGTACTGCCACCTACATGGTGCTTAAAGCTACGGCTGACGACAGGCGTACAATCTAACCCTTTGCCACGAATTTCGTGAGCCTAGATCAGGCATTGCCGGTCACGTGGCATTAGCAACAAACCTATTAATACGTTTGTTGCTATTTATTTTCAAAATTACAGCATTTCTCTTAGCATTTTTTTTCTTTCTATTACTAAGAATAAACCACGAAAGACATCTAAAAAATTTCATAATAAATTATTATCCCTTAAATAACAAAAGGTACATAGTATATACTACCTCTCACATACTCCTAAAACTTTACGTATCTGAACACCAAAACTTATAAATTTTTATTGAATGCTTTTAAAAAAAATATCTACTAATTTTTTATAATAAAAAATTTTATACATTAAATTTCAATTTTTTAAAACAGTCTCTTAATTAAAGAAAGTTGTACAATATTAGGGAAAAATCTTTAAAATTCAACTAACTTCTTGAATAGGATTTGTTTTCACATTGGTTTAAAAAACAGTGCTTTTAGCCAAGTTTTATAAACAATAGATGTAAGTTATCTGCAGTGGAAACAATGTCACTAAAGAAGATAAATTTACATAGGATATGAATAAAACAAGCCATTAGGTAGCTTCAAAATTGTGTCTAAACCGGGAAAAATGTATGAGAGATTCGCGCCAAGCAATGCAAGGAAGATATAATAGAAATCTTAAGCATAACACGAATAACTTTTCGGACAAATAAATTTCATTTTCAAACACAACTGGGGAAAAATGCCCCCTTTTAAAACCACAAAATTAATTCATTTTAGTAATTGAATGAATAAATTATTTGATTTTGTTTAAATTAATACTTTAAAATTTTATTAAAAATATTAAATAACCACGAGATTTTCTTCGTCTTTTCAGTTCAAAAAATGACAAAAATATTCATCTTAAATTACCATTTTATCAACCCCCAAAAAAGTTTAAAAATAAGTACTACAATATTTTGCTTTTTGAAACACTTAATTCTATCAAATATAATATTTAAAATATTCGAATTCTAAAGTTTAAAAAGTCCATGAAGACTGTAATCCGAATAACTAATCAGTAATACGGTATACCGTAATGATACAGAATTTTAAACAATCCCCCCCCCTCACACAGAGTGTAGCGTTAAAAACAATTATAAATCATCAGTGGATATATTTAAGATAAAGAATTACACAAAACTAACATAATGAATTAAACAAACCTCTTGAATTTGATATTTATCATTTAACACTTTTTCTTCAACCAATAAGTTTAATTGCTTTTGAATAATGCAAAATTCAGAAAGACTACACCGCAAATCAATATTAAAACAATTGTTAACCAAATGTAATGGGGTATATTAAACTAAATCATTCATTTACTTACCGTGAAATCCGGCGTTTAACGTGCACTTTTAAAACAAAAAATACGATAGAAATTTACAAGTGCGCGTTATACGCCGGGAATAAAAATGATAACTGTGAAAATAAAAAAAAGAGAAGAAAATTAAGACTTCAATCGGAATAATGTTTATATAAAAGAAATGACATATCTAATGAAATTAAAAAGGTTGTAAAGGGTGTTTTTTTTAGAGGTATGGAACTTTAAATTGCAATAAAACAACGATGACATTCGATTGACATGAATTTTTTTTTTATTCGAAAGATAATCTTGTGGCATTACATTTTAAATATGATTTCTGGCATAGGACTGCCACGGCTGGCTCGATGTAGTCCAATCTGGACGTCCAATTTTCGATGACTTCATAAGCGAATTTTGTTTAGCGATGAAGCGCACTTCTGGTTGAATGGCTACGTCAACAAACAAAACTACCGCATTTGGAGTGAAGCTAATCCACAAGTGTATGTCGAAACACCGTTACATCCAGAAAAACTGACTGTTTGGTGCGCTTTATGGGCTGGTGGAATCATTGGTCCGTACTTCTTCAAAAACGATGAAGGCCACAACGTTACAGTCAATGGTGATCGGTATAGAGCCATGATTACTAACTTTTTCATTCCTGAATAGAACAATCATGATGTCCAGGAGCTGTGGTTCCAACAAGACGGCGCAACATGTCACACAGCTCGTGCCACAATCGATTTATTGAAAGACACGTTTGGTGACCGCCTAATTTCACGTTTTGGACCTGTGAATTGGCCTCCAAGATCTTGTGATTTAACACCGCTAGAGTATTTTCTGTGGGGCTATGTAAAGTCATTGGTCTATGTGGATAAGCCACAAACGCTTGACCATTTGGAAGACAACATTCGCCGTGTTATTGCCGATATACGGCCACAAATGTTGGAAAAAGTCATCGAAAATTGGACTACATCCGAGCCAGCCGTGGCAGTTCTATGCCAGAAATCATATTTAAAATGTAATGCCACAAGATTATATTTCGAATTAAAAAAATTCATGTCAATTGAATAATACATCGTTGTTTTATTGCAATTTAAAGTTCTATACCTCTAAAAAAACACCCTATAGTTCTAGAAATAAACTATATTTTTCAAAATCCTGGGATAATACCTGGAATAAATTACTGCAAAACATAAGAGCATTGCGCACGTACATTTCAGATTCCTTCGAAATAACGAGTACGCATTATACGGCAAACATAACTAAAAATCAAAAATGCAAATTGAAAGCAAAGGTGAGTGCTATACGCCAGATTTCCCGGTACTTTTTAATAGTTGATGCTCTAAAACTTCTTAAAGATAAAAAAAATTCCAATAGTTACTAGTGAATCCGCTTCTAAAAGAAAAACAAGTAATATAAAAAAAAATTTAATCAATTCCTACCTTGGTCAATAAATAAAAATTTTAATACAATTAATATAAATATGTGTACACGTATTAAAGAATCACACTATTAAGTGACAAGATAAAAATAGAAAGCAATTTTTCTTGGAATTTTCCTTTCCATATATGGTGTTGAACTATTTTTGTTTGTTTGTTACTGTTTATTCATGAATTAAATTTAATTATTCTAATAAAATAGCAAAAATGAAATCGCCTTTTCATATGCCATCCCAGGTGGAATCGAACCCACAGCCTTCGGATTAGTCTAATGTGCTATCCATTGCGCTACATGGACACAGCAAAATTTTTCCTTACTGTTATGCTGTTGGACTATTATTTTCTCTTTTTTTTCAATCTCTGTAACAGCTTCCGCTATAAAATCATAAAAAAAAAAATTGTATAAAAAAACGCTAGTGAGCAGAAAGTTTAAGATAACTTATCCCATTAAAATTAATTTCAAAATGTCCATATAAAAAGTGAATCATTAAATTGGTTGAATCAGTCATTTATAAAAATAATACTTCCACTTTCACTAAGAAATGGCGACTAAATTAAAAAATTCCCATGAGAATCGATCAAACACACACACACATTCTCATTATATTCAATAACAATAAAATAAAGAAATGCCATAAACGGGACAACAATTTACCAAGTCATTTATTTAAGCAATAATAAATGGACATTAATTAAACGATATTGATCGCCATTCCATAAAAAACGCAATAAATTATTTATGGATAAACCATGTATAAATTAAGAACCTTCAAACAACAATATTTCTGTGTACCCAACAATATTAAAAAATTCATAATTAGAGTATTTCCAACAAAACTAATACAAACATAAATAAATTTTTAGTTTTGCTCTTTCATTTTACGACACGACAAGGCAAATAATTTTAATATTTCCTACTAGAAATTTAATCAAAATACAAACCGAAAAAATAGAAATAAAAATCAAGGAAGAGGAGTAAAAAAAGTAGATAAGTACTTAAGGTATAATTTTTATTTTCGTTCGTAGAATACAGAATCTATCATTTATCATAAAAGGTAGAGCACAAAGGGAAGGAAATGCTAATGAGAATAAAAATCGACTATGTTCTTTATGCAAATAGAATTTTCATAAAATTAATGCATAATATATATACATGGAATTGAAGAACACATTCAATTTAAGGCCATTTTCATTTTGGTTCACAGAGGATAATAAAAGTCATTCAAAGTAATAAACGAAAGCTTTAAAATTCAGGACAGAAATACTCGTGTTTTACAAACGATTTTTCCCCGTATTTCAATTATTACAAGATGAATTTAGAAGAGTTTTTTTTAACGATAAATTTCGTAAGAAAATAAAAATTTGATTTTTTTTAAGTACATAAAAATACTAACATATATTCAGATGAATCTTTTTATGACAGTTGATGGGTATATATAAAAAAATATCTTGAACGCATTTCTGTTGTTCTAAATGCTTTTAAGTAGAATTCCGTTAACAAATGATCCACGATTGGTTCGATATTAGCTTTTAAATTTATGTTGCCACTAAATTTTCCTCTCTAAAAAAATATACTTAAGATCATTACCTAAACACCGAAGCAGTATTAATCCACAATTTCCAAAATTAACGATTTAAACCAATTGCAAACAAAAAATTTAAAAAAAATAAAAAACGTAAAAAGATAAAATCTGGTTTGAAGGAGGGGAGGAGTTTCTGTTGAAAAAAAAATCGTTTTGAAATGAGGATAAATCTTGACTAAAAATAAAATAGTACCTTAAGACCGCGCGTTCTAAAAATGATATGTTTTTCAAAGCATTCAACATTTTTATCAACAAAATATATTATTGTAAAATCATTAGTTATAAGTAAAATTAGCATTCACTAAAATAAAAAAAATGTGTAATTTATATTAAAAGACGATACACAAAATTTAAAATATCGCAACACAAAGTAAAAGATTGCGGGGAAAATTATATGCTGTATAAAAGGTGGTTTATGGTTCAATGCTACAATAATGAAATTAAATTAAATTTACTGTTTGTACACAGTCAATTTTTTAAAAATTTTAGCTGCAATTTTTAATATGTCAAAAGTACAATTTTATTCCGTAGTATCGATTCGTTTACCAACGGATCTACGTTCATTCTCTACACTGCTTACAGAAATATGCAAAGAATGAAGGGACCGCGTTTCCTAATTTAAGACTTGAGCCCTTTTGTGGAAGCAATTGAAAAAGGCAATTCATGCTGTGAGTTGCACTAATTTCTGTTTTTTATCGTCAGCCATCGCTGTAGTTGTTATACAGATTTAACTTGGAATATATTCAAGTAATTTCTGGCCTCGCAAGCTCTATATTTTACTATTATGTGGACCTGAAAGTAATGTCGTTTTTCAACGTTAAATTCAAATAGATGAATTTTTACTTTCAGCTTTAATCAATTATGTAATCATCCTCTTTATGAACAATCTTTTGCTGTCTATGTAGAAATTTTTTCAATGCCGGATCGATTAAAATCAAATGATTTTTGAGCAAAATATTGGAGATGGTATTTTGGACATCCACCGAATTTTCATATCTTTTACCACTTAAAAATCTTTTTAAGAGATCAGAATAAATGGAAATCCGTTGGAGCAGTATCAGGCGATTATGGATGGTGAGACAATAACTCCCATCTCAATTCGTTAACTTATTTTAGGGTTCGCTTTGCGCAGTGTGGTCTTGCATTATCAAGTTTCAGAATAACGCCTTTTCTGTTGACAATATCTGGACATTTTTCAATAAGGGGATTGATTTACTCGATATACTTGTACATAGTAAGGGTACATTCACAGTTTATCCAGGTTTCAACACTTCAAAATGAACGACTCCGCGAATTCTCCACCAAACATATAAAAGCGCATTTGGGGCGAAAACCACTGCCTTTTGCGTTTCGGATTATTATAGAAGACTCATTTTTCATCTCCAGTGATCAAGCGATCAAAAAATATTCATGTGGTTTGCCACTTAAGCAATAAGTTGCATGTAGTAGATCGGTCAGTTTTGTCTTCTTCGGACAGATTATGCAGGAAACACATGCTTCGAATAGATTTGGCTCTTCTAATATGTAATAATTCCCTCTAGTATCCTTTTTGTTAACTCTTTGTATTAATATTTAAACAAACTTTAATTCTTTAGTTTAAAAATAACACTGTAATCTTAATTGTAATCGACTAATATTATTAGATCATAAATCCCTTTCCCGCCCATTGTAACCAATCAGAGCTCTTATTACAAAAATGTCACGTGGTCTTCAACGTCAGGTATGAAAACCGATGTCTCTGGAAATCCTCTCGCTCTTCGCTCGTTTCTCTGTAGTCATGTAGCCGGCTGCTTTGTGTTGTGTGTTGTAGTTTCTTTGTCTGTGTTGTGTCGTTCATGTTCATCGTAATTAATATGCCTAGGTGTTTCAAGATATTCAATAAATTGGATTTATCAGACTGCCTCGTCGATCTTTCCACAGAAAATGCATCAACATACAGGAATCACTCACCACCGGCCACGCCCTAACCTTTGTTTCGCTATTGTTTAAATCAACCACTCGCCACGTCAAATTATGTACTGCTTAAGTTTATCATTACATATATATATGGAGCTACAAAAACTACATGAGTCTAGGTTCCAAAGTATTACCGTACAATCCGGCGTATAACGCGCACTTTGAACACAAAAAATAAGATCGAAACTTAAGGGTGCGCGTTATACACTAGGTATAAAAACAATAGCTTTAAAAATAACAAAAGAAATGAGTATAAAAAAAATTTACTTCTACATGTATCGAAACACTGTTTATATAAAAGAAACAACTTGACTTATGAACTAAAAGAGAGTTGTAGTTCTAGAAGTATACTATTTTTTCAAAAGTCTGGCATAATACCTCGAATAAATGACCAAAACGTAAAAGCAATGTATACTAATATTTGAGACTTTTTCGTTGAAAAAGGGGGTGTGCGTTATACGGCGAATATATCTAACAATTTAAAAAATCAGCTTGAAAATATAGGTGCGCGTTATATATAACCAGTGCATGTTATACGACGGATTTTGCGATACTTACTTTTCAAAAACTTACTGCTTTTACAACAGAATGTTTGTTTTTAAATTTGTTATAAACTAAAATTAATAGTTAAATAAATTTAATAAGTTTCTTTAGATGAGATACATTTCACTTTTAAAATTAAAAAAAAAAGATAATATTACCTTTAAGAAACACGTCAAGAATTTAGTATCGTTTTTCCACAGCATCTCAGACAGGATAAATTCTCCAAAATGAGTAACATATTTTTAAAAAAGGAAAATGCACACTTAATTACACGCGGAAATTTCAATGCAAAATCGTTCTAACTTCAAATAAGGAAAGTTATAGTAGCAGGACCACCTCTTGCACAGTCATTTCCCGCAATCAAAAACTAAAAGTGCAACTAGCATGTAAGTTCCGTTAAAATGTAGAATTTTTTTCTAAGCGAAAAGAAAGAATGAAGTGAAAAACTTGAAGACTTACTTATATTATTAATGAATTTGTAAAAAATTCTAAAATGTGATTGACGTAATTTGCGAGTAATTTTCGTCATTAATAAATTTTGCAAGTATAATTTAAATTTACTGAATTATTTATAAATTTGAAAACCAAAGGTTGCTAATTAAAAGAAAAAAAGTTTTTTTTTTAAAAAAAAATTACTCTAAGCTTTTTACTGCAATATTTCTCCTCACAATTATAATCCTTTGTTTACACATTTTAATAATCATCTATTAGGTCCATCACGTTGAGAAGAGATATAAACTGAAAAATCTACCTCATACACAGCTAACTTAAGTATAAATTCTAAAATTACATTTAACAAATGCAAGTTTTTTTTTATTATTTTTGTTTGTTTTTATTTCATTAAACTTTTTTTTTATTAAATCTTTTTTATCTTCATTTGAATTTTAAATAATTTTGTGATAAGTTTTTTCAATTATACATAAAAATAATTTTTCTCCTTTTCAAATCTCAAATACCGAAGTCAAATGTACCATTTCATTGTTTTTTTTATTCATTTGTTTTCACTACAAAATAATTAATATCAATTGTTACACTAGGGGAAAAAATTTTAACCGAGAGTTATTTTTAATTCAATGAATTTGTTTTTAGAGTATCTAAAAGCATCCTAAATAAATCGGGTTTTTATTTCTTTACAGCCTTTTGAGGCAGGTTATTTTGCGCAAATCTTAAGCCTTTTACTTTGGAAAAACACGGGAGCCAATTCTATTTGGGGTTAAAAACACGATTTCGTCTCTCGAATTTTCCGAAGACCGCAATAACAAAAATATGAACTTCAAGAACGAGAATTCTTCCTGTTTTTGTTGATGCCATATCATATTCAATCATATCATTTGGATATATCATTTCTCGGATTGAATGATCGCTTACTAACGTCACATTTTAAGCCTCGAACAGCACACCTCGAAATTTTGAACCAGAGTCAAATGAGAAGGACGAGACCAGAGTAAGCAGCCCACTTTCGACACTTCCACATCAGTCAATGTGATGAACCTCCAGCAAGCACAGATTCCACGGAAATCAGCTCCTCCTCTACATTACAAGCAGGTTTTTAGTGATACCAGGAGTTCGGTACATGACGCGATAGATACAACGATGACCATCGGCCTATTCTCAGCATCAGACAGTTGTTGAAAAAACGAAAAATATTGGCTGAGTATTAAAAAAAACTGAAAAATATAATTGTGGTTAAGTTTAGGATACTTTTAATAGGCAGATAATAATTAAAGCGGGTAGCAATAGGTAGACACACACACTCGTATATATGTTACAACAAATTTCTACCACATGAAAAAATATCTAGTTAAAAAACAAAAAATTAATGCATTTAAATTATATAATTCAAAAGTCAAAATATAATTCAATGTATCATTGGTAGTAACAGTCTATGATTATAAATTAAAAAATTTACAAAAATAGTAATAATAACAAATACTTTAGCTATATTTCATACAATAGGAATAAAGATACTTTCTTACAAAATATAACATATATTAATATATACGACCATAAAAAATCATAAATTATCATTTTAAATTTTCATTTTGAAACAGATCGGGCATCTTTTATTGATTTAAATGAGAATTCAATTGTAAGTATTACCTTTCTATAAACAGGGATTCAAATTGTGCTGAACGAAATCATCATACACATGTCACTTCAATGTATTTTGCATAAATATTAAAAATGACGCAACCAAACAGTTTTTACTCGAATAGAACTTAACTAATTAGCATAGGATCATTTGAAATAATTATACAAGTGTGGTCAATTTCATTTTAAAATCAGTGAATTTACTAGTTTTTTCTCAATATATCAATTGCTTATTTGATTATCTGATTGTTCACCCTTAAAACTCATTTGAACAGACACATGAGTTCATGCATACACTAATTTAATTGATACATCTCCTTTATGTACTGAATTCTAAACGAATTCCAAAGATCTGACAAAGAAAGTTCAAATAAAGAGGTCACAGGTTACTACCGAATCTTCATTCGACTGTTATTTTCTCACCAAGCGATTTTTTTTTTTCATGATTTTGTCCTTGGATCAGAAGCAGCCTAAAACAAACAAAAAATGGCTCTCATTTTCAGAAATCCTGAGAAACGAGCTAACTTCCTGCAGGTGTGGTTTCCAAACACGTGACTTGGTGTTTTTATTCTTCCACTTTGCCAACAAGGCGGTTTACAAAGACAACTCAACTCAGAATTAGAATTAGCTCCCTGTCTGATACTTAGAAACCGTCAGCTGTATGATACATTCCCCTATTTCAAAGAATGATGACCACTTGGTACCAAAAAAAAATGGTTCATTGGTTACCTATCTTGCATAACTTCTGGAAACCGAATGCAATCTTTAAAATCCGAAGTAATTTGGTACTTATTCCCTTGATGAGAAATATGGTTTAGTTTCGAAGCAGTGCATTGAAAAATCTTTTAATACAATTATTTTCATTTCGCTATGATAGAAGATTTAAAGCAGAATAGTTTTGTTTCTCAATAAATATTTCATCCAAAACCGCAAAATTAAAGCATTACTTTGCTTAGATATCTATATTAACTCCAATGCCGCATTCTGCGGTTTTAAAACCCGCCAAATAGAGCGGCTGAACCCCATGAAATCTGATGTAGGCTAGGTGTGGAAATTGGAATGTGGTGTGCCCATCATGGCTCAAAATCAGTAACTCCCGTAGAGATCAAATTGTGACGTTAACAAGAAATCAAAAAATCCTAGAGTTTAAAAATCCATTATAACATATACTGCGATAAAAAAGGCCTTAATTTTCTCTGTTGTTTACAAAACCGGATTTAGACAAAAATCTTAATTATTGAGAGAATTTCACTCCCGAAACAATGTTAAGGCTAGGTATCCATATTAACTACAAAAATACAAGTTTAGCAATCTTTCTTTTGCAAATCTTAAAATTCACCTAGAAAAGGCTACGACAGTGACTTCCATGACTTTCAAATCATTGAAAAATTTATTTTTAAAATTTTTTTAAAAAGAATATTTTAAAGAAAAATAACAATTATTGCCGAGTATATTCGAATCAGAAGTAATCTTGAGAGTGTTTGTTTTTACAAAAGAAAGAGCGCGAAACTCTGAACACTGAAAAAGCATTTAGTTCGTATTGTGTAATAACAGTGATTAACATCTACCGAAGATAAAGACACTAAAAGGAAGAAAAATATTTTCAGTAATTGTAAAAAATCACATGATTTTTTTTTAACTAGTTTCTGCCCAAATCAGCGAACAGATGAGTGAATAGATTGTTGGGATATAAAAACCGTCACATTGTCTATAATAAATCGATTAGACAAATAAAATCGGATGTTTTCTTCCACAACTTGAATATAATTCGGTAAACGTAGAGTTGAATTCAAAGGTAAAATATTAAGAAGGTAAAAGAAAAAGGAATACGAGATTCAATTAATGGGACAATGCACGCGTTTACTTTTCAAAATAACGAACGATATGAAATGAGTAATTTGTGCAGTTGCTCCAAAAAAAAATTAGGAATTCACTCAGTGCCGATTTAAGCTCATTTGGAGCGCAGAAAATCTACAGGCCTCCTTGGCACTGGCAGATCGAAATTTATAACCAGAAAATCTGGTTAAGTCCAACTTATCAGGGCCCTTCTGGACCCCTGGACACCCGCCCCAAGTGCCCAACGGATAAACCGGCACTGAATTCAAACACAACATTTCACAAAATGAACTATAAGAGGGGTGGCGAACCTTTTCGGATCAACGTGCCATTTTTTCTAAAGAAGTGTTTAATGAGATATAGACGTGCCGTCAAATAATTTTGACTTGTGATTATTGGAAAAATTATAAACTAAATATTAAGAACACAAAGCACTTTATTTACTATGAAAAAAATACCTTTTGCATTGTATAGTTGTAAATGTTTTAGTGATCTGTGTAATTCGAATTAAAGTAACACTAGTGCGCGTTCTATTGTTGCAGATTGGATGAAAATAACTTATATTGGGATTATAAGATACTTTTAGTAGAATGCATGCTGAATTGGAGTCATCTGCCAATCGGTTTTTCAGCAATTATTTTTGCTGTGGTTCACTTTTTTTGACAAGAGGATTTGCGATTTGTTTCAAAATGCCGTTTTACAGACAATGTTTCTGCATATCTCTATTCCAGAACATAAAACATACACCGCTTTTTCGCCTTTACTAATAATGCCATATTTCTAGATTCACCAAATTGGAACTTCTCCGTTACACTTCTTATCTTGCCCTTTTTTATTCTTTTTCTAAGCTAGTCATGTTACATAATGATTAAAAATCGTAAATATAACACAAATCAACTTAAAAATACAGTCGATGAAATTGACTATGCTATGCAGTTCCGGTTTAAGCTAATTTCGGGCCCTGGGCGCAGATCTACTTGGCACTGGAGGACCGAAATTTATAACCAGAAAATCCAGCTAAGTCTAGCTTATATGGGCCCCTGGGCGTCAGACCCAAGCGCCCAATGGATAAACTGGCACTGATGCTATGTGTAGACAAACTTTGAATCATAAACAATTGTAGTCCACGAAGTAACCAAGCCAATCAATAGCAAACGAGTGCGCTCCCCGCCGCACAGGGACCTATCACTCGCGTTTGCTCTTAATACTTCACAGTGAACTGCGTTATTTTGAAATAAAATGCAAACCATTTTGATCGCTGGCGTGCCCAAAGTATTGTGTCGCGTGCCATGGGTTCGTCATCCCTGAACTAGAGCAATGATACTCACCCTGCGGTTCGCGGGCCGGATGTGATACGGTAGCCTTTTCTGAGTGGCCCGGCAATTATTTAAGAACAACGAGCTAAAAATTTAGAGAGAAATTCTATCAATGAAGCAATCAAATCTATTAATTTTGCCTTTTTTTTTATAGTAGAATGTAAACAAGAGGCTTGGTCATGGATGAAAGAAAATCGAAACTACCCCATAACTCAGTCAAAATGCGTAAAAGTAAATATTTTTGAGTGTATTTGATAGCAGGGATAATAAAGTATTAAAATAAAAGCCGCAAATGAGAGTTAGTAATTAATACTTTGATAAATTTTGTTTTGTCGAATACTGCTTTGGTCGCATAGTGTTTTCCTCCATTATAATCATGTTGCGGCCAGAGTGAAATACATGCCATATGTAGTATGTGGCCCGGCGTGAAAATAAGGTTGACTATCCCTGAATTACAGTAATTTAAAACAAGAATCAAACGCAGATTCAAATTTGCATACATACAAATACTAAAAAAATTAATTGGATCATTTGAACACTATTGAAGTCAATTTGTGACTCGAGAGACTCGTAAAGTAATTCAAAAATGCCATTTTTCGAGATGTGGTTACAGAAGTCGGCCGTCAATTTGTTTTCTGAATGAACACACACACACACACAGAATTAGATTGCGCAGTTTAAAAAATATTCATAGTTGCTACACGTGGCTAAGACAAGGCCAGTTCATCAACGTGTAGTTTAGAAACATAATTTATGTATATTTGTTTTGAAAACTAACGGTCTACATATCTATCTTTAAAATGCGTGTCTCAAAAGACGTTCTATTAAAAAGATAAATTAAGTGATCCATCTTTCAGTGAGTGTTGAAAGGTTCTCGCAGGGAAATTAACGTTTCATTAGAATTCATAATATTAATTATATAGTCAATTTAAACCGGATTCCGTACAGATTCAAAAGAATAAAAATTAATATTAATAATTTATATTTAACTTGATTTATTGACTGATAAAAGGAGAAAAGGAAAAATATTTTGTAATATATATATATATATATATTTATATATATATATATATTACATATATATATATATACACTCTGTCGCAAAAAAATATATGCACCCAGAAGAAATCTACATTCTTTGGTATGCAGTGTATATGAAAATGAACAAATGATTAAAAATTCAGAACAAAATATCATTTTATTAAGCGGTTACAGCTTGCAAAAGGTTAAAAATCAGTAAGTAGTAAAGCCACCTCTGGCAGCTATACAAGCCGAAATTCGGCGTTCGATTCAATTAGATCACTTATGACTCCTGTGGAAGATCCTGCCATAGTCTTTGCATCTGCGCAGTTAATTCTCCTGTATCTCGGGACGGCTGCAGTTGCCTTCCCAGCGCGTCCAGACATGCTCTATTGGCGAAAGATCTGGTGACTTGGCAGGCCATGGTAGGACGTCATATCCTTAAGACATTGTTGGGAGAGTCGCGCAGTATGTGGACGAGCATTATCCTGTTGATAAATGGCACCTGGGCGACTTGATAGCATGGGTAGCACAATCGGCGTTAAAATATCGTCCACGTATCTGCGAGCTGTCAAAGTGCTTAAGGACCACTAAAGATGATCGTGTGTCCCAAGAAATTGCTCCCAACACTGTCACACCTTGTGAAATTGCTGTATGCCGCTCGACATTCGGACCGCTGGCCGGTGCGCCTCCAGACACGTGTGCGGTGGTCATCATCACTGAGACTGAATCGGGATTCATCACTGAAGATGACACTCCCAGTCTTCACACTTCATTGCCCGTGGTCGGCAAAAATCCAGTCGACACTGCCTATGATGTGGGGTCAGTGGTAAGCGTCTTAGCGGACGTCGGCTCCTCAATCGTCTCCTTATGGTTTCTCTTGATGGCACTGGATGTCTGGAAGGAGGTAAGTGGCGTTGAATCGATATGCCGAAGTGGCCACTCTTCTGATTGCACGATCCTCGCGATCATTTGTGTTCCTGGGACGTCCTGCCCCTCTGCGACGGTACACTCTCCCTTCTGTGATCCACTGTTGCCAACACCGAGCAACTACCATATCGCTCCGACCGAGGTGGCGGCCGATACGTCTATTCGACCAACCTGCTTCTCTGAGGCCTATAACTGCCGCCGGTTACGTCTTAGAGGCATCCTAAGTCTCATATCGTCTATCAAAGTCATCAGATTCGTTTGGATAGCCGTACGGCGCTCGTACTCATGCTTTTAAACTCTCCCAGTTGCGCAACTAATATGCGCATATATATTTGCATATCTCTTACACTACATTCTTGCCGAGTTTCGTGATTGTAGCTTGATTTCTTCTGGGTGCATATATTTTTTTGCGACAGAGTGTATATATTATATATATATATATATATATATATATATATATTACACATTCTGAAGCATCCGATTTATTTCATTCAGTAAAGATTTTAAACAGTAAACTTTGAATTATAAAGTTTTACCAAGAGAAAGTGAAAGATTATATTGTGTATTTAAATTTGTAAAATCTATTGCTGAAACAGAACATATCAAATTCGCAATGGGCGAATTTATAATAGATAAATGTAAATACAGAATTCCCTTAAATTTTTTCAACTATAATCGAAGCTAAATTATTGCTGCACAAAATCACGTGTATCTTTTAAAAAGAACGATAATTATTTTCCTCGGTGGTGTAACGGAGATTATTAGGGCCCTCTTGCCAAGTCCGGTTTGGGGTCCCAAGCCGCATCATACAAAGTTTTGCAAAACCGTACTAAACCATAACGTCAGCCTTTCGACCCTCTAAAAGTCCTGCCCCAACCCGCGATGTGGGGGTGTACTTTGAGCCACTGCTTTTCCTATAAAATATGTAATATCATTGGCTCAAATTCTATATTTGCTACTTTAAGAACTAATTCTAAATGAGTACATTGGATATTCTGAGGCTCGAGTTCAATTTGCCAATGATATTTCCCATGGCATTTACTTCAGAGCTTCAACGAACTACTGTTTAAAGGTGGTAATTTAAATACTGAGTAAATTGAACGATACAAACACATAAATAATAAAATTTTTACAAATTAAAAAAAATCATTTTGGAAAAACAAAATAGTAAGGCTTAAAAACTAGAGAAACCAATTAGCATGGCAAAAGTACCATGTTGAAAATCAGCTTTAATTTAAATTATTGTTAACCAAATAACAGCTGTGACCTCATGAAATAAGAAGACATGAATAGCAAGTAATGTAAAAATCAGACAAATAGTAACTGAAGAAGCAAAACTTAACTATACGAAACAAAAATACATAAATTCAAAACTGGAGTAAATACAAACTCGGAAGCTTATTACTGAATCCATATCGAAATTATTGAATTTAATGATATCGATTATTATCAAATCCATATCGATAACGTGCATTTTACTAATTCAGGATTCGATTCATTTTCAGACAAGAATCCGCATCATCAAAGATGACGTATATAATAAAATGAAAGATTTTTATTATTATTATTTAAATGAAGGTATCACACACGACATTTCAAAAGGGCAATAACATTGGATGATCCAAATTCCACACGTTAGAAATAAAAATACTAAATTTACACACAATAGAAAAAAAAATCCAAGACTTCCTAACACCAAAAATTCCTGTGACCCTTTTTTTCCCACTCCATCCACACCAAACACCATCCTACATAGTCAAATCGTAAGTAGTTATCTACACCAATCCCAAAAGAAACGAGACAAAAAAACAAAACTAGAAGAAACGCAGAAGGGAAAAAAAGAAGTCAAGACAGAGCAGACGGTCTTAGCATGGACTGCACGCGCGGACCAAAGGCACCATACAGTCTCAGACGTTCGGCGAACTATTTAGAATCTTTTTTGAGAAGGAATGCGCCCTCGGACATGGAGGGAAAGAAAATAACAACAAGTAAAAACTATGTATACATATACGTTGGGGAAAGAATGAGGATAAGTAAAAAAGACTGCTTTAAATGGACTTGGGGTTTTCCCACGGGTTCCAAGCAGCGGGATAGGCGGCTTGCTTGACCCCGTCCGAAATGGCCCAGACAGGCCAATCACGGCCGGCCTTCGGTAAAATCGAATTGCGTGAAGCTATTTGCGTTATTTAGGAATGTGGGATTTATTTTAACCCGTTTAGAGGAGTATCTGCGACGGGGTGGTCCGGAGACGGTTCTTATACGCATGCGTAGTTTACATCTCTCCAATTCTTCATCTCCAGGTCTCTCCAGAATCGGACTTAAGGTCGTCTAAATAAATGGCTGATTAATCCCGGAAACGATAAAAAAAATATTTTATTTCCGATCGGATGTCGGATTTAAAATTCCAAGGTTTCCAAACGTCAGCCTTAAAAAAAAAAAGAGCTTTTTGGTTTCCAATAAATAACAGGACAACTTAAAACTTTCACGGGAAAAAAAATAATAATTATTTAAACCATAGTAGTTTTTTAAGTGAATGTAAAACACCAACAAAAGAAAAAAATAGTTAAAATAATTACATCTAAAATTACATGAGTAATACACAAAATTTTATTGAAAAAGAGAATCTTTAACTACAGAATTTAGTTTTTAAATATAATGAGTATCGTAAAAAAACCTGAAAGTAACTCCACTGAAGCAAATGAAAATTTTACCTAGTTAAAATTATTTGCAGCAAATTAAAGTAATTACTTTTTCAGCAAAAATAGGACCTATTATTTTATTTGAATTCTACGCATTCCTCGTATTCTAAACAAGTATATCTTCAGTAAGCATAATCCATATTTTAAAAAAAATTATGTTTTTCGCATTCATTTAGTATAGCTTAGTACAGTGGCGCACTCAGGGGGCTGGGGGTCGGGACCCCCCAAATCCCTTGATTTTTTTTCCGATTGATTATAATTCTAAGTATATAGTACGTAAAATTTAATTAAGTACTTGCTATTAATGATTAATTTTATTAATTAATGCTAATTATTTATTCAAAAACTAGTTTTTTACTGTGTTTTGTTACCGAAAATCGACAAAATCAGAAGGAGCCTGATACAAGAATGGCGAACTTTCGACCCCGGAGCCCCCCCCCCCTTGAAAAATTCCTGTGTGCGCCACTGGCTTAGTATGATTAATGATATAACAGAGCTCAGTGGCGCAAACAGGAATTTTCTGGGAGGGGAGGTCAAAACTCCACTAATCATACCCCAATATGCCGCCAAACATATTCATTTCATTTCATCGATTGTCAAGAACAAACAGTGAAAAAAATACTGAATAAATAATTAGCATTAATTAATAAAATAAACTATTACCGTAAAATCCGCATAACGCGCATTTTTAACACAAAAATAAGATTGAAATTTAAGGGTGCCTATTATACGCCGCTTATAAAAATGATAACTTTAAAAATACATAAAGAGATAACATAAGACAAACTAAACTTCTACATAGATCGAAATACGGTTTATTTAAAAGAAATGACATACCTTAAAAAAAGAGTTGTAGTTCTAGAAGTACATTATTTTTTCAAAATCCTGTGATAATTCCTCGAATAAATGACTTCAAAATATAAAAAAAAATTGCATACATGCATTTCAGGTTTCTTCATTAAAAAGGGATCCGCGTTATTCGGCGAATACACATTAAAATTAAAAAATGCAGCTTGAAAGTATAGGTGCGCGTTATACGCCGTATTTTACGGTAACGAAAAATGTTTACCTTTGCTTCGAGTTATTTTACAGACTATATCCATAGGATTATAATCAATCGAGAAAAAAAATTAAGGGCGATGGATGGTGGGTGATCGGACACCCCACCCCCTCTTATGAGCGCCACTGACACAGCTACATATATGTAACAAACTAAAACAACATTTATGTACATGATTTATCGTTTCCAGATCGTATTCAATGGAGAACAAATCCCTGCAGTTTTACGAAATAGGACGGGGAAAAAACGTCCACACAGTTGAGGCTGATTTAACACTGCCAAAAAAACAAAATTAGAGCAAAAATTATTGAAAAGTAAGAGATTATACAGATTATTCGACGATATTATTCAAAACATCTTTATTCAACATAATGCGAGAGTTCAAAAATATATGAGGAAGCTACCAATATCTTTAATAGATGACTTAACCACAGAGGTAAATCCAGAAGACTTACTAGATCATGCAATTCTCGGATTAATTTTAAAATAAATTATCTTTTTTTAATTTTTGTAATAAGTTTATATGGCTTTAAACTTTTCATTTGGCCAACTAATGTTTTTTCTGCGGAAATCGAAAATGCAGTTTTTAAGATCCCATTCGAGTGTGTCTTTTGTTTCATAATGTCTCTGTAATCCTTATTAAGCAGTATCAAACCTTAATCTTTCATACGTTGTTACACCTCGTAAATAATACGCCTTAAAATCAAAACCTTTAAGAAAAAGTAAGTTTAGGAGTGTTCATTAAAATATCTGGATTATTTTATAGATATAAGTCAATTTTATAATTAATAGTATTTTATACATGTTTAGATCACCTTTTAAAAAGAAATTCTGCTTTGAAAATTTTCTTTGAAAACTTAATAAAAGTTCTAAAAAAAATTTGGAACAGGAATGCCGCATTCGTGATATACAAGTCAGACAAATTTCTTCTATGAACAGATATTTTTGTAAAAATTCTGAACTTAATAAAAAATTCAAAACACAAGAAATGGCAAAAATCATATAATTTTAGTGAAATTAGTTATTACATGAAGTACATTAATTAAAAATCGCCAGCAACGTAAGTTTTTGAAAAAATAATTTGAGCAACTTTCTTTAGTTTCAGCTGCGCAAAATAGCACAATGTGTAGAATTTCTCACTAAACATTGTAAATATATTCACAAAGACATTCAAATTAAAATAACTGAGGATTAAAAAGACATGTTAATTATAATACAATTTATTTATTTCGTAAAATTGAGACTTATTTATAAAGTCTAAGTTAAAAAATCTAAAAGGCTCTAGCTCCTTAATCGTGCGTTTTAAAATGAAAATAGATTTTAAAATTAATTTCAAATTAACTCTCAATGTATTTCTTTTTTTACATTAAAATAATAAATCCGTCATTTTATCTACATTTGATACTTCAATAAAATTTATTATTTTTGTTATATGTTTTGATATTATCAGCACAATTAAAACTAGATGTGTAATATAATTTCCAAGATTTCGGAAACAATGCGGCAAAACCTTTTATGAAAATAATCTGTGTATCACAATTATTTTTTATTTCTTCATTCTGCACTTCATTCACAAATAACATTCTATTTTAATTTACAAACACAATAATTAAATACATCGCTCACATAGAGCAAGCTTTACCCAAAAGGCCGTACTTGCGTATGCGTATTTTTAAATGAAATTGTCATTATACTTTTGCGTATTTTTAGTAAATGCCCATTTGAGGGAAGGGAATCTTACAAAAAAGAAGAAAAAAGGTATCCAGTAGCGCACACAGGAATTTCTCAAGGGGAGGGGGTCAGGGTCGAAAGTCCACCATTCTTCTATCATGCTCCTTTTGATTTTGTCGATTTTCGGGAGCCAAAAACAGTAAAAACTAATTATTGAATAAATAATTAACATTAATTAATAAAATTAAAAATTAAAAACAAATATTTTATTAAATTTTACGTACTATAAACGTAGAATTATAATCAATCTTTGAAAAAATCAAAGGCTTCGGGGGGTCTGGACCCCTAGGGCACCCCCTTGTGTGCGCCACAGAAGGTATCCAAACACTTTTTAAAATGATTCTTCTTATCAGGGATATTTTTGCATACGATTTTGATTTATTTTAATGTTTTATTTACAAGACAGTTCAACGAAATCTTATCAATAAAAATTTTAATAATGTAATGCCCCGTTTTAAATTATTTATTTTTTTACATATATATACTATATCTTTCTCAAAATAAAAAAAAAGCCTTTAAATTATGCTTGTTTCAGTTTTTAAACATATTTAAAATTAAAGCTGTCAAAAAAACTCTCCTTTTTAGGAGGGGGGAGATTAAAACCGCATTTTCAAAATCATTTCCGTATTTTAAAAAATGTTTTTTTAATTATTAAAAATAAACACTTTGTTCTCTCTCTGAGTTAAAATTATTTTATACTAGCAAACAATCTTCATTTTTTTCCCAGTTCAAATTTTTGGAGCATAAATAAAACATCCTCATTATAAGAGAGCTTTCATAAAAAAATCATTCAATCAATAGCTTCCAATTAAACTTGTTAATATCTAATTTTGGATAAAATTTATGAAATCGTAAAGAATTATGTCGGTAAGATAGTTTAAAATTTATTAATTTTATTGTACATAATTTTCATTTTCAGCAGCACTTTTACCAGAGATACAATTATCTCAGACAAAAAATCATTATTTTTCTAAATTGTATGATTTTTGCACTAAATTAAGCAATTTGTAAATTTAACTGTTAGGTAATTTACCGTAAAATCCGGCGTATAATGTGCACCTATACTTTCAAGCAGCATTTTTTTAATTTTAGATATATTCACCGTATAATGCGCATCCCCCTTTTAACGAAGGAATCTGAAATGTACATGTTCAATGCCCTTATATTTTTAAGTCATTTATGCGAGGTATTATCCCAGCCTCTAGAATTAAAACCCTTTAAATTCAAAACATTTCTTTTAAATAAACAGTATTTCGATCTATATGAAAGTATTAATTTTTTTTATGCTATAAAACTCTATTCAAAAGCACTACGTAATAGAAATTATTGTAAATTTGTTACTGTTAAATATGATGCAATGATAACGAAAAATTTCACGAAATTTGTATATTTTTTCTCAGTTTAATTCTACAGCTTTTCATCCTTCATTTGCAAATTTAAACTTTGTTTTTTGATATATTCCCGAACATGTTGACGTATAAAAACTAAAGATATTCCAAAAATGAACACCTAAAATTCTACGAAACTAAATATTTTCTCTTTGATTAGGCATGTAATAAAAATCATGATAAAGAAAATAAGAATTGAACTAAAGCACGCCTTTCATCTAACATTACATTAAACATATATAACTTGTTTCGAGAACAAATGCATGTTTTAAAACTTTAACAAAAAAAATTTTTTAAAAAGAAGAAAAATGTCATGCGAAATTTGTTTTTAAATATTATTTAACTTTAAATAATATCCAAAAATAAACCTAAAATTTGCAATTAGATTTCATTCTACAATTTATTACTAAATCTATTTTTAATTCTACTTATTACAGTAAACAATAACATGGAACACATCAAAAACATTGATGAATGAATCAACGCGGATACAAAATGTTACTATCTAATGAAACTATATGTCTATTGGGACACACTTTGTGGTTGGCATCTGAAAAAGTGAAAACATAGCCTTAAAAGTAAAAATATTGCTAACTACTAAAAACATTATCAGTTTTAATTAAAAACTTACTGTGGGTAATTTTTTATGTAAATTTAAATGTCATACATTTCAATATAAATAACATATTCCATTTAAATGCGCCATCTAGCGAAAAAAAATCCTAATATTAAAGCCTTAAGATTTTATATCTTTCTGCTCTGGTAAACAAACTTGAAACACTTTTAAGGGCTTTCATACAAATTTAAAAATAATGTAGGGGCGCACTGCAAAAATAGAATTTACTGTTTTAAGAATCTCCGATGGAAAAATAATCTTTAGTTTATCCAACCACATACGATTTTTGTGTCATTATCCTTTCAGACTAATGACTTACGTTCTGACAAATGATTAGTAAGTTGTAAACAAACTATCATTAGTCAAACTATATACTACTGCCGAATATAAAATATCCACATTTTAAAAATTCGAAAAGAAAGATGTATAACCTCTTAATTAAGGAAAATCAAATTCTTTTTCCAACAAAGTGTACAGTATAAAAAATAATAAAGTAATAAAACGGATGAACATTTTACTACAGTCAAAATGATTGTCAAATATCCGACATTTTATATAATATAAATTTAATTTCTTTCTTACTTATTTTTGAAACAAAAGCTAGAAGTGAAGTTAAGTTAAAGATTAAGAAAGAATTATTGAAAAGAACAATTATTTACGGTGTTCAAAAAAAATACGCTTGCTCTCTTTACTTCATTTTTAAATTGTGATTTTACAAGCAAAGAATCTAATTTCACATAATTTATATTTCATAGATAGTAACATTGGTATGCAAATTAAAGAAATGAATACAAATAAATTTTAAATAAAAAACTATTTCGGTAATTTGTTTAGAAGTGTCTTTGCGTTTTCCATTCTTTTTTGGTTCTTCAAAATAGGTAATAAAAGAAATTACAAAAATGCCCCCCCAAAAAAAAATAGAAAAAAAAATGGGAAACTAATACGGGATTTTACAATAAGAGGCGTTCTAATGTCTTTCACCAAGAAAGATTGCAGTTAAATAATTTTTACACGGAACACACACACTAGAATATATCAGAGAATTTTTGAGTTCCATTCGAATAACAAATATAATTAAAAAAAGAAGTTTTTAAAAATTAAATTTCATTTTGCAACTAAGCAGATTGTGTTACATATATTATAACAAATTCGGGAAATTAAAAGAATATATCCACTTCTTTAATTTTTACTATTAAAATATACTCTACATAGAAAACTTCTTGATTTAATTAAGTTTTCCTCATCGAATTCATTTTTAACATTTAAAAACATTTTAAAATTGCATAACAAAACAACAAGAGTAATACTTCGTTGTTAAAATTACTTCAAAACAGGAGTATAATCTGAACTAAATATTTTTGAAAAATGATTATTCCTATTTTCTACTATTTTCAAAAATTAAATAATTTTACAATAGTTTCAACACGATATCTGTACATTAAACTGCACCTTTTGTAAATGTTAAGTAATAAATATATTAGGAAAAAGAAGATCTTTTAAAAATATCAAATTACTCACAACTGCAAACATAAGTATTACTAAAAAATAGATTTAAAATTTTTAAAAACTATTGAATTTTACTGAAAGAAATTATTTTTAATTCTAAAAATATGAATTTTCAACGAGTAGTAAAAAAATTTTCTGGAAATTTAAATCAAATATCATAAAAACCTTCTTAATTTCATTTTTGTCATCATAATTGAATCTTCCAATTTTTAAAAAAAAAATATGTATGGGGTGAATTTTGTTAATTTTTTTTATCTTAAATTACATTTTTCTAACATGTAATTAACTTTATATTTTCAACAAATAACTTATAATTTTTAGCTAAATTACGTATTAAAACTTATATCAATACAAATAATTTACGTTTGAATACGCAATAAAACATTTTTCCCCTAGGAATTGAAAGGTAAAAAATGAAAAAATAATGTAATTTTCCACACTATTTTTTTTAAAAATTTTATTAAAAGTTGGATTTTTATACAAATTTAATTTTACTGGAAATAAATAAAAGAAAAATATAATTTAAGTTACATGTTAAAAAAATTCCTTCTTTTAAATACCATCAAAATTAAAATATATATAGTGCTTCAATTTAAACTGGCATAATTTTTTTAAAAAAAGAACCTGTTTTCATGAGCACGAAAACATTTTAACAATATTAATAACAATAAAAAGAATTTTTAGGAAGAATATATATATCACAATTTCTCAGGAATTTTTTAACAAAAAAAATTTAAAAAAGATATTTTAACGATAAATAAAAAAGAAAAGAAAAGAATTCCAAGTTTTTATGGAACTTCCAATAAATAAATAAATTTAGAAGAACACTCACCAAATGTTGTACATCGTGGCTATCGTAAACCTAAAACAAAAATATTTTTTTTAATTCTCTTCATATCATTCCATTTCTACACATTAAAATTACGACAAATAAATTAGTTTCGTTAAATTCGAAGACAGACTAAATGATTAGCGAAAAACCTAACTTTTTCAATGAAGGGTAGCATAGATCTCCCGATATAGAGCTCAAGAACGGGAATACTGCGCACTTTTAGGAGGACCAAAGTTGTCTGAGAATTCTCGGTCACGTGACCTTCGCGCTTCTGCTCTTCAATGAGCGACCATGAGAACACGAACACGGCAAACATACGCCGAACTGGTTTGCAAGCGTTGGCGAGTTTTCGACTCATGTTGGCGATTTTTTTTAAATGGCGTCGCATAATGTTAGCGGGTTTCGTGAATACTACAGAACTAATCCTTCAGTTTTGCTTCAATGGCTATAAATTCTAATAATAACATTGAATTTGAAGAATTTAAATAAATAATGCGATAATTTTTCAACAATATTTGTAAGAAAATAAGGAAAAAACATTATGACTCTGCGCCAAGCCATAACCCTTTCATACACAAATGCGTCATATTTTAAAAATTCATACGCCAAATGATATCATCAAAATAAACATTGAGAATGCAAAATCGAAATTAGTTTTAATGGATTAGTACCATTTATCAAGGGAAACATTGAAATACATACATTTCATACTATTAACAATAAACAAATCAATATGTAATTGTAACTTTTTAACTGTGCCAAACAAACTACGGAAAATTAAAAGGCATTTAATTTAAACATAAACACATTTAATTCTCATTATTTTAATTTGAGGAGGAATTTATTTAATACAGTTTTAAACATATAATTCATAACTAAAGAAAACGGTTCATACATATATAATTCATTTAATTATCCCACGTTTTTCAAAGAACCGTATTTTCTTTGTAAAATTATCCCACTTTTTACTTTAAATTTCATTGAAATAATCGAAGGAATTTAAATTATTTAAAATTATTACTGGATTGATAATTTTCTTGACAAGTTTTGGCTCACAAAATTTCTGTTTGAAGATTAAGAGTAGCAATTACGCATTTAAAAAACTACATTAAACCGACCGAATAAAATTGATACAATCGTGAAAAATATTTAAAAAAGGAAGAAATTTTAAGTTTTAGAACCAATAATGAAATTGTGATTTAATAATCACAAGAAAATAATTCCGTAAACTGTAGAATAAGTATAAAAAAAAAATATTAATCCACGCAAGCGAAAAACGTATTTATTTTTAATAAAGAACATCCTATTTTATATGCATATATATTCTATATACATATCACTAAAGACAATATAAACATACAAAAATATTTCAAACTACTATCATCAAAGTTTTGTCCTTCTGAAATAAATACAATTTACTAACTTTGAGTTTGAATATTTTCCTTTTGAGATATATTTAATGAAAATTAAATATGTAACCCGATTAAATTATAAAATTTTGTCAGGCACTATTTTTGAAATTAAAGAGAGGGAAAAAATATTTTACAAATTATTTTATTATTAATTTATAGTTTTTAAAATTAATATTTGTTTTCAAATTTAAAATGACAAAAAAAAAAATATATGGTATGCATTTTTAAGTAATACAAAACACAAATGCAAATAACACATTACAGTACTTCTATCGATGAATCTAAATTTTACGAGGAATCAAAACTAATTGTCAGAAAGAATCACGGACATTTTTAAGAATTTTTAAATTCCATTCTGATTAGCATGTGGCAGAACCGTTTCCAAATATTTCTAGAAAAAATTAGAAAAATATAAGAAAGGATTAATAAGAAAGGATTTTTTCATCAAAAATCATTGTTATTTCCTTCTAAAAGGTGACTCCAACAGCTAAATAAAAAAGTTTTGAAAAGAATTTCATTTTTCTAAACATTTTTAACGAGCTTCTTTTTGTACGACTCATATCAACATTCGAAACGTAATTACTCATTTTCCGTGGAAATGATCGTTATATTTGCTCTTTTCGTAAAATTTGCTCCCTATCTCCAATAAAGAACGTGCAATGCCTGTAAAATATTTATAGAATTTTACTGTACGATTTTGAAATAGTTATAATAAATCGTAATATATTATCAAATATTGTGTGTGATCTCTTCATATATCTCTTTCACAATTAAATAATGTAAAGTAATGGGGTAAAAACGAATATGATTGGTTCTTATAAAACACTTTAAAAAAAAATCTACTGATCAATTATTATTTTTTTTTTTTTTTTTTTTTTTTTGCCGCCAGATATTTCACAATTTTTATCAACTGAATTATTGTGAAACCAATATGAATGTTTGGAATTCATAAGTATTTTATGGTGATATATACAAGTTCCGTTATTATTTTCTAGATTTGGAGATTAAATACTAAAGAGATTTAACTGTCATAAACATAAATTTTCCTTTGTGAATACAATATGTTTCAATTTTGTGTATGATTTTATGATGAAAAGTGGACGGTTCGTTTTAGACTACAGATAGAGTGAATAAATGAAGAGTTGATACCGAGCACAGAATATATAAGAAACTATATAAAAATAAGAATAAAAGAATTATGAGAAACTTAATAGAACTATTTTAATCAATAAAACTAATTTCAAAAAAGTTAATGCATGGTATGAAACAATAACACATGAATTAACTCATCAATACATTTTAAAACGTAGCACTTTATTATATTACATAATATGTGTGGATTTTAATGTATATTGACAAGAAAAGAGATAAAGTTAAGATAATCACAATATTCCGAATACTTAATTTGAAATAACAATTATTTAAATAAAAGAACTATATAGTTGGCAAATAGAATTTGATTTGGTTTGAATTTATTTTGTATGAGAATATATACAATGCGCGTTGTCTTTTGTTGTATAACTATTTCACAAGGCTAAACAATAGACTCTTGGCTACGCTTTTTTGATAATTTTGAATTATGAGAGAAACTTTTGATTTGGTATTGATATTCTGTTTCTTGGATGTTTCTTACCTCGAGACAACTGGATATAAAACTGCAGTATCATAAGTCAGTGTTTCTCAAACTGTGGGGCGCGTCCCCTTAGAGGGGCGTGATAACCCTACGAGGGGTGCGCGAGCATATCAAAAAGTCGAGAATAAAAGATTATTTTAAAAAGTTATAAAAATTTACTAAAAGGAAGCAAAACAAAATACATTCTGACATAAAAAGTTTGTTGCACTTTTATTGTTATGTGTTCTAATTTAAAAATTAGAAAAGAAAAGCAACACAATTACTTTTCTTATTATTTAAAAGTATATATAATTTACTTAAAGTATCTATTACTTCAAAATAACTTACTTAAAATATCTATTACTTCAAAATAACTTTCTTAAACTATCTATTATTTGAAAGTAACATGTACAAAATTTAATATTTATCTTGATAATTTGAGTGGTTTATAATTAAGATAGTATTGTAGTTTTAGCGTCAAAGTACATTATTATTGCATTTAATACATTGTTATTGTATGGGGGGGGGGCTAGAAGAAAATTATGATTGAAGTTTGGGTCGTAGGTATTAACATTTGAGAAGCACTGTTTTAATTTCTTTTTCTAATATTTACTTTATCTAATTTACAAAAATATTTCTTAAATGTGTTTTTTGAAGAATGAAACTGTCTTAATAATTTGTGCTCGAGAAAAATAGGATATCTTCAAAACAATATAATAAAACTCAATGGAATTTGTAACACATGCAATAAAACCCTTTAGAATGTAGTAAATCGCAAATTTGAAGATTGTTAGATCATATCGTTATTTCACAGACATTTTCAGCTTAGAACATAAAGAAAGAAATTTTGACGAGAAATCATTAACATCAAATTTGAATGCTTATAAAATATTTATTTCTTAAAATGTTTTTTTTATCCTGCGGTTTGTGACACTTCAGATGGATCAAGAAGTATTTCAATGAAATTAAAATTGCATTATGTCCAATGTATTTATGCTCTGCTACTTAACATTGAAAGTTTTGCTGAAATTTTATAAAAATAATATTTTTTTTTCAAAAACTTTTGGTTAATGCATATGTATTTAATAATTATGACTCTTTAGACCTATTATGTTCTTTAAAAACAATAAATTTATTCTGAAAATCTATTTCTGGAAAATTGATCTCGAACCTATAGTCGGATGCTTTTTAATACATATATGGATTTGAAATTAATTGATTAAAAAATTATGTATTGTTTTTAAATTTCTCTTGTGTAATTATTTACTATTTTACTTTGTCTTTTCTAAAAATACTAATTATTTTATACTGTTCAGCATGTTTAGTTAAATATTTCGGATCATTTTATAAGTTATTTAGTATAACCTTGATGTGCCATAGCCCTAATTAACCTGGATAACTGACTTCAATGATCCACAGTATGACTGAAAATACAAACATATTCCTTATTAATCTTGAATAATATATAGTCAGACCTCTGTTTAACGAAGTCGCTAAATCCTGAAAAACAAAAGTTCGTAATGTGGAAAATTCGTTATAAGTAGAGATTAATTCTTCAATATTCTTCTGTTCTTAGTTCAAGGAAAAAGTTCGCTGAATAGAGGAATTCGCAAAATAAAAGTTCGTAAAATGGAGGTATGACTGTATACGTGAGCTACAATGATATTATCATTTGAATCCCGTAAAACCTTCATCAAAATATATATTTGTGGTTCTCTGGAACTATAATAAATAACAGTTCTAAACTACCTGGAATAAATAATAATAATAACTAAATAATAAATAATAAAATAAATAATCACGCAATCAAAACATTAAAAAAAAGAAAAGAAAGCATAAATTTGAATAAAACAAATCAAAGGATGCTATGTGTTTGATGTGGTTAATTAAATACCCTTTGAATACTGAAGGTCAAAAAACAAAATCTTCAAAAATACATATTTTTGATGTGCGCAATGTAATCAAAACTGTCTACACTCAACATTGTTTTGCATACAAAAAGCTAGAATTAACCGCATCAGTATGACCACAGAAATTTTAATTCAACCACACCTACATTCATGCTCGTGTATTATTTAGAAAGGAGTAACAATTATTTATAACGCGGAAAAATTATACAAATTTTTTTTCATTTACTTTGGATATATTATATGCAAATTATTATTAAGAAAAACGTGAATTGGCTTAGAAAACCTTGATACTAAATTAAGAAAGAAATACGAGTTTTTAAAAAATTTTACGTCAGTAATTCGCATTAACTTTTCGACAAATTTCACAGCATTGTTTGTTTGTTTTTTGAAAAAATTTTTTATTTTAATAATGAATTTATTTACCGTAGAATCCGGCTTACAACGAGCATCGCAGTATAACGTGCAACCAAATTTTCAAGCCGCATTTTTTTAATTTAGGTGTATTCGCCGTATAACGCCACCTCTTTTTTTATGAAGAAACCTGGAATGTACGTATGAAATGTTTTTATATTTTGAAGTCATTTATTTATTCGAAATTATATCACTGGCTTTTCAGAAAGTAGTATACTTCTAGAACTACATCTCTTTAAGTTTATAAGGTATGTCACATCTTTTAAATAAACTGTATTTCTATATATGTCGAAGTTTAGTTTTTTTTTTATGCCCAATTTTTTTTTAATTTTTTAAACTATCATTTTTATACCCAGCGTATAAAGCTCCCCCGTAAATTTCGATATTATTTTTTGTGTTAAAATTGCGAGCTATATATGCCGGATTTTACGGTAAATAAAAAAAATGTAACTTATTTATTACATTATTTTATTCAGGAAATTTAACACAATATTTTTATAACTTCAGAATAAATGTATATATCATCAAATAAATCCAATAAGAAAATCTTTAATTTATTTAAATACTCGTTCAATGTTTAACACATTATAAATGCATAGACAATCAAAAATTTTGATTACATTAATTCTACACGCATTTAACATCATGTTGAAACAAAAAATATTAAAATTCTAATAATTAAAATGCATTTACTGTGTAAATTTTGATATTTTCATCCTCAAATGACTTCAGGATTTAAACTGATATAAGCATAAAGAAACATAAAGTATTAAAATTTTAATATCATTTTATGTTCTGTACTTCAGTGAATAAAAAATAGCAAAAATACTAATAAAATAAATATTAATCCTCTGTATAACAAGATAACAGCATAAAATGATTAAAAAAACTTCTAGAATAGTTATTCCGATATTAAGACTGTACTTAACACTTCAAAGCCACAGAATATTAAAAAAATTATTCATTATTAACTATATTCTTCCTACGAATTTAGATAAGGAAACATGAAGCAATAAAAGCATTAATGTTACTAATCCTTCACGTTTACTGCTTTGTTGAACAAGATAATAGCATTTAACTATTCAGGAAAGTGGTTTCTTATCTTAAATTTTTAATGCAGCCGAAGTAAAGAAATAGACAGAAACATGCATTTAAAAAAAGAGGTGTAATAATTTGAACTGAAATCTTAAACAAAACACGTGCGAGATAGCCAGACGTAAAAAAGGAATAGTAATACTATAAAATATAATTTTATCAACTCTTTTAAAAAATAATTATCTCAGTTTAAAATGAAACACTCATTTCTTTAAGGCTATTAGCAAGGATCTGAAAAGATCTCGAATACTTTTCCAAGTACAAAAAAAAGGGTTCTAGTTTTAATATTTTTGACTGTCCTATTGGAAAAACCGTACCATATTTCAATTTATTATTCGTTTCTGTTTTAAGAAGACACAGTACGATTCAAATGACAAAAATCGGTCAAAAATCAAATATAATTTTTATAGCCTAAATTATTCTTTATATACGTTTCTACAACCTCACAAAATTTGAAAACTCTAAACTTAAAAAACGCAGAATTATGATAACTTTTACGTTCGTTTTTATTCACATCCCTATGGCAAATCAAAACTTTAAACTTCTTATCTCGGAAGGATAAAATAACTAGTTTGTCTTCATTTAAAATGCTAAGGTTTTTTTTCTATTATGCCTAATGTTTTGAATTTTTTTTACCTATTGCTAATAATACATGTAACAAAAGTTGGTATGCATTTTTGAATCAAAGCAATACTTATTTTTTAAAAAATATTTTAATGCAGATTTTTTTTTATACATTTTTTAAGAAATTTTCAATAAGCATTGTACGAATACCAATCATGTTATCACAAAACACATACCAACTTTTGTTATGCATAGTTTGACGTACATATAAATCAATTTCATAAATGTTAGTCATTTTTGTAGGAGGAGTAGCATTCTAAATTAACTTCACAAATGTTAAGTTTTTTCCTTAAAAAATTAAATGGCTAGCTTTTTATGAAATTTTGAGCACAAAACCTGTTTTACACAGTATACACACATAGGAGGCAACAAAAAAATTTTTTGAAAATCCTTAAATTAAAAATGTTTGCATAAATCGTACCATATCCACTTAATCAAAGACATTTTCTCGTATATTCTGTACGCGCCCCATGGAATTTGATTGTTCACTCCCCCTTAACCAAGTTCAAGAGATTTTTAACTTTTACCACAGAGACTACCCTTCGAAGCTTTCGTCCTCATGTTCTTTAAAATGTACCCTCCCCCCCTGCTATAAGAGAGATCTGTGTACGTTAAGTGGATGTAGCAAAGCATTTACAAAAGTATTTAACATAAACATAACAGTAAGTACTTAAAAACACTTAAAATAAAGATACAATTCTGGGCCAAATTACAAATCATGTAAGAGTTAAAAACATATATTGTAATGTATTCTCAGTTCTGCTAAAAGATCAATTTAAATCGCACACGTATTGTTAATATTATTATTATTGTCCTTGGTCAATTGCTCTCAAGAATATAATAGTTTTTTTAATTTTGATCCATTTGACTCCTTTTCAAATGGACCAATGATGTTTGACGGGCTTTGTTTTTGATTGATTCTTAATAAGTATAGAAGATATTTTGACTAATATTATTCTGTAACGAATATATGTGTAATAAATTCAATTTATTCGTACCCTTTCAATTAATTTTTTAATTCTTAACAATAGCCTACGCAACCACTTTTGTGGGGAGGGGGTTACAGTCTAAAAAACACGCAGACGAAAGTGTCGATGGGTAATATCTAAGGTAAAAATTAAAAATCTGTTGATTTATGGGGGTTTCAGCCCCCTCCCCTTTCCTTGTGTGTATGCCGCTGACTTCTAACCTATTTTCTATATAAAACAGAACTTAAGGTTTTGAGCCACACAAACTTTTGGTTTCTCTTGCGACTCTCAAAATCTTTACCACTTAACAGTAAAACTTCTCGTTAATTTCATAAGCGTCATGAAACTGCTGAATTAGAAGAAAAATCGAGGGAATTTCTTTTTCTTAAGTTATAAAAGCTTTAATTGCGTTTCTCACACTTTCTTTTTATCTTTTCCAACATGCCGTGTAAGAAGAATGCTGTAATTGATCATGATAGTTCGGATTCAATTAAAACTGCATTTGAAAAAATCTTCGCTCAAAAGCTCTATCAGTTACGTTGGAATATTCAACAACTGCATATACACACACAACTCGTTAAAATTTTCATAAGCCAATTAACGCAAACAGTATTTACACACAAACACCTAAACACACGCATGTACAATAGGCAAAGATTGTTAAATCATCGCATTAATTACTTGTTCCAAATAATTTTAAATAAATATTAAACCTCCCCACCAACCCACATTGAAAACATTTCGCCAGACACTACTTCCCGGTCATTCCCCTTACTTTCAAAAACTGTTACGTTACGAAATACAAGCGATAACTTTCTTTCAAATGATCCCTTTCACACAACACCACTAAACACTCCGGGAGTTTCGTAATTCGTTTTGCTTACATAATTTCCCCCCTCCAACCCTTACTATTTTTTTTAGCAAGAGAGATAGAGAGAGAAAATCCACCGTGTTTCTCAGTCACCAATGAGTTCTTGAGTACCAGACATAAACTAATTTTTTTGTTATGCTCACCGGAAAAAAATAGTCTGACTTTCTCTCAAAATAGTACAGACGGTTGAGGTAGTAAGAACAACATAAACTCCAGTGACAAGTTGATTCAGCATCAGAGGAGCAATAACTTACCTACGCACCAATTTAACTGTCGCTAAGCTGCCAACTCCACTAAAAATGCACGGATTGCAACTTAAGAACCGTTCCACTCCAGTAAATCTGTCTCATTAACTCAAATGGTAACTCCGTTAGAATTAGGAAACATAGTACTGGAAGAACTGTACTAAACATTCTCTCGGTTTTTTAAAAAAATAGGGATGTGATAATGTATTCTGTTCAATATCACTACTCAACATGAAACGGTTTTATGAAACTTGCAGTGATTTTAGTAAATCAAGTAGTAGATATTAGGTAGATAGCATATGATATCCATCTTTTCCACCGCGAACACAATTACCCAAAGTGATTGCATTTATTTAATTAATTAGCTAGAATTTGCAGGAATAATAAGACATATGTTATTAATGTCTGATACTAATTGATAATTTAGATAATAAACCTAATTTAATCAAAGAGCATAAATCTGTAAGTCCAAATTATAAACGATAAAGTCCTAATACAAGAACTGCATTAAACTCGCAAAAATAATGTATTTTCAGCAATCTCGACAATATTTAATGAATAAAGTGTTTTACTTATTTCAACTTTTGTATTATTCCATGATCAATCTCAGTGGCGCAATCAGGGGGGTCAGGACTCCTCCCCCAAACCCCTTGATTTTTTTCCGATTGATTATAATTCTAAGTATATAGTATGTAAAATTTAAGTATTTGTTATTAATGATTAATTTTATTAATTAATGCTAATTATTTATTCAATAATTAGTTTTTTATTGTGTTTTGTTCCCGAAAATCGATAAAATCAAAAGGAGCATGATACAAGAATGGTGAACTTTAGATCCCGGACCCCCCACCTTGAAAAATTTCTGTGTGCGCTACTGATCAATCTAGTTTATGAGAATGTTCAATAGGAATAAGGGTAGGGTCTGCATATTTCGTACAGAAAGAAATTCATAAACCAGAATTACTCAAGAAATTATTCCATTAACAGAAAAACAAAATCTACTAAGCTTTATACAAACAGTAACCAAAAAGTTCAATTTGCTGGAATGAAGTACTTACAAAAAGTAATTCTTAAAGTAAAGATACTATTCTAAAGTTAGGCTAGATCATAATCATGTAAGTTAAAAATATATTTTACAATGTATTTATATATATAATTGTGCTAAATGAAAACAATTTAAACAGTGTACAAAACAGTTTTATCACTGGCATTATTTTTGTTGGATTATTGAATGGATTTTAATGTTCGAAATTAATGCATGTTAATTACGTCACGTTTCGAATACTTTAAAAAAATTAGAAGATTACATATTGATAGCATAGCAACTGTATAGATCTCTTCTCAATTACGCATTTATTCCATTAAAGTTAGTTAGAAACTTGTTATAATCATTAAAGAAATACTTTTCACAGCAAATAAGTGAGTATTGTAATTATAATATATTACTTTTTTTAAAAAAATTTTATGTGATTATACAGACTCCTTAAAAGATCTGTCTATCTTTCTGAAAAAAATCCGATGCTTGTTTAAATTCATGAAATTAACTTCCCAATTTCCGATGCACAAGAATATATAATTTATTGATTTAGTTATTAAGGACTTAACGTAATTTTGAAAAATAGCATTTAACAGAAATTAAAATAAAATATAATGTCATTAATGATTATAAAATGTATTAATATTTAGTATATAGTTTAATAGAAATCCAATAAAAAAAGAGAGAAATTTAGTAAAATCGAAAAAAATGCGAAAATTACTGACCATTGAGAGAATTTTTCATAACACATATACATGAGAATTAAAACTATAAAGGAATATTTTGACAAACTACTGACATCAACGATGTGACAAATGTCTGAGCCCCTACATTCAGCGTTAAATTAGTAATATAATTTACAGAAAATTCTTTATAAAAACCGGCATATATGTGTGTGTATATATAGTCATATTTTTAACATCACCAAATTTTACTCCAATAAAAATGTTTACAAATTGTAGATGCTTTGAATGCATAAAAATTTTATGTATTAAAAGCATTAACTATTAATTAATATTATACATATATATCAGGCATTGTATAAAATATTCTTTAATTAATTTAAATTGCTAATAATTTTTATGCTCTCACGTTAAATACTCAGAACACTATTATTAAAATAATTTCAAATATCCGAGAGGAAAATAATGTTTACAAATTTAAAGTCAGATTTGATCAAATTTTAGAATAGTTTCATCAGATATGAATCACAGTTTTATGTGTGTATATAATCAACATCTACTTTTTATTTTAAAATTAAATAACTCAATATTTATGAAACTGAAAATTTTGCAAGCATATATGAAGGTTGTTCTTACTTCTCAATAGAGAAAAATTATAGAAAAAAAATATTTTGTCATAATCGCTTTTAAGGACAGAAAAATAAATTTTCACACGTTTACCATCAAGAAACATTTGAATTCACATGTAAAAAATAATATCGCCTTGTCAATACAACGTGCGCATAAGCTTAAAGCTCTTTTTTTTTATTGAACAAATATTTAATAAATGTACCCTGATTACATTTTGACTCAAATATAGATTGCAAACCTCTTAATGTCAAATTTTTCTCCTTATCTTAAAATTAAAAAAAACAGTAATTAAGTTTTTACTAAATTATTTTCTAGTTACAATATATAATCTCTACATCTCTAACTTTAATCTATTCATTTGATCTACTAAAATCCTACATGTAAAAGAAAAAAGGGGAAAAGGAATTCGCTAACAATGAAGCGGCAAATCCTGTGCGTAACAAGGGAATCATCAGGAAGCCTTAAGATGAACTCTGCTTTAAAACGCCGGTAGCTTCGCTAAAAATAAAGAAGCAATCCCATGATTGAGTTTAGCACCTTATCTGTCACGATTCAAGTAGAGACATCTGCTTGCAAAAAGGACGCTAAATTTAAGTCCCACTTGTGAAAACGGCGGTTAGGGGATTTCTAAAAAAATTATGATTAATTTTTCCCTTTGTTCAAACCGCTTTGGTTTAAAAAGTGTGGGTAAATGTTTTGGCTTAAAATATTCTCGTTGCAAGTGCCAATAAAGATAGCAGAATGTATCAGATGCTTCCAGGGTAAAGGTTTTTCCTTTTGAATTATTTAATTTGATAAATGGTATCTAAAGCGAAAAAAAAAAGTTTTTATTTTTCTTATTTCTTTATCATTTTTTGGAATTAAATTTAACAGAAATGAATAAATGTTTGTTTAATTTGGCTGTTTTATATTTAAAATCTCAATTAATTTTCAAATGGATTTTTTTTTTTTAAAGTTCTTATTGAACATTATTTATTTAAAAACAATTGTCTGCACTTATAAGAGTTTTAGAATGTTTTTTTTTTCAATATTCTAAATAAAATTTGCTCTTAATAATTGAGGTATTGTGTTTTTTTTAAATTTATTACAAGTCTTCTGAAACTTGGAAAAACATTTTTCGAAATTTAATGCATGTTTTCCTCATATTTCTTAAAGTTGAAAAACAAAATTTTTGTTTTCTTTTAGTTCCATGTAACTTTATTTTTCTTTCCTAATATGTCCCATCTAACAAACCAAAAAGAAAGAGAGAGAGAAAAAACAATCTTTGTTTTACTAAATATAAATAGGGAAAAAATTTCGTTTTATAATTATACTTGAAATAAATACCGGTAAAAACAAGTAATACTTAAAATAACAATAATGCTGCAAAATTTTATATCTTCTTTGTGTTTCTAAAAATAAATATTTCGATAGCATTGAGAATTAAAATGATATTTTTTTTATTTCATTGAATTAACGAGCTAAATCAGTGTTTGTGTATAATGGATTATGTTTTGTAGTTATATATAATTTAATATTAAAAGAAAACAGAATTCTTTCCTTTTTTGAATCGCATTGTTTTATTTTCACTTTGTCACGAAAATATTCAATAATTTTGCAATAAATATTCTAGAAGTTTTTAAACATATTTTATTCCATTATTCTTATTTTAGTAGGTGTAAGTTTCATTGTATATCGAAATGAGAACAAAACCCGTGTTTACCCAAAAACAAGAGTTCGCTGTTAAGAGCGCGGAAATGAAAAGCAGGTGGTAAAAGATGTTGCATTATAAGACAAAAGGAAACACTTCCGAATTAAAACAGCTGCCGAAATCTGTTAAAAATGGGTACAGCAGCTGGGATTAGACTTTTCCTGAGTAACTATGAAAGGGTTGCCATGACAAACTAATAATTGTCGTGCACTTAAAAGTAGCCAAATAATGATGCTTATTTATTGTTTGGCGAAAAAAAATCAGTGCTCATTCCACGTAGAACTACTTAAAACGAACAGAACATCAATTATTTTATTATTTTTTTCTTAATCTCCATTGTCGGGAAATCTAATATGCACCTAAGTGATCTTTCAATAGTGATCGTCGCAACACCATTATTTAATAAGGGAAAAAATTCTTTTTGTTCCGCTGTTAAGTTTAGTCGGTTACACAGAGATAGATAATTGCAAAGATTATAATGAAAGGAGCATAAAAATAAAAGATTATGTGTATGGTATTTACGTGAACAGACATCTGATGCAGTAAATATTCCATTTACATCAATAAGCAACTGTGTAATTCAATGTTAAAATGAATTTTTTTCATTGTAAGTATATTTAAAATTATTTTTGTTTGTTTTTAAATATAATTGAAGATATAGTTTATCGAATAGATTGATGAGCATGACATTTTAATACGCCGTAAAATACAATAGAAAGTTAAAACCTCTCTGGAGAGGTTATTCATAAATATTCTATTCATAATATTCATAAATATCTATTCATAAATATTCATAAAGAGAAATCCTCATAGAATAGAGAAAATAATTTGAAATAGATATTAAATATCTATTCAATAAAGGTTCCGATTCTTAAAAAGTGGTGATTATTTTTTTCAATAACATAGCCAAATGAAATTATAAAATATTTCTTAAAATTTGAAGAATATATTACAGCAATTATCACATAATTTTGGTCTTAGTTTTCAAAATATATTTATGAAGTCGTGCAATTTATTTTTCCTGTGTGATTAAATGTTACATTTTTTTTTTACTTATTTTACTAAGACATAAAAATTTTCATAAAAATTATTTATAGTTTAAAGTCAAACGCATGCACTAATCTATAATTTTCATAAGAAATCAATAAAACGTGAGTTAATATTAATTAAAGGTACTCCTTTTATAACAAAGCATTTAACAATGTAAAAAATAGCGTGAATTATTATAAAATAGGTTATAATAAAACGGTTTTTTGAAAATACAGGAATATTTTTGATGAAATACTTCAGATTCTAAGATAATGAGATATATCCTCATTGCATTAACCACTGAAAAATTTTACTCGTACATTTTTAAAATATATATATGTAGGATTTAAAGTATTAGAGAATTAAATATATTCTCCGATCAGTGAGGTTAAACCTCACCAATAGATGGCGCTACCAGCGAATATACATATGTATCCCCTCGGATTGACGGGTTTTAGGGGAGACACGAGAGAAGAGACTCCGGTTTTACAGGCGAGAAGCCACGTTTTTCGGTCAACGTGGAGGCCAATAGGCTTAGCGACAATTGAGAGTATGCTCCATGAAATAATTCGTAAAGTTTTAATTGTAAATAATCTAATGTTTCATTAAACAGTAATTTCATTCTAATCTGCCTATTTCTTTGAAATATCAAGATCCCGAACATTACTTACCCCTAGACACCCCTACATATATATAAACTAAAACACGCATAGAATTTTATAAAGTTTAATTACATTTCAAAATCAATATTTTAAATTTTGAATATCATATTTCAAATAAAATCAAAACTACTATTAATTTCTTTTTTAAGTCGCAGCACAAACTATTAAAGTGCTTCGACTGTCCAATGACCTTACATTCCATTTTGTACTGCGGCAGAAGGGATATTCCCTTTCCCACATCGCGCTAAATGACGAACTACACTCGACGGGACGCAGCGAATCAAGATACAGGATACACATCCCGTCATCCAATCATGCCGCGATAAATGTCGAGTCGGACGATGCAGGAAGTGATGTGCGACAGGGACGAAAAACGGATGTGAATTTTTACAATGCCGGCTTGTTGGGAGTATTGTTCCTGACTCTCAATTAAGTGAGGAAGGGAAATTAATAGGGAGGCAGGAATCTAGAAAGGGAAATGGATGGCACATATTTAAGGGAATATATTTAAACGATTTAATTCAATTTAATTGATTAATTTTAGCAATGGATTTATTAAAACGTTATATTTATTAATATTTCAATCTATTCTAAACTATTATGTTTTTGTTAATATTGTTTTTTCAGCTTAGAACACTACCATTGTTCAAACTTATTTTATTTTCAATAAACATGATAAAAAGATGTTATTTTTAAGCAACGTACATGAAAAAGATATTTGAAGGTGCTGAGAGACTTAAGTCAGATATTGGTGCGAGTTTAATAAACGAAAAAAAAATTCAATTCCTACTGGTAGAAAAAAATTATATTTGCGCTGACAGAGAGAAAGAACACAAAAAAGAAACTACAACAGTAACAAAATTAACGAATATATCGATTATAAATTACAAGTAAAAACACTTAAGTAATTTGTTTTGATATTGAAACAGGATACAAAATTGTTCTACGAAATAATTCCTACTTCTTATATTGAGCGGTCTGCAACATAATTATGTAATAATTATTATGAACAGCAAATTTCACGAGTGTATGTTAAGTACTAAAATTATATTTCTATAATAATCATATGAATATAATGTTATTCAAAAATTATTTCTTTTGTAATGTTTAAATAATTTTTTTTTTCTTTAAACGGGGAAAAAAATCCTCAGGATGCTCTAATTGCCCAATATTTTAACACAACTAAAACTCTCCATAAAATCACTGTAATACAAGACCGATTTTAAAATTTTTTTCAAAATTGATATATTTCTCTCGAAATATTCACTATTCTTTTATTCATGATGAATTTGATTGTTTTAAAAAATACTAGGGAAGGGGGGTACCCCTGTTCGTCTAACGGCAGTTCAACTCCCATTGACCAAATTATACAACTGTTCATAATTATTGCCGTAATTTGCATGCATTATGTAGTCCCATTTATTTTTATTTTATTTTTTCTCAAAATTCGTTCTTGGCACTGCTTTTAAGTTAAATTCACCATTGAAGCTGTACAGTAGCTCACACGGAATTTTTCAGGGGAGGGGGTCCGAGGTCGAAAGTTCACCACCATTCTTGTATCATTTTGTCGATATTCGGGAACAAAACACAGTAAAAAACTAATTATTGAATAAATAATTAGCATTAGTTAATAAAATTAATAATTAATAACAAATACTTAATTAAATTTTGCGTACTATAAACTTAGAACTATAATCAATCGGAAAAAAATCACCTGTGTGCGCCACTGAAGCTGTATCGTCCAACATTTCATGAAGTCCTCAGGCTTGGATAAACCTGCAGCTGTAGCAGTTTCCTGGAAGGTTTAGATATTGAGTTCCGTTGAATGTTAAAAAGTCTTCGCTTTTCTTCTCACGCAACGATTCCAGTCCAGGCAATCGTTGCGATATTTTTCTGCGAGAGCTTGCAATAATGTACCATCGTAAACGTGTTGGAAATATTGTAAGAAACGAAGCACATATTTGCCAATTCAGAGTGTACGACACATGCGAAAACGGGGTTGTCAATTTGGCGAGTTATCTTGAACGTTGGCATTGTTACGATAGTACGTAATAGATATATTACAGCATCACGGAAAACTTTTTTATGTTTAGAGAGAGAAATAATTAGCATTATAATTAATACAATAAATTATTCATATCAAAACTTAATTATAAATTTTACGTTCTTTATACATACGATTATAATCAATCGAAAGAAAAATCAAGGGCGATGGGGGGGAGGGTCAGGACCAGCGGACCCCTTCTCTTGCGTGCGCCACTGATGCGTTATTATGTAAAGAACAGAAGCACCCTCCAAATTCTACCGTAGATTTTGATAAAGACTAAAGCTTTTTATTTTTTTTTTATGGCAGTCATTTTAAAAATTTCAATGCTGTTTATTCTGGTAGGAACCAAGTTATAGTTGAAAAGCATCCTTTTGTCAAAAAGCGCTTTTAGCACTAAAGAATGTATATCAAAAGAAAGAATGAGAAAATGGAATTCGTAGCAGCGTGAAATAAGCATCGAGATTCTCAAATTTCCTGTCTTCTAAACGATTCATAATTGCTTCTTTCCTGTCCTATCTTTATTACCATAAATAAACAATAACCAGAAAAACAATGGAACATGGATACGGTTTTCATATTGCAGATTTTTTAGGAATATTTGTAGAATTCTTGCCATTTTGTTCCACCGAACGGTGAATTGATATTTGTTTTATTTCTCGAAGTCTTACGGATTTTGTTTCCTGGAATTGTTCGATTATTACGGGATGAATTTTTGTTAGAAATGAGGCCAGTCGAAACAACCTTCTACACCTCCTCCCCCCAGTTCGAAGTCTGCAAAGGTTGACTTTGTCGAGGAAACAATTTATTTGAAATTTGGCATTGAAAAAGCGCGAAATGTCGCATTTTTCGTGTTATGTGATGCTGAGGTATTTGTGTTGTTGTGAAACATTTAACATCTATCACATTATAGTTGTGAAGATAATAGAAGAATGTCGGCTTGGAATTTTGGAATTTTTATTCTAGAAGTTTATTCGTTAGTTTGAAGTGATATTACAAAAATAATTGCATGTAAAAGGACATTTCGGCAATATTTTCAAGATAAATTATGAAATATATATATTTTATTCTCTTTTCCGCATATATATACAAACGGACCTCTATTTAACGAAGTCGCTAAATCTCGAAAAAATTTCGTTATGTGAAAAATTCGTTAAAGATTCTTTCAATTATAAAATGTTCTCGATTCCAGGAAAAAGTTAACAAAATAGAGGTTTGTAAAAGGGAAACTTCCGTCTGTGTAAATATATAATCAATAATAATAACAATATGTACTAATTAGCCACAATTCTTAGTAAAAAAAAACAGCAGTACAGCCAGACACAGTACAAGTCATAAATGAGTTAGTTACAGTAGTACAAAAGAAAACAGTCAACACTAGAAACTAAGATTATACTATTTTCAGGCAAACCACCAGTAATTTGTCTATACTATTGGGCTGTTGTAAAAGGATATAAGAGCATGAATAAGCTATTATTTAAAAAATAAAAATTAAATATACTAATGCTAAAATATTAAGTAAAATTAACAAGGAAAAATATAACTAAATCTACTAACCTAATGCATAAAGTATTAAATTTATATAAATATATAGTGCTATATTAAAACATTTAATATACCAACAACGCATTATCATTTCAACTTCCCGCTTACACGAATCCATCTTAGAACAGATATAATATTTTTTTTAAATAACTTGATTTATAATTTAAAAATATTTATAATTTTAAAAAAAAGAATATTTTAATGTTCTCTCAATGTAATAAAGGAATATAATGTTGAAGAAAATATGTATATTTTTTCTCAACTAAAACTGTTTGAAATAATTAGATTAAGTTTCGCATAAGAAATACTTTCCTTTGTTTGTTTTTTCTTTTCATAAATTAAAAAAAATCTAGGGAAAATTTTGAATTTAGAAAAACGATTTTTTTTTTGCAATTATTTATTAAGGGAGAAAAATAATAAATACGTATTTCTTAAATAATTATTATATTTCAACTTAACGTGTTGAAACATGCTTTTTCTCAGATGATTTATTTTATTCGTCTCTCTCTCTCTCTACGTAAAAAGAGTTTTTTCGTGATCATGTAATAAATTTATTACGTACTATCACACCAATACCAACGTTCAAGATAACTTACCAAGTTGGCAACCCCGATTTCGCATGTGTCGTACACGCTGTATTGGCAACCATGTGTTTCGTTTCATATTCCGCCAATACGGTTGCGTAACTACATTACTGTAAGCTCTCACAGAAAAATATCGCAACGATTGTCTGGACTGGAATCGTTGCATGAGAAGAATGGCGAAGACTTATTAACAATCAACGGATCTAAATACTCAACTTTCCAGGAAGTTGCAAGAGCTGTAGGTTTATCAAAATCTGAGGACTTTATCAATGAAGTGGACGATGCAGCTTTAGTAATGAATTTAACACTGAAAAGGAGCACCAAGAACAAATCTTGAGCAAAAAAATAAAAAAACAGAGCTACATAATGCATGTAAATTACAGTTTTAAAACTTGAATTATGAGTATGAACAGAGGCGCGTATCCCCCACCCCGTATTTAATAATTTATATTTTACTATTTTTTTGTTCCTGACAAAATCAAAAGAATAAGTTTGGTGGCGTATTAGGGTATGATACGAGAAAGGTGGACTTCAACCCTCGACCACCTTTGAAAAATTCCTGCATGCGCCACTGTAACGCCTGTATAATGTGGTTCGGCCAAAACTAATAAAATACCGTTTTTACTCGAATCTAAGCCGCACCTTTTTTCAGAAGTTAACCCTGTTGAAAATCGGGTGCGGCTTAGAATTAAGGAAAAGATATTCATGGGCAATTAGAGCAATTACAGGTTCATGCATGTATTTAAATGTTTATAATACTGTTAAAAATAACTAATTATTCACTTCTTATTAGTTCTCATTTTAAATTTATTTTAATTTCGTAAAATTGGCTATCAAAAAACATTTTACGCCATTTTTCATTAAAACTTGTACAGAATTTGGGGTGCGGCTTAGATTCGAATAAATACGGTATATGTAGCTTTCATGGTAATATGCGGGGGAGAAATTTTACAAAATCAAGAGACTAAATTGTAGATTATAAAGGAAAAGTGGTAAAAAGATTACGGAAAATACAAATAAAAATCACATTTTTCGATTTAAAACGATTCAAAATCAATAACAATATTACATAGAAATGTTTAGAAAAAAACGTGTTCTTCAATTTTCCTTAAGATTTTGTCATGAAACTTTACCATCTACATTTATAAGTCTAACTAGCCGTTACCCACCCGCTTCACTGGGTATTTAACGATGTTCAATAAATGTATACTGTTTACATATATATGAATTATTGATATCCAGCATTAAGAATTCGCGCGACATTGTATTGAAAAATAAATTTATAGGTGTAACTCTCGCCTCTTGATATAAAAAAGGACATAAATTAAAATATCTATAATTTCTATTTATATCTAAAATATAGAAGTAGAAAGATTTTTTGCTATCACTTAACCTAATAATCAAGTGGATTTCCACCAAAGCAACTTTCAGTGGATCTCTACTCCATAAAATAAACATGCGTGCTAAATTTCAAGTCTAAATCTAACAGAGCACAAACGGAATTTTTATCATCAATACCTCGTTGAGAGCATTCTTAGCGGATTCCAATTCAACAAAAAAGGCATGCAAACCAAGTTTTATTATTTTATTTTTAGCAGTTCGAAAACGGGAATTTTGTCTATCAATACGCCCCAATAACTCTCCTCGCTCTCCCCCTGGAGTTGATTTCCGTAAAATCCATTCTTAGTGGAACTCTATTTAACTATAAAGAAACGTGCTCAACGAATTTCGAGTAAATGGGTTAAATTCAAAAACAGGAATTTTTCTATAGCACGCCTTAATCCCTTGCAACCCCACTCCTTTGGGGGTCCGTTTTCGCAAAACTCTTTGTAAAAGGAACTCTATTCCACGAAGGTAACATACCTTCTAATTTTCAAGCAGGTGGGTCTAGTAGTTGAAAAGCGCAAATATTTATCTATTACGCCCCTTAATTCCCCTCAGTGACACTTGAGATAAATTTTCCCCAAACCTATTTTGTAGCGGATCTCTACACCATGAAAGGAATCCGCTTACCAAATTTTAAGACTGTACGTCTAACAGTTTAAAAATGGAAATAATTATCTATAACTCCTCTTAAGCTCCCGCAACGCCACTTAGGAAGCGATTTTCACAAAAACCATCTTATAGCGGATCTCTACTCAATGAATGGAATCTGCTTACTCAATTTCAAGATATTACGTCTAATAGTTTAAAAAAGGAGTTAATTGCCTATAACGCACCTTAATTCTCCACAACGCCACTTGGGGGTCGATTTTCACAAAACCCATTTGATAGCGGATCTGTACTGTATGAAAGGAATCCACTTATCAAATTTTTTTCAAAACTGTACGACTGATAGTTTAAGAATGGAAATAATTATCTATAACGCCCCTTAAGCTCCCGCAATGCCACTTAGGAAGCGATTTTCACAAAACCCATCTTATAGCGGGTCTCTACCCAATGAATAGAATCTGCTTACTCAATTTCAAGATTTTGTGTCTAATAGTTTAAAAAGGAGCTAATTGCCTATAACGCGGCTTAATTCTCCACAACGCCACTTGGTTTTTTGAATTTCACAAAACCCATTTTACAGCGGTTCTCTACTCGATTAAAGGAATCCGCTTATCAAATTTCAAGACTGTACGTCTAATAGTTTAAGAATGGAAATAATTATCTATAACGCTCCTTAAGCCCCCGTAGCGCCCCTTGGGGTTCGATCTTTGCAAAATCCGTTCTTAGCTGATGTTTACTTCATGAATGGAATCTGCTTATATACTCAATTTCAAGATTTTATGTCTAATAGTTTATAAAAGGAGTTAATTGCCTATAACGCCCCTTGGAGGTCGATTTTCGTAAAAATCATTTTGTAGGGAGTCTCTACTTTATGTAAGGAATCTGTGTAATAATTTTTTTTCAAGACGGTACATCTAATAGTTTAATAATGGAAATAATTATCCAGAACGCCCCTTAAACCCCCGTAACGCCCCTTGGGGTTCGATCTTTGCAAAACCCGTTCTTAGTTGATGTCTACTCCATGAAGGGAACCTGCCTACCAAATTTCAAATCTGTAGGTTTAATAATTCCGGAGATATCGTGATTAGTCAGTCAGTGAGTCAGTGAGTGAGTCGCTTTTCTCCTTTATATATATAGATGTAGCATTCATACAATAAAATTGTTTAAGATATCCGACTATTTATAACACCTTTTTTTAAAAAAAATGAGGATATGTGGATTTTTTTGTGGTTTTTAGATTTGTCTTGTACATTTTTCGAAAAATACGCTAAAATTAAGAAGATAAAAAGAAAATATTGTTACTAAAATGGGTAAAATTTACAAAAAATTACATTAACCGGGCCCATTTTGTACATAAAGTTTATAAACAAATTTTCAATTTTTCAATTTTGATGTGTTACTTTGCTATTCGTTTTTGAAATGACCTTCAGGATAAGAGACATTTTAATTTTTACAAAAACTATAGCCCTTAATCTTAGTTATATGAAATTGCTTAAAAAACAGTGATTATATTCACACAAGGGACTGTAAATTGAGTAATAAAACATTGCTTGATAAATCTGAAGTTTAAATTACTTCTACTATTAAACAGAACATACGCAAAAAATTATTTTCAAAAATTTTTAAGCCATCGCTGTCCCCGTTTGAGCATTTTCAAAAAACACATTTCAAGTAAAACGCATTTCAAAACATGACATCTTGCTTAAAGTAGTGTTGGATCTGCTTTTACTAAAACATTTGTAATTTTTGTTCAAGTGAATGAAAAATAATAAACTTGGTATTTTTTTATAAAGTTAATAAGATGGCCTATAAAATAAAACCATAAAAAATGTCAATTTTTAGCAAAATCCGCAATTTTAGGGTAGTCAGATACCTTAAGAGATTTGATGCATTTCATGTGGATAGTGTTCCTTTAACATATTTCAGGAGTTTTATCATTATCTCTAATTTATATATTTATGAAGGAAGGAAGAAAAAAAGCATTGCTTCTAGTTATAAAAAGTATTTTAATTCTGAAATAAAAAGATTTAAAAGAATTTTTAAGGTATTAATCGATTTTATATAAAATTGGATTTGAATAAAATATTGTATTTTTAAAATTTTAACAACTTGTTGATTACAATAATTCTTATCAATCGATTTTCTTTTCTATTGGTATACGAATAGAAAAAGAAATAACATATTTAATTTACTACTCCAGTTTTCTTCATCTGACGACAAATTGACGATTGTGATACCTATAGTTTATCTACTAAAGTTTTTTGAGGCAGAGGATTTTTCTTTTCTTTTTTTTTCTTTTCCACCAAAAACTTCCTTGCGTCCACATATTTATCCAATAGCTTTTGATTGTCAACTAAATTTTATTTCTTTTAGAAGTTTAGATATCAAACCATTAGAAAAATGTCTTTACTGATTTTTAAACGCTTTATTAAGAACAGACTTTGAACAACCATCCGTCAAAAGCCTTAAAATTTCGTTTGTTTTGGATTTGAGGATCTAATTTCAAAGCCATAATTAACTCCCCAAAATAAAAATAATTAGATTGGTAATTCAAACGTTTCATTTTTAAATTAAAACTAATAATAAAACGATTAAAATTTACCATAAATAGTTATATACTTTTAAAAATGGTCACACTAATTATGAATCAACCTGTAGAGTATATAGTTATCCTCAAGTATAGTTCTATTTTAAATATATAAGACAGAGAACCTCTATTTTATTTTTTAAATTACTAGAGCAGGGGTCGGCAACCTTGTAAATGTGGCGTGTCAACCAATTTACCAATATGATCAAGGTGCCACACTGTAGGAAATGTTTGAAGCAACTCAAATCTCGTGATAATGCATGCACAGTTACAGAATGTAAGTCAAGAATATACGATTAGGAGTTTTTTTATGTACGTAGATAATACAGATTTAGATAAATATAGATTATTAATATAGATTTAGAGTTTTATTATGTACTATTTGCATCATTTAAAGATATTCAATAACAATATATATATATATATATATATATATATATATAAGATTTTATTTCAACATAAAGAAAAAATTAAAACTGTGCTTCAGCATTATGTATCTTTTAAACATGTTTATAAAAATTTGAAAAACAACATGAAGTTTAAGTATTTCCCTTCCGTAAAGTTAAATAAAAAATATTTTAATGCGAACCTTGTCCCTGCACCCGCTTTCTTTCATGTGGCAATATCAAGGATATAATTTCTGACTTTCAATCTGACACTATTCTGAACATTCAGTTGCTAAACAACCTCTTTGCGGACTCAAAATAGTTTTCATATGAGAAAGAATTTGTTCACATATACATTCAGAACCAAAAGCGGAAAGCACGTACATGCAATTTTCTTCAAACTATTGAATCTTTCCAGCAATGACATCCAATAACTTAAAAATCACTGTAGATTTAGTGTTAGAGTTATCTTTCGATTCTTCTTTAATTACGCAAATGTTGCGTTCCATAATCTTGAAGGTGTTAAAGCTCCATTTCAAAATCATCATCTTCCATCCACTCAAGAACTGAAAAATTTGCAGAGTGGTGTAGAGTGCCAAGGTGAATAGTACCGCAGGCCTTAGATTGCCGATTCCTGTGCTAGAGTCACTTAATAAGAAATACGAGGCGTGTCCGGAAACAAAGTAACGAGTATTTGTGACAATGCATGCTATATACCGTCTACTTTTAAAGATCTCAGGTAGGGCCTACTTTTGCATAAGGGCCCAGGGCTTCAAAGAGTCTTACGACGTCCCTGACCAGAGGTCGGCAACCTCGTAGCTATGGTGTGTCAACCAATCTACCAATAGGATTCAATGTGCCGTGCAATAGGAAGGATATGAAACAATTCGATTCCTACAGCAATGCATTCAGAGTTAGAGGATACAGGTCAAGAAAACAGATTTAAAATTCTATTATGCATTACTTAAATATATATATAAACAAAAAAGTAAACGTAAAATATAACCATTCTTTCAACATAATATATGTAGAATTTTAATTTTTTTATTTATGAATTATATATCTTTCAAACTTAATTATTAAAATAAGAAATATAAAATAACACACAAAAGATACAATTATTAGTTTAATACAGTTACACATTTTAATGTGAACATTTTGCCTCTGCACCTCTTAATTTTATATTGCAATAACAGGAGTATAATTTGTGATTGTATGCTTCACACGATTCGGAATGTTCAGTTGAACCCTCAAAGAAAGCTGTTGAACAACTTCTTTGAAAACTCAATATCACTTACATATGAGAACAGATTTGTTCACATATACATGTAGAACCAAAAACGGAAAGCAGAGTACATGTTATTTTCTTTTCAAACAATTAAATCTCTCCAGAAATGACATCCAACCATTTAAAATAGCTGTCGCGATTCAGGGTTACAATTATCTCTTCATTTTTTTAAATAATTCTGTAAATACTGATTTCCAAAACTCTGAAGATGTTTCTTCAATCCATTCCACATTTCAAAATTATAAACTTTACTTAAAAGTTATAAACTTTATATAACAAAATTATAAACTTTGCTTAAGAGAACCACACTAAGAATTGTACTGCATGCCATAGGTTGCCGACCTCTGATTTATACCATACTAGCTGGTATACCCGTTCTTCGCACGGGTGAACAGAAAAATGAAACAACACAGATTGAAGGAAAAAGAAGTTTTTAATGAGTTAATTTTATGTGAATTGCAAATTAAACAAAAAAAGCTTTTTGCAAATCTCAGCTAAACAAAAAATGAAAGAAAAAAATTACCACCTTTGTTAAATTTTAACTATGTAGATATAATAGCTGATAAAAAGGATTTTTATTCATTTATAATTCCTCGTAACACTCTTGAAGGTCGATTTTTCAAAATACCTCCCTAAGCTGATCTCTGCTCAGCAAAAGTAACACATTGTTAAAAGCTTTGCGTAATGAACGCTTAAAGTAGTGTAAATAATTTATATCTGAAAGTGACATTAATATTACTTTCTGTTGTATTTATTTTATTTTAAAATTGTAATATTCGCAAGCAACGCCGTTTCTTAAATTATAATGGCGATTCCATACAAAAACATAAGACACTTAAATTTTGACATAAACTATTTTTTCGGGACAAAAATAATAATCTTTGCAATCCGCTGAAAACGCAATATCTGCTACAAAACTATTCGCTTCCCCGCTAAAATACTCATCATAGAACCCGTGCTGCCATATATCTTGGAAGAGTGGATTTCAAAGAATATTCCTGCTAAGTATTGGTAGAATATTCCTTCTAAGTTGGTGTGGTGTGGTAGCTAGCAGAAGGGAGTGCCAGCTCAGGTGTCATCCACGTCACTTGACCATGGTTCAAAATTACGTGATACGTTGCCAAAAGCCCTCGTGTAGCTGAACAGTGCGATGTTAATATTCACTCACTCACACACTCCAAAAAATCCAGTACAGTAGTTATAATTATTTTTATACTTAAAAACGCAATATTTGCCTATTCAATTAAAATTATAGCGTTATAATTAACTACTAACCACAAACAAATTTTGAAAATTTGTCCAAATGATGCAGTGTGAAAGAGAAAGTTTATTTTCTTTAAGTACCAGAACCGATAAAAGCATTTATTTTGAAAAAGATCAATTTCTTACTACCAAATGTCCATAATAAAATCATAAAAAAACATTAAAATAAAGAGATTTATAACAACCTATCCCTTCAAAACTTAGTTTTAATTTGAAATAAAAAATAGGCATTATTCTGATCACAGGAATTAATTAGAAGCGATTCCCTTGCGTAGCCAAAACAAAAAGAGTTTTTCACAAACAAAAGATAGATATATGCTGACGTGGGCTTTTTTGCAGTGCATGCCAGAATTGCTGGCAGATGGCAGAATTTTTTGCCACTTACTTGACAAATATCGTTATATTAAATATCGTTATATAGAAAGTAATATTATAATGTATTACACTTTCAGATATAAATTATTTACACTACTTTAAGCATTCATTACGCAAAACTTTTAACAATGTGTTACTTTTGCTGAGAAGAGATCAGCTTAGGGAGGTATTTTCAAAAATCGACCCTCAAGAGTGTTACGAGGAATTATAAATAAAAAAATCTTTTTATCAGCTATTAGATCTACATACTTAAAATTTAACAAAGGTGGTGTTTTTTCTTTCTTTTTTTGTTTAGCTGAGATATGCAAAAAGCTTTTTTGTTTAATTTGCAATTCACATAAAATTAACTCATTAAAAACTTCTTTTTCCTTCAATCTGTGTTGTTTAATTTTTCAGTTCACCCGTGCGAAGAACGGGTATAGCAGCTTAAATATTTATATGTTTTTTTTAAAAGGATTACTTCTATTATTTCATTGCGAAATTAATTCTTTGTTAATTAAAAAGTGCATAGTCTATTTAAGAAAATAAGTGGAATGGAGCAAATTTCGAAAAAGAGGGAAATTTTTTGACATAATTTTAGAAATCACTCACATTGCGCGCGTACAAACACACACACAGAAATGCTGGTGTCATGAGGAAAAGAGAAAGCCCGAGCAACGCCGGGCTAAGCGGTGGAGGGGGGGGCAGTCATTTTGAAAATGAGTATTAGAAGTTCTGATTTTGTGAAAGAAAGGGAAAATTTATAAAAGTAGAGATAGCCCGTGCAACGCCGGGCCATGCAGCTAGTATCTTTATAAATTATAGCCTATGAATTATTCTGATGTATAAGCTATATTACTGTAAAGTTTCATTAAAATCCATTCAGTTGTTTTTGCGTGAAAGACCCACAAAGATCCTCACAAACTTTCACATTTATAATATATATTAGATATTAGATTTAACTCTTTATGTCACTACGCTGAAAAATATTTTTACTTTAAAATAAAAGTAAAATACAGATTTACAGAATGTTTTTAAATTTCAAGGGTATAGCGTAAAAATACACACATATATGATAATTGTATAAATTTAGGTGAAAATACATTTTTCCACTTGAGTATGTTTGATATTTCGTTTTTAGCACTTATGAAAAGCAGTTTTCATCAACATTCGTTTTCGTTATATTCGCCCAACAAACGCGAATGACGCCACAAAATATGTGGCAAACAAGTTTATCTTTTTCAAATATTTGTGTTATATTTAAATGTTTTTGTTAAAACTGTTTGGGTAAAATAACAAAAAACATCATGGGTCAACAAAATTAATGTTTTTGAATTCCAGAGCTTCCAAAATAGAAAATTCCCTCGACGCCCAAACAAAATATTTCAAACAATCACAGAATGGTTTGAATAAATAAATTTTAAGAAAAAAGATATATGAAATCATTTTTATTTATTTATTTATTTTTAAAAGTAAAACATTCTTCAGTTTTAAAATAATGGCATTCCTTTTTCTTTTTCTTAAAATTTTAGCATTCTTTAGAAAATGCCTAGTTTTTAGTGTAAAAATTATTAAAGCCCAAAATTCTCATTATACTTAGATCTCTTTAAATTGTGCACCATTTTTCCCTATTGATAAAAGCTACAACTCGATTCAGTCGTACAAAATATCCCGTATTAAAAAGCATTAATTTAAGTTTAATAAATATATAAAGATACCAAAATGAATGCTGAACTTTGAGTGATCTAAAATGAAGAAAAATTATTTTAAATAAAGTTATAAATAAAATAGTAATTAAATGTAAAAGTAGCATATTTTGGAAATTATAATTAAAATAAAAAAGATTAAGTTTTCAGCAATGTTAACCTTTTAATTTTCTCTAAATTACCTTTATTTTCTGTTTCTTTTGCACACAAAAAAAGGCATTTCTTTGAATTCTTCTATAAAACTAAACTTATAAGATCATAAAGAGTGTTTTTTTTTCAGGTATAGAAGTTTAAGTTAGCATTATTTTCCAAGATGGCGACCGATTTAACAGCTGTCAAGTGATTTATTCTCAGTTTGGTTTGGCAATTCATCAAAACGATCATCAAGCAAGGCGTAGATTCGTCGAATGGGCCCAAAACGAGATTGTCGTTGTTCCCGATTTTCATAAGCGAATTTTGTTTAGCGATGAAGCGCACTTCTGGTTGAATGGCTACGTCAACAAACAAAACTGCCGCATTTGGAGTGAAGCTAATCCACAAGTGTATGTCGAAACACCGTTACATCCAGAAAAACTGACTCTTTGGTGCACTTAATGGGCTAGTGGAATCCTTCTTTAAAAACGATGAAGGCCACAACGTTACAGTCAATGGTGATCGGTATAGAGCCATGATTACTAACTTTTTCATTCCTGAATTGAACAATCATGATGTCCAGGAGCTGTGGCTCCAACAAGACGGCGCAACATGTCACACAGCTCGTGCCACAATCGATTTATTGAAAGCCACGTTTTGGACCTGTGAATTGGCCTCCAAGATCTTGTGATTTAACACCGCTAGACTATTTTCTGTGGGGCTATGTAAAGTCATTGGTCTATGCGGATAAGCCACAAACGCTTGACCATTTGGAAGACAACATTCGCCGTGTTATTGCCGATATACGGCCACAAATGTTGGAAAAATTCATCGAAAATTGGACGTCCAGATTGGACTACATCCGAGCCAGCCGTGGCAGTCATATGCCAGAAATCATGTTTAAAATGTAATGCCACAAGATTATCTTTCGAATAAAAAAAATTCATGTCAATCGAATAATACATCGTTGTTTTATTGCAATTTAAAGTTCTATACCTCTAAGAAAACACCCTATACATAATCAGCTTTTTGACTCTTGTATACATATAAATTATATCTTTACTAAACTTAAATTCTCATACCGTTTTCAGTTTTTTAATTAGAATTCTATAATGTCAGGCAATGTGCTTTTTCGATGGACTCCATGAATTAAAAATGAGATTCCAACGAACAGTAAGAAATAAATATTTTTTGTATTCAAATAAACTTGATCATAAACCATCGCCATAAAAAACAGTAAAACTTTTCACTAGCGGGAAATATACAAGTAGTCCCCAAAATAGCCCCCAAACTCTGCACAGCCAGATTCCTCATTAGAAATACATAAAAAATGCCATAAGAACTGTACCTGTATGATCCATAGTTTACGAGAAAAATACGGTAAATGATGAATGATAGCTCATGATGGGGCTTCGGCACATATTTGTGCTTCTGTGCGTCATTGGCTGGATATGGCACACTCCGGTAGCTAAGTAGAACGTAGAGCTCCGTTTCTATGGCCACCATGATCGCCAGATCTCACACCATTGGATTTTTTTGTACTATTAAACAATTTTAAGGATTTAGTGTCTCGAGACGGAGTGACTGCGCAAAGAACTTAATTGCCCTTTCTTTCTGCTTGTACTTCGGTGGACATCGAACTGGTGAAATGTGTGCACTTATCCATTTCACGGTACGCTCAAGCCTGCCTCGATATGCACTACGGACTTTTTGATCATCTGTCTTTTTTAAATATTAGCAAATATTGCTGCTGATGAGTCCAATACAGGCTTACACCGGTCATGACGTCATACTCTGTTCGTTTTTTTCCAGTAGACTATGGATCGTAAAGGTACAGTTCTTTGGTCATTTATTATGTACTCCCAACGAGCACTCCCAAATAAAAACGAAACTCACTCCAGTAGGTATTTTACGCTAATTTTAACCATGAGAAATATTTAAAATTTGTTTTCAAGAATCTCATAATCATTAGAATTAAATAACCGTCAACTGATGAAGAAGAAATTAATCATAATATTTTACTTATGTGAGCAAGGAAATATATAAATTAATATATTTCACCATTTTAATAAAGTTTTACGAGTTTTAGTATGCACAAATCCGACTTCTCTCTAATCACAATTAACTATTAAAGTCGTTCAAAATTTTTGGATAACTTCAAAAGATTGTAAAATAAGTATAGTAAATAAAAGTACTGTAAAAAAATGACTAAATGTAGATACAGACTATTCCATTTCATAAGCACAAAAATAAAATCTTTCAAAAGTTTTAAAAAAAAGTTATTGAATTTCAACATTATACCGTAGAACGTCGTTTATCCGAATCAATTGGGACCGGAGAACGTTTGGATACGCGATTGTTCGGATAATCGAATGCGATCCATACAGTATATAAAACCGAACGAAATACGAATATTGAAAATCATCACATGAGGGAAACGTGCTTGACGAAAAAGCAAAATATGTGCAGAATGTCTCAATTTTACCTTTATTGTGAAAAATAATCACTTATTTTTCGTTGTACCATTGTACACCTTCGTTTTTTTCGCTGCAAGGTTTCTGATTTCTTGTGTGTGTGCTTTTTCGCACAACAAAGGGCCCGATATCAGGTCTCCTTTGCTCCTTCTTTGTGAAAACCACAAGTAGAGTGCACGATCAAGAACAACATCGTTTGCTTCCCTGATGGTTTTCCTTTTCTTAGCCATCTTCTGAGTCTAGTTTTGTCGCAAAAATTAAAATGGTTTCTCGTTTTTTTTTAATATCAGAAATTGTTGACTTTTCAACATTCTAAAACTGCTAGAGACACTCTACTTTCTCCCTTCGCGAAACGGTTCAATATTTCAAGTTTCGTCTCTATGTTCAAGACGTTGCGCTTCGGTTTTGAATTCGAAGCCATAGCAGTTCACAACTCAACAAAAGAGCACGTATATACACACCCTCACTTGGAAACAAACTGATTTAATATTCCGCGCAGATGTTTACCAAATCACACAGCTGAAATTCCCCCAAATATCCCTGACCTTGGGTTTTCCCGTCACTTTTGGCCTCACGCGAAACAACTGTTGAGCATTGCAATGTTCGAAAACGTATTCATATACAGCACATGTAGTTGACAAAAAATAACTGGTCCGGATATTTGACGCCCCGGATAATAAACGTTCGGATAAACGACGTTCTACTGTATCTGTAAGATCTGACTTAGTGTAGTGTTATGTTTTATTTTTCAAAAATGATAAATTAATAATACATATATAATAAAATTTAATTAATTTTTTTTCTATTTGTTTTTTTGTGACTGAATTAATACATATCTAAAATTTTATATCTCGATTCAACAGCAAATTTCGATTTATAAACTTTTTAATAGGTGAGAGAGAAAGAGAATGTATTTTATCAACGCTTTGTATAGGCCGCAGTAGCTTTGTGGTCATGGTTACGAACTCGTGGCCGGCGTATCGCGGGTTCGAGTCCTGGTGCCACTGAAGACACGTTGTGTAAAGGGGTCTGATGCATGTTAAATATGTCGAGGTTCAAAGTCCTCCTGTTGGCATGATGTGGTAGTATGGAGAAAGGGGTGTCGCCCTCATCACTTGACAGTGGTTTAAAATCCCGAGGTTCATCGTCAATTGCTTTGTAGCGCGTGTTCTTCAACACTTTGCAAATGCAAAAATAGGTTTTCGTTTTGTAGTACATTATTTTTATTTTAATGCCCATAAATGCACTATTCTTGTTCCCTTTCATTTCTTACCATTGTTTTTAAAAGAAACAAATTGTACTGATTCAAATAATTTTATCTAATTACGCTTGATCTGTGATAATTTTCTTCATTTACACTCTCAATTATGAAGCATTGAGACAATATAACTATACTTCAAATGAGTGAGAAATAAAAATAAAATAACAAATAAAGTTTCATAAATTATTTATTACAAATTTAGGGCCAGGGACGTCTTAAAGCATGGGCCAACTGGGCCCCAGCCTAAGGCCTCCTCCTCGGTGGGGTCCCCGTTTGCTTCTCGACTCTGTCTTAATAAGATCATTGTCTGGATAATTTAAATGTAGTCAAATATTTTTTCCTCGCATATTCTCCGAAAACAGGGAATTTTATACTGCATGTCAAATGGCAAAAGTGGTAAGACTGTGTTATTATGTGATGACCGTTGTCCGAGTCCAGACCTAGGCTTAATACCATAAACAATCATTCAACTCACTTAGACGAAATGCGGCCATCGGTCGAGCCTGTTTGTGTCTAGGTCAGTGATGCCGAACCTATGACCCGTGGGTCAGACACTGATCCACGTAAGCTTTTTAACTGACCCACGATTGCTAGGCAACCCCTTGTGTGGATTATTTATATTCTATTTGAATTTTTTCAAGCCCATTGACACAAAAGCAATTTAAATGCTGTCTATGACCTTCAGTTCGATCATGATAGTTCCAAAGTCATGCAAATGACAACAGATGTACATGAAAGTATATAGTATTTGAAGTAAAGCAAAAGTGTTTACAAAATATCAAATAATACCAGTGTATGATTTTACTCACATTTGGTTTGCTGAAAAAAAAATCGAAAACCAAAGCAAATAATCATATGTCAAGCATTTTCTCCAGATAAAATACACTTTTGTAGGGTTACAAAAGTTATGTTTGTAGAAAGAGACTTCCATAGCGACCTTTTTTACCCGTTAAGCCAATTGAATTTTAAAGATGCTTTTTTTTAAAAAAAAATACACAGCTTAAAATTTTTTAACTTTACTCTGGGGCAAATGGGCATTAGTGACCCACAGGCTAGTACTAAAAAAAATATGAACGAAATTTGACCCACGTCTTAAAAAGGTTCGCCATCCCTGGTCTAGGTTTTGAGAAAGGGAGTCCTTCAAATTCATTTGTAAAATTACCATTTGAACGAGTATTTGACAATGCATGCTATATACCGTCTACTTTTAAAGATCTCAGGTATAGGACCTACTTTATTTACGTCCACACATCTAGAGCTCTGAGATCAAACAGAATTTTAATGTTATGCAAACTTCCTTATTCGGCACAATAAAGTTTTTTTTTTCTTTGTATTCCCAAACTTGATTTTTACTTTCTAAAATATGAATCTCAAGATTTAAAGCATTGTGTATCCGTGAACAAAATGCAGTCGAACCTTTATATAACGAACCTCTATACTGCGAAATTTTCTATATAGCAAACTTTAAAAAAGTATAAGTTTAAAAAGTATAAAAGTATAAAAAATTTCGAGGGTATAGGGTGTATATTATTAGACTTTACAGGTGAGTCCAGAGTGTAACCAATCGTCTGAGTTTTAAATAGGACAGGAAAATTCCTTTCTTATCTCATCCCACTCCACAATGCAGGGAATATTTTAAGATTTTAACCATTAAGTTATATTTGATGACGGACTGCCTACCTGTACAACTGAAGTTGAAAAAATTGTTGATTTGTCAGAAACAGTAGCGATTCTGATGCAGAAATAGATAATGAAACTGCTGTCAAAACTGATTCATTTTCTAATTTTTTACACTGTTTGGAAACTGTGAAAACATACTTTATGCAGCAGGACGTAAATGACGCAAAATAATCTTCTTTGCATAAACTGGAAAAAGAACTCTTTTAAATTGTCAACATCTATTTGTCAGTATTTTAAAGTTTCCAATTAACTGCTGTGTCGTAATTCATTAATGGTATTTTTAGCTGTTGAAAAATAAGTGTGTAACATCTAATATGGCTACTAGTGTAGTTGCTTATTGCTGAATTTCAAAAAAATTTGTATTTTGTGTTCGGACCCCAATATTAAAAATAAACCCGAATTACTGAACAAAATGTTCGGTATCGATGAATTTGTTAAACAGGATCGGACTGTTTATGCAGTTTTTTTTAAAAAAATTAATTTTAAATGTGTGACGGATCTTTACGGAATCTTCTTACTAATCCTCTTGGGGGATCATTGGGCTAGCATTAGCGTTTAATTCACCGCCATCTCTCTCAAGAAGAAACCCTGATATGTAGATTAGTTCGACTATATAAAGTCAGAGTTTTGTAATTGTAAAAAAGAAGGAGCTGAGAAACTGTTACGGGTGTTACCAAGGTGAAATATAATTGATTTTCGCAGAGAACGGCGTTTGCCACTGAATTAGATTAGTGGATTGGGAATTTATAGTCAAAGATAGATTAGGTTAAATTAAATTGATTACTTGCGCTTGTTCACTTAGGGTTTATTTCTTTCTCTATATCATCTCCAATGACATTCACTTGTGGTTTAACCTGTTATTGATTAGCGTGTTGAGTAAAAATAAATAATAGTTATAATGAAAGTTTCTGGTCCTGCTTTGTTTCCTCCCACACTCTTCGGTAGGCAAGATGGTGAGGAAGCGACTTCAGGGGGAAGTCGCTCACAAAGTATATGCATTACAGCAAAGAGAAAATTTGATCCCCATTCTACTCATTGTAAAGGGTGTTTTTTTTAGAGGTATAGAACTTTAAATTGCAATAAAACAACGATGTATTATTCGATTGACATGAATTTTTTTTATTCGAAAGATAATCTTGTGGCATTATATTTTAAATATGATTTCTGGCATAGAACTGCCACGGCTGGCTCGGATGTAATCTGTCCAATTTTCGATGACTTTTTCCAACATTTGTGGCCGTATATCGGCAATAACACGGCGAATATTGTCTTCCAAATGGTCAAGTGTTTGTGGCTTATCCGCATAGACCAATGACTTTACATAGCCCCACAGAAAATAGTCTAGCGGTGTTAAATCACAAGATCTTGGAGGCCAATTCACAGGTCCAAAACGTGAAATTAGGCGGTCACCAAACGTGGCTTTCAATAAATCGATTGTGGCACGAGCTGTGTGACATACATGTTGCGCCGTCTTGTTGGAACCACAGCTCCTGGACATCATGATTGTTCAATTCAGGAATGAAAAAGTTAGTAATCATGGCTCTATACCGATCACCATTGACTGTAACGTTGTGGCCTTCATCGTTTTTGAAGAAGGATTCCACCAGCCCATAAAGCGCACCAAACAGTCAGTTTTTCTGGATGTAATGGTGTTTCGACATGCACTTGTGGATTAGCTTCACTCCAAATGCGGCAGTTTTGTTTGTTGACGTAGCCATTCAACCAGAAGTGCGCTTCATCGCTAAACAAAATTCGCTTATGAAAATCGGGAACAACGGCAATCTCGTTTTAGGCCCATTCGACGAATCTACGCCTTGCTTGATGATCGTTTTGATGAATTGCCCAACCAAAATGAGAATAAATCACTTGACAACTGTTAAATCCGTCGCCATCTTGGAAAGTAATGCCAACTTAAACTTCTATACCTGGAAAAAAAACACTCTTTACCTTACGATTGATAACTGACTTGCAATTAAGAAACGTCAAAATAGGCACTTGTTAGGTTGTAATAACATTTTTTAACTTGGATGGATATACAAGTTATGGTATTTTGCTCATGAATATATTTTTTTTAAAAATAATCTCATAATATATTACTTTAGTAGTAATGTATCTCTGATATTTGAATTCATTCAGAAGGCCATAGATCTTTATTCCGAGAGTAAAGCTTTTAAATCTCAATTTAATTTTTTTAACACATATGTAGCGTAAATTTTTAAAAAAATTAAATTTTGGAGACTTAGTTAACTCAAAACCACAATTTTTTATGCGATTAATTTACTATGAATTAAAAATATATTTTAAAAAGTATTTGATTCTGCAGCACAAATACTTTTGTTTTATTATATTCATCATTTTATTTTGATAAAATTAAGATACGTAAAACATAGAATAAATAAATATGCAGTAAACTTCAATATTAACTAGTTGAAAACCATTGCATAAGTTTCCTTTCCAGTATTAAATGACTATTTACTATTGTTGTTAAATAAAAAAAAATTTATACAGATTTTTTTATAGTTTAAAATTAAGTCAGTGGGTGCATGTTAATTTTTGTTTAATAGTATAATAACATATATTTCATATTCAGGAAATATTTAATTACCTGAATACAAAATTCTTAAAACAAGTACTGATCAAACCTGTTTAAAAAGAATGGTGTCAATAAATTTAATTTTTAATTTGAAAAAGAAAGTTTTTTCCCTCTAATTTATAGCCAAAGAATATCTGTATCTATAAAGCGAACAAGTAATAAAAAAAAATTAAGTCAATTCCTACTTAGGTCAACAAAGAAAAACTTTATTTTAGTTACTCTTTATTAAATAGTTACAATTAATATAAATATGTGTATACATATGATAAAATCACAATATTAAGTGACAAAATAGAAAGCGATTTTACTTGCAATTTTCCATTTTCCTTTCTTCATATAGTGTTGGACTTTTTGTTTGTTTGTTACTATTTATTAATTAATTAAATTAAATTATTCTAATAAAATAGTATAGTAAAAAAGAAACCACATTTTTATAAACTAGGCCATGCCAGGTGGGATTCGAACCCACGACCTTAGTTTAGATGTCCAACGCGCTATCTATTGCGTGACAGGGACACGACGAACGGTTTTCCTTTCTATATATGCTATTAGACTATTATTTTTGTTTGTTACTATATATTCATTTTTTGATTTAATTAATGAATTGATATTTGAAAAAACTGTATTAACATCAAGCGTCATCTACTACAAGTTTAAAAATATGTATTTTTTTGAACTTGAGTGGATGAATAGAAAGTATTTTATTAGCGATTGAAAATTTGAACAAGATATATATATATATATATATATATATTATATATATATATATATATATATATATATATATATATATATATTATATATATATATAAATAGATAGATAGATAGATGCATTTATATAAGAATTTAACACAGGAAATCCAGAGATTAACTAGATTAATCAAATATAAAATAATAAATCACATTTATATATATACTTTCATTTACAGATTCATTAGATAACTAAAAAACTGAGTGACTAAGTAATCAACATTTATGTTTAGCTTTGTTCTGATAATTCCGTAAAAGTACTTTTCCTGCAACAGCACTTTACATGCAGGAAAAGCACTCTTTTCAAATCTCAGGTAATTAACAATTAAAAGAATATATATAGGACAGCTCTCTCTCTTTTTTCTTAATAAAAATATCTCATACTTCTATTATAGAGATAAGTTAAACTTTGAACTTTAAATCTGGTAGGAATTTTAATCTACAATTGTAATTGAAAACAAAAAGATGAGGTGTAACTTTTTTTCGCTTTCTTGGCTTTTTAAACATTTTTTTTTTAAAAACCTCTGCATGAAATTCGATTCCGAACTGCTACTTTACTAACAAGTAAATCTACTCTAAGCAATGTGACATAAAAACAGGCTATGTATTTTTTGGACTTCGCCACGAAAACAGGAATATAATGCATAAAAGATATAGTTGTAAATCATCTGAATGCATATGTTTTTTTGACTGAACATTGACTATTGAAATATTTGCGTAGAAATAAATAAATTGGTTATATCTTACAGGAATAGTAGAGACTTCTCACATACACATTTAAAAAAATGGGGTTTTTTTTGCTTTAAAAAAATCAAAACGATACCACTATACATGGTTTGGATGATTTCAATATATTCAATAACTCGTACTTTTTTACACTTTTATTTTTCAGTACTTTTTTAGAACTGAATAGTTATATACACACAGTACTAAAAAGGGTATTAGATTTAACAGTGAAAAAAATTAAATAAATAAAATTATATGTAAACAATACAAAACGAAATAAATTGACAATTTTCAAATGATTTGACATTCCAGAATATTTTTATATATACAATTTTACCAGATATATCAAAGGGATCACCATCTTAGCAAAATCAACGTTTGTATGTGAAATATTTTACAATATTTATCTAAGATTTTTGTGCTCGAATTATTCCCATGTAAAGTAAATGCTTAATATTATTAGTGAAAATTTGACCTTAGTTATAGAACTGAATGCAAATACTTCATGCTAGTTATTTTTCAGTATTATTTCAAAAATAAAAATAATAATAAGTAGTATTTTTAGTTAAAAAAAATTTTAATGCTTTACAAATTGATTTTTGAATGAAATATTTTTATGTGACGTGTGTCTACATATGTCCAGTATTGCGCAAACAGGGATTTTTCAAGAGGGGGGGGATCCCGGGTCGTAAGTCCAAAATTCTCTTTTATCGTACCAAAATACGCCGCCACACGTGTTCTCGATTTTGTCGATTGTCGGGAACAAAAATTAGTAAAAAATAAATTATGAATGAATAATTAGCATTAATTAATAAAATTAACTATTAATAACAAATTCCTAATTAAATTTTACTTTCTATATACATAGGATTATAATCAATCTAAAAAAACCAAGGGCGATGGGGGGAAGGTCAGAACCCGGGTACCCTTTGTGCGCGTCACTGCGTACATATATATACAGTCGAACCTCTATATTGCGAATTTTTCTGTATTGCGTACTTCTTCCTGGAACCTTGAACATTTCACGATTTTCTTCGTAAAATAACTTCTCTATAGCGAAGTGCATTTTCAATATAACGAACTTTTTCTTTTGGGTTTCAATTTTTGTTCTCCCTTTTTTTAAAGTATTTCTGAAAAAATTTCCAAGTTTTTCTCTCTTTAACACATTTTATGATGGTCATAAATCTTGAATTGGTTTTATTAGATCCTAACTCGCCGAGAGAAATAGAGTTCTGAACGTTTCATCCAAAAAGTGCAACCTTTAACCCCCATTCCCCAGTTCACAAGAAACATCTTCGATATCCTCTTTCACCCTCAGTGGAATTATCCCGAGTCCCAATTATAAAATAATGTATGTTTAATATTAATTGTAAGCTTTAAATAAAAAATTTCCTTAAAATTCAATAATTTTAGAATAAAATTTTCTTAATATTGAAAACACAGTGAATTCTTCGACATTCGTTTTTCTTGTTTTCTTTTCAGTTTTTCTTTCTTTTTTTATGGGTAAGATATATAAAATAAACATACAATAGTTTTAAAAAAGGTGTGAATAATTACATTTTTTATATGTAGTGTTTATGAATTTAAAATTTGTTTTATGTGGTTTAAGAAGTATATTTAAAGATGAACCTCTATGTAACGAATTTTCCATCTAACGAACTTTTTTCCGGGATTTAGTGACTTCGTTATATAGAGGTCAGACTGTATATTTCTACTTTTTATATATAATAAAATTTATGAATATAGCTCGAATGGTTTGATATAAAATGCACTCACATAATTACCTTGGGAAAAAATACGAATAAAATCAGTTGAGCCCCACTTATTGACCAAGGTCAAATGGATCTTAATTCTAAAAAACGCATCTATAATTTTAAATTAAAAAGCATTGATTTTTATAAAAAAAAGTTTCTTTTTTTACGGAAGCTTCGCGAGAAAACCTTCCTCCTGTCTTCCGATTGAGAATTTATAAATTCTATCCTATCCGCTTCTTAAAGCCACTTATATCGCTTGTTTTTTGCAGGCACCTCTTCTCAAATACAGTCGAACCTCCATATTACGAACCTCTATATTGCGAATTTTTCTATAAAGCAAGCTTTTTTCTGCAACCAAGAACATTTCACGATTTTCTTCATAAAATTACCTCCCTATAGCGAAGTGCATTTTCTATAAAACTAACTTTTTTTCTTGTAATTCAATTTTTTTTTCTCTCTGTTTTTAAAGCATTTCTGGACCTTCGTATGATAAAGTGATAAAACTACTTGAAATAATTTAACGTGGATTACAGTGTGAAGGAAATACGCCTGAAGGATTGTTTGGGGCAGTGCAAAGATACAAGGACTATTATGAGGGAAAAGATTCTTTCAAACAGAAAGTTCAAACAAAATTAATAGAATTTACCAATAATTAAAAGATACATCTGCTAATATATTCTTAAAGTTACAAGTTATTAACTTAAAATTCATTAACTTGAATATAAAATTGTTTTCTGAAAATATATTGTACTCCTCGACATTCTTTTTTCTTGTTTTCCTTGAAGTTTTCCTTTTTTTATAAGTAAGATACATAAAATAAATAGATACTAATTTACAAAAAGGTGTGAATAATTATTTTTGTTATACCATATCGTGTTTATGAATTTAAAATTTTTTATGTGGTTCATAAAGTATATTGAAACATAAACCTCTATATAGCGAATTTTCCATATAACGAACTTTTTTTTTCGTGATTTAGCGACTTCGTTATATGGAGGTCCGACTGCATTTATTTACATTAGGTTGAATTATCTTTGTCTACAGTCACACGAACGTCATTGATCATGAATACATAATTTTAAGCATCGGTCAAGTAATTATGTATTTTACAGAATGACACTGGGAAAGTTTAAGAACGTTAATTAATTACCCCTAATTTTTATACTTCTATCGTTTGAAAATTTAGAATTTTATTTATTTATTAATTTTTTTAATTTATCACATTTTTATTTATTGTTTACGAATTTCCTTATTTTACTACACACAGTTTCTTCTTAGAAATCAATAAAAAATTATTGTTTTAATTTATTTATTTTAAAGTTTTAAACTTATTTTCGCATTCAGTCTGAAGTTTAAGTATGGATTCCTAATATTCTAAGTGATTTTTAGGGAAATTGAATAATAGCTTTCAAAATGTATTCTGGTGCATTTTATTTTTTTCCCTAAAAAAAGACAATGTTCTATTTTAAGTGTTTATAATAAAAATGTAAAATAAATTTCAATTCGTTGATATATATCATATAATGAAAAATAAAATATGGTTTTCTTTAAAAAAAATTAGATGAATACATTTAATATATAATAACACAAATTGATCAAAACACATGAGAAAAATGAAACATTTACAAATTAGACACAAAGGAGTTCCACATTTTTACAGACAAAGATATTTGGTCACACAATACTACATGTTCGTTAAAAAAGGAATAAGCTAATTTTTTTTAAAAAAAATGTATTGAATTTAACAGAAGAAAAAAAACTTCAATAATTCAATAGCTAATTCACATAACTTTTTAAGTATTATAATGAAGTTTAAAAAATGAAAAAAGAGTATTATTATCACCATTTTTTTTAAATTAAAGTTGATTAACACACTAAAATATATTAATGAAAATTTCTTTTGAAAAAATTACATATGCGTTCATTTTTACTCTTTAACGACATCTAAATTTTAAACTAATAAATCTCTTTTCTTTTTTTTTTGTAATTTGTATACATTTTTTTAAAAAAACTAAAATTCTTTTAATCGAGCAAATTTAATTGCGAAGAAAACATTTTTGCAATTAAAGAACAATTGTACTATTTTATTCATTGCTAAGTGAAGAAAAAACACCCAAGCTGATTTCTTTTTCAATTTAATTTTTTGTATAATTGTAAAAAAAAAAATTGTAGAAAAAAATTACCTCTAGTAAAATTTCAAATCGAATCCTTTCAGTCCTGAAAAGCCATCTCTCTCGGGAGAAAGACCACCTGCATAAAGAAATTCGCAGGTGTAGTCAAAGCTCCGAGGCGAAAATAAATAAATAAATAAAAACTCGATGTATAAAACAAAAAAAAAATAATATTCATCTTCTTTACTAGCATTGACGGCTGCGACGGGATGACTGCGGTCACTGACTAGAGTGTGCGGTCACATTCCATGCTAGGTTGCTGGAAAAAAATCCGCCCAAAAAATCGCCAATTATATCCAAGAACTTTACGGAAGCCGACGCCGCCAATAAACTCGCCAAATAAATATCACTTGTGCTATCTGGATCAGAAGTCACCGAGACCGAAAAGAATTATTTATATTGGAATGCAAGTTTAATGATGTGTTTTAAATATTTATTGCATTAAAACGATGCGTATTTTCCGCACAGGTTGAAAAATGAAAATCGAAACAGCTTTGTTTCGGTTTAGTACATTTTTTTCTTTTTTTTTACGGTGAACAATTACGGAATGATTGTTGTTGTCGTTCTGTAACCCGACGCCAATTGCGCGGGGACATTTTTTTTTTCTTTTCTTTTTTTCACTATTATTATCATTTTGTGCGATGCGTGGTTTTTCTTTTTTCTTTTTGGAGTACTTTCGGCGCAAAAAGAAATAGCGTGGGAAAAGAATTTTTTTTTCTTTCAGAATCCTACGATAATTTTCTTACGGCGTATTTCGTTCTAGAAAATAATCTTCAGGCGGATATATAAAAGAGGTTTTAAAAAGATCCGTTTTGAATATTTTGATAAAAACTTCGGTTTTTTTTTTCTTGTGTCATACGCATATTATCTATTAGAAGAATTATTGAACCATAATATAAAAAAATGCAGATTATAGAATTGGATCAACTGAATTTTTTTAAAAAAACTGACTGATTTATAAAATTCAACTGCTTTAGCCATAAAAAAAAATTTTTTTTTAATGATATATGATTGCAGCTCTAAAAAATACGTACTTTAAAAACACCAATTTATAAATTTTTTACTAATTGTACTTTTAAAAGTCGTAGGTATTACCATTCACTCTCATAATTAAATCATAATTATGTTTTCCATAAAATTTTTAAGCCAATATAAAGTAAAATAAATTTGCTAATAATTATATATAAGAAATATGATATTTTCGTCGTATTAATTTTGTATTTATCATTCAATAGTTTACATTCGTTTTATTTATATTGTCATACTGTGATTCATTTCGAAAAAGGAATAAATTTTAAAACAGTCTAAGTATTTTACGAGCCGAGAAATGTGAATATTTTTACAATTTGTTACTTATATGTTCTTGAGTATACTTACTAAGAGAAAAATTCTTTCACACTGTGGTTCAATATTACAATAAAATATGTACTGTAATTAATTTTTCATGTATATTTGATCTGTCAATTTGTAAAAAGGAAGAAAAAAAACAATGCATTATCTTTCTCTCTGTCTCTCTCTCTCTCTCACACACACAAAACACTGGCTCAATTTTTTTAAATTTAAAGTTTCTTTATTGTTATAAAATCCTTTCAGCCGGAAGAAATATACACATGTTACTCATATTATGTTGTTACAACTGACGTGTTTGAAAAAGGGCATGGAATTTGTATCATTTCTATTCGTTAAGTGCCTGGCTTTTAAAATACGAATTTGCATACGTAAAAAATGCATCATGAATTATACACTAGGACGTCTTAAGGCAAGGACCAACTAGGCCCGGGACCAGGACCTTCGCAACAATGGGAACCTTGTCTCGTTCTCTACTCAGCCTGTATAAGATCATGATTCGAATAATTTTAACGGCCAAATGTTATTTTCGGTTGTATTCTCCGTAAAACTGGGAATTTTCTACGATACGTCAACTGGCTACACATGGGATGAAAATCGTCAATGTATTGGCCAAGACCTACCACCGTACACCATCATTATTCATTCAATCGAATGTCAGCAGTCGGTCGAGCTGGTTTGGGCAAGTATAAGTCATACACATTTATTTGTTTCGGGTTTGTACGAGTATCCGACAACGTATGCTATGTACTGTTTACTTTCATGGCTCATAGGTGGGGCCTATACTTTTACGTAGAGGTCCAGGGTTTACTTATGAAAATCGTCAATGTATTGGCCAAGACCTACCACCATACACCATCATTATTCATTCAGTCGAATGGCAGCAGTAGGTCGAGCTGGTTTGGGCAAGTATAAGTCATACACATTTATTTGTTTCGGGTTTGTACGAATATCCGACAACGTATGCTACATACTGGTTACTTTTATGGCCCATAGGTGGGGCCTACTTTTACGTAGAGGTCCAGTGTTTAAGAATGCGTAAAGGCCCAAGGCCTCAAGAAGTCTTAAGACATCCCTGACTATACAGCTTGTACTATTTTTCGACAAAGTCACCACTTACATTTAGTTATTTATCGCCACGTGCAAACAGTTTGTAGAAACCACTCTGGTAAAACTAGATGCTCTGCGTTACATGGAATTGCTTCTCGGTCTTCTCCGTCTCAACACTGTACTGAAAGGATTTTCACTTAGATGCTTCCATGTGCACCATATCCTGTATAGCAATGTTGTTTTCACTTGTGAATCCGGCGGGATGCCCATTTAAACCATCCGCCTCCAAATTCTGCCTTCTTTCATTGAACATGCAGCACTAGAGACCAACCATTTGATGAGACATGATCTTTTCACCATACGCAGTCTGTGGACGTTCATAGATGACAGACTAGCTAGTACCATGCGTCCATTCCTACCGGATAACAGTGGCAATCCTGTTGTCAGCACACGTCTGTCTGCCATCGTGATTTGTACTCAAATTACCTTGGGGACGCCTTGCTGCTGCTACCCTTTCTTAGGTGCTCTGTGCATGTATCATTCTTCCGTCAATGAACCAGCATTGAAAGTAGTTTCTTATCCCTTTAAGAGAGACCCGAATTATTTTTATCTTTAAATTTTAAACTCTCCTGGCTATTAATATTATATTGCCCCCAATGACACTGGAAACAATAATTAAAAAAATCCCGCTCCAAAATACCTTTTTACAGGCGATGTTATGCATATCACTATTCCAGAACATAAAACACACTCCTTTGTCGCTTTATTAACAATGCCATGTTTCTCGGTCCACCAAATTTGAAATTCTCTGTTTTACTTAATATCTTGCACTTTTTGTTCTTTTGCTATGCTAACCATTTTAAATAACAATTAAAAATCGTAAATATAACACAGATAAACTTCAAAATACAGTTGTGTCAATGAAATTGACTACGCTATGCGTAGAAAGACTTTACATCATAAGCAATTGTAGTCTATGACGTAACTAACAAACTAGTGTGCTCCCCGCCGCTCCGCGACCTATCACTCGCGTTTGTTCGTAATACTTCATAGTGAATTTTGAAATAAAATGCAAACCATTTTGATCACTAGCGTGCCAAAAATATCATGTCGTATGTCATCAATGGCATGCGTGCCACTGGCTCGCCATCCGTGCCATAGGGGTTCAAGAATAGAATCCAATACCACCCCAAACCACATAGTACCAAGTACAAAACCAGTATACCAATGTGTGTGGGAGGCAGATATTTCTGTGATTAATAAAAAACTAAAATTCTTATTTAAAATTAAAATCCGATACTCAGGAATTAAAATTTCAGAGATGAACGTTTCATATATATTGTTATTTTGCATTCTTCATGTTGATAGTAATAAGGAAAGAATAATATTAATAATAATAATAATTATTCCATAATACAAACTGTATATCTTTGATATAATTTTGTCTCATTTATATCTTTTTTTCTTCTTTAAAACTGAATTTTCTTTAAAGTATGTAAAAATAAATTTAGTGCTTGTTTATAACAGAATAATTTTGTTATTTTTTTTTAGGTTACGCCGAAGAATGCTTACATATTTATTATTTTGCAGTCTTAATTATTTTTACATATCTTTATTCTATATTATGTTTTTGTGATAAAATTTGGAAAAATTCCTGAATGTCAAATTATTTGAAGTTCAACTGGTAGGAACTCGTTTACTCATTTAAAATGAGAGCAGGAATAACTGAGTTACAAATATTTTTTAATTTGTTTTAACTATTAATTTTCTATCCCTTTAATTTAGAAAAACTATTAAAAATATTGTATTAATTTAAAAAATATTAAAACTTAACTCATGGCAAAGTAGATGTCAATGACATTAGAAAAAAATGCGAACGAAATTTACTTTTAAATTACAATTTATTATAAACTTAAACTAAATGTTGTAATAAACTGTTACACTTTAGACGATAGGTTTCAATGTTGATTATTCAAGTTACACAATCATTATTTTAAGTCTAGCATAAAAAACGTAAGTAAATTTTCTGTTTTATGTTATATTTCTTTGATCAAAAATAAAATTAAAATGCTCATTAAAGTCTGTAATATTTTTCATTTTAATTTATTGAATAAACCTTGTGATATCCCCACCGAAGGGGATACCCTCCTTCCACTATCCACGCGACCTATGTCTGAGGGAACGAAGGAGGAACCACTAAATTCTGCCATAGTAAAAATAGTTTGTTATGATCTTAATTCATGTACAATACAACAACAATACTAGTCTAGGAGGATAATGATCAAGAGTGAAACGACGCAAAACGTATTACTGATAAATAACGCAATTAACCACTAAATCTATCTTTATAGATTAATTCCTATCTTAATATTATCCTTAATACTATCCTTAAAGTTTAAATGAACAAGCTTACCGCTATTTCCTGGGCAAACAGCTACGGTCGATTTATCTTTCTATCTAACTTGCACGGGCTAAGACAATATTCCTTTGGTCTCGGACCCCCTTTGGCTTATCTTCAGTAGCACTGTTAGACCGACTCACAAAATTAAGACTCTTCTCCTAGACATTTTATCTCTCTTTACTTCTAGCATTACTTCTCCACTTAGCGCTCAGAGCTTCACTTAGCGATCTTCGCGAATGCTAACATTCCAATATGTATGATTCCTAATTTACATAAACACGCTCTCTTCTTGGGTTTATTGGAAAGAACTGCCATTCTGGCCCCAAAGAAATTCCAAGAGGACAATTAATAGAAATACCGATAAAGCCCCGTCACAGCCTCTTTCGTGTCTCTCTCTATACACCTATCCTTTTTTGAAACACAAACTGACAAAATATTGCAAAATAAGTTTAGTAGCGCTGAATCTTTGAAATTTAGTCTTCTAGAAAAATTATATTTTTTAAAGTTTCTTATCGAATAATTGCTTAAAATTTTAAACAGAGTTTTGCTGTTGAATTTTACGGAGAATGTAATTCTTTAATTAATAAAGCTACGATTTTATTAATTACAATTGCAGTTTGATTCTTATCCGGGACTAAATTTGAACCACATTACTAATATTTAATATGTAATGAAATTTTTTTAAAGCCATAGATGATTCGTGTTTGATAAACTTTATTATTATTAAACACTAGGTTAACTTTTTTTGAAAAGGAAAAAAAATCAGTGTCCAAAAGTAACGAAAGTTTCATAGTCTTGCCTGATAAAAAAATCATCGATGGTAATTCCTTCTGAATTTTAAATTATCGAAATTTAAAACTAGTCATTTCTCTTTCAATCAATTACCCTTGATCCTAATTTTTTTAATGTTACAGAGCTAATAAATTGCTAAATGTTGTATATATATATATATATATATATATATATATATATATATATGTAGAGAATAATATATAAATTCTCAGCCTTTCATCCCCACTGCAGTGGGTCGATAAATGAGTACCAAGCTTGCTTGGGGACTTAAGCACTGAGGGACTAAACACCTGATAGGGACTTCTGCTCATGTTCCTCAGCTCCCAATGGTCACGTATACTGGGATGGGCATAGTAGGCCCTGACCCTCACGGGCTGTTGCGCCACTGAGTTTGAGTTTGAATACATAAATTGCTTACAATTTCCCCTAATAAAAATAAATGTTGAAAGCAATTAAAAAATCAAAATTATAATAAAATGCATTGGCTTAAATTTCAGTTAGTTAGTGCAAGGGTTGGTGGGTAACTAGTGGCCTACCAAAACAGTCAGAAAATCCGTTTAAAATTGAGGTTTTATTCTCGTGTGCGATCAAAGATTCGTCTTTTATTTTGTATTTTTTGGAAAACAAAGTACCTGATAATGGTTCTACTAAGGGATCATCCGTAGAGTTTAGAAGGCGAGATCCCAAAAATATTTTTGGATTCATCCCATTACTGCTGATACTGAAACAGCACCCGAGGAACTACAGCTTGAACTTATTGATTTGAAGTTGGATCACAGTGTGTAGAAAATCCTTAATGCTAATACATTGATTTTTACTTATTTTTTATATGTCCATGGATGAAGAAATTTATGGGTAAACTGTTCTTTATATTTTAGTCGCCATATATTTGTGAGCAAAGTTTTTCTTGCATGAAGATCAGTAGGAGTAAATATAGATGTAAGTTAGCTGACATTAACTTGAGGTTGTTATGAGAATTTAAACAAGCAAACTCACTCCTGATTTTAAAAAAAATGTAGGAAAATATGATATTGTGGAAGGTGTGATATCTATATAAACGAGTACCAACATCACGCGAAGACGATCGTCTTGGCGTGATCGGTAAAGTACTCGCATCCGTTCAGAACGGAAGGTACCCAAAACGAACCTTCTTTCCTCTGCATTGGTGACCCTGGCCGTGATATGAACCACACCCTTCGCGCTCCACAGTCGTGGTGCCATCTATCCACCACAAAAGCAACTAAAGCGTCAAACATTGAAGCAAATAAGTCGTTACTTCTCAAAGCCATCTCACACAAATGACGCAATTAAACCGTCACACAAAAATGACGCAATGCTCAAGCCGTCTCACACAAATGACGTAATTCTCAAGCCGTCACGCATGAATGACGTAACCCACCAAGTAACGCAACTGCTTACATGCTCGCCACGAATATGGTATCCTTTGTTCACATATTCGCCGAAACACTAGTAGGGGAGTATGTGGCGGTGTGATATCTATATGAACTAGTACCAACATCACGCGAAGATGATCGTCTTGGCGTGATCGGTAAAGTACTCGCATTCGTTCGGAACGGAAGGTACCCAGAACTAACCCTCCTTCCTTCAATAGAGTGCACATTTGTCTCATTTAACTAATTCTTCAGTTGAACGTGCTTACAGCTGTAGAAAATATGAAATTAGTGCAATAAATACATTGAATAAAATTGCCTCTTTTTATTTAACTTACATTTAATATTTTTTATGATGAATGCAATCATTTAAAAAAGTTACAGCCCTCCGGTATCCTCCACTTCTTCAATGTAGTCTGCTAGCCAGAACTTGCCCACCCCAGAGTTTCTGAGAGAGAGTTTCTTTAAAATTTTATTAAAAAAGTAAAAAATTGTTTAAAATTGTAAAATTATTGTATTCGTCCTCGTAAGGCTGGATTTGTAGGTCTACGCCAGCGATACGCAACCTGTGGCGCACCGAGCCTTTTTAAGTGGCCCGGTCGTGGCCTATTTGTTCTGAGAAATTTACTTATTTAAGAACACTGTATTAAAAATTTGGTGGGAAATTCTTTGTCAAGAAATCAAGCATATAAATTTACCTTTCTGCTGTCGGTGTCGTACGGGTACGAATTTATATTCTTTTTTCTATTTAGAACAGTTACGATTAGTGATAACAGACAACAGTGGAGTAGCCACAATTTTATGGGGGGAGCTAATTTTTAACTATCTTTCATACCTTGCAAGCGAAAAAAAACGAACAATGATAAATCATTTCTCTGAAGATTGATTGACTATTTTGTAGTGAGAAAAACAAACATGCATCACTAATTGTTTGATTTGTCCCGAAAGTACTGTATTTAAGAAATACCAATAAACAGGAATCATTCAATGACACTTTTCCTCGAAGATCCCTTTCAAGAGGTGATAAATAGGCTTTCTTGAATAATCTTTGCAAAAGTAACAAAGTATTTTGTCAGTGGTAAATCACAGCGGTAACAAAGACATCCTATGAAGTTTGTTATAGTATTGATAACCCTATGAAATCGTTTACTGATGCAGGAATTGTATAGAAATGTTTCTTAAATGCTTCTAATTTAGTGAAAAATAACTAAAAAAAGCAAAAAACAGGAGTTATAATATTTAATTTTCCAATATTATCTAGGTCTTAAAGCATTTCCCTCTCCCTCCTCCATTTAACTTCATGCTGCGGCTGCGTGAAATAACTAGCATATGTATGCGGCCCGCGTGAAATACTGTAAAACCCGGCGTATAACGCGCACCTATACTTTCAAGCTGTATTTTTTAATTTGTAGGTATATTCGCCGTATAACGCGCACCCCCTTTTTGACGAAGAAATCTGACGTATTAGTATACATTGCTCTTATATTTGGAAATGATTCATTCGAGGTATTATTCTAGACTTTTGAAAAAATAGTATACTTCTAGAACTACAACTCTTTTAGATTATAATGTAAGTCGTTTCTTTAAAACAAACGATATTTCGATACATATAGAAGTAATTTTTTTTATGCCCATCTCTTTTGTTATCTTTAAAGTTATTGTTTTCATACCCGGCGTATAACGCACACCCTTAAGTTTCGATCTGATTTTTTGTGTTCAAAGTGCGCGTTATACGCCGGACTATACGGTAGCTAACATATGCATGCGGCCCAGCAGAAAAAAAGGTTGAGTTCCCCTGGTCTAGACTCTATCGGAGGAACTTGGTCCCATTAAGTTGATTAGCAAATAAATTACTGTTTATTATGTATTAAAAATAACGTTCTAGTTTAACTTCCTTCTTTTGTATCTAAATTAATTGATTTTTCATGTCACAAAAATATACTATAACACATAATGTTAATGTTAATAAAAGTATTACTTTTTGTTAATAGTAAATTCTCGTCAAGTACTTGACTAAAATGATATCAAAAGTTTTTTAATAGTTCAATTAATTGCTTATATCTATTTTTTTTAATTTGGGAACACAAGTTTGTACTTCAGTGAGGTCAGTATTATCAAAAATTACTAGCAAAAATATAAATTTTTAATGTTCATCTTTCTAACAAACTTTTTTTCTCTATTGTCGACAATCAAAATTGTTAAATTCAAGGTTTTCACTTTTCTTGAACCTATTGCGCAACGTTTTCTATATTATACAGCTGCGCAGTTTTATAATGTCTACCTCTCTTCTTGTTTCGTTTTTACCTGATAATCTCAAGCATAGCCTTTATCCACCATAAGAGGTTTTTCACAGTTGAAGAACTGTATAAAGTCTGAAAATATTACCTGCACTGAAATCACAGACTTATTGTGCATTTAAATTTTTTTCGAGAAAATATCAACTTATTGTGTTGTTGAAACACATCACGTGTTTATGTTCAGCCAAATGCAGACTGCTGGCTGTTGAGACAAAAAAACGGACATTCACACGAATTCATTTTTTGGCTTTGTAAGTATGTTTTAAACATATTTAAAAAGTAAACAGCAAAATTTTAAGTATAGTAGTCTGTCAACTTTCAGAAAAGTGTACATAATTTTCTGCGAGGAGATAAATAATAAATAAAAACAATTAGGGATAATTTTTATATTTTATTTTTAAAAAGGGAAATTGAAACGTAATTTAAAACTACATTTTAGCCTCTAAATCCCGGGAAAAAGTTCGTTAAGTGGAAAATTCGTTATATAGAGGTTCATCTTTTACTATTCTTTATAAACCACATAAAAAAAACAAATTTGAATTCACAAACACTATATATTAAAAAAAGTAATTATTCACACCTTTTTTTAAATGAATATGTGTTTATTTTATATATCTTACCCACCAAAAAAGGAAGGAAAACAAGAAAAAACAATGTTGAATGTCTCACTGTATTTTCAATATTAAGAAAATAATTTTATATTAAAATTAATGAAATTTAAAGAAAATTTAATGAATTTTAAGGAAAGCATACAAGTAATATTAAATATACAATATTTTATATCTAGAACATGGGGACACGAGACAACTCCACTGAGTATGAAAGGGGATGTCGAAAATGTTTCTAGTGAACTGTACAATGAAGGTTAAAGGTTGCACTTCTTGGATGAAACGTCCAGAACTCTATTGCTTTTGGCGAGTTAGGATCTAATACAACCAGTTGAAGATTTACGCCCACCATAAAATGTATCAAAGAGGGAATAACTTGAAATGTCCAGAAATACTTTAAAAATAAGGAGAGAAAAAAATTAAATCCCAAAAGAAAAAGTTCGTTATATAGAAAATGCACTTCGCTATAGAGGGGTTATTTGACGAAGAAAATCGCTGAAATGTTCAAGGTTCCAGGAAAACGTTCGCTATATCGAAAAATTCGCAATATAGAGGTTCGTTATATAGAGGTTCGACTGTATTTCTAAAATGTCAAGATAAGCGAAATTTTGGGGACAAATAAATAATATAAATGAAGTATACTTTGAAACTGATGAAGGGTAGAGTTCTGAGAAAGAAGACAGTACCGTAAAACATATAAATCGAAGACAGTATGATCCGTGTATAACAGTGATTCCCAAAGTGGTCTATATGGACCCCCAGGGGTCTATGACGACCTGCAAGGAGTCCATGTCAGAGAAAAAATAATTTAGGGGTCCATGAGATGTAAAGGGGGTCTATGATGGTGGTTCTCATTAAACGAAATCATGATTTTAATTCTAAAAGAAAATTTAGTCAAGTGGAAACCAGATTTTTGTCTATTTATTCAATAGATTTATTTACTAATTTTAATAAGGTTAATTTGCAGTTAAAAGGTGACTTCTTAAATTTTATTAAAATAAGGGCCATGTCCACAATTATGGCCTTAAAAAGACATACCTGTTATTTATCACGAATAATGCACTATCATGAGAAAAATTTTAATTACTTTTCCTAGTGAGAAGGAGTTTCAGCGTGGTTGCTAATCTCCGAAACAAAAAAAGAAAGGGGGAGAATAAGGTCTGGACACTACTAACCGAGGAAATTTAGTGGTAAACCTGACACGATTAATTCCAAATGTTGAAAAATTGTTATTGAAGCACCAGACTTATTCCACCCTTTAAAAGTATTTGTTAGTTGTTCAGTTATTTTATGTATTAATTAAATTTTAATTTAATTAACATGTTTTTCTTGAGTTTTAAACATCATACTTCACTTCAGTTAAAAATTTAAATCGCTTAAAGTAAGTAGAGCTATACCAGCTGTCAAAAAGACATTTAAATTCGTAAAATTGCAAAAATACAATATTAGGTAAACAGGGTTCTACCACAAACCGAAAAACATGGCAAGGAGTCCATGAGACAAAAAAGTTTGGGAACCTCTGGTGTATGAGCTTAGTGTGTTTTGCTCGTCCAAGTGTGTTACCCAAAATTCAAAACTCGTTTACAACTTAAACTGAAAAAAAAAATCTCCCTTCAGTTTTCAAATAGGAGCGCCAAAATGCTACCAAACACATAAAGCGGGTGTAATGTTTTCCAATCATGTTAATGTTACCTAAAACACCAATGACCAATGACGATAGTTATACTACGGTAATTCTATTTGAAACTAACTCTTTTTGTTTGTTTATTATTTTGTACAACAAGGGTGTCAAACACGCGGCCGCAGCTAACATTTTTGCGGTGCGTGTGTGCGTGATTATTTTGTATTTTAGCATGATTTAAATTTTATACTAAATTTTTGAATAATAATATTTGTTTAAATTTTTAGCAACATATACAAGGATTTAAACTTTCTCTTCAGAAAATAAATAGAAACTAATAGCACAGAAATCATATTCTAAATAAACACTCAACTTCCAAGTAAAGAGGAATATTCCAACTAATATATGATTTTAAAAAAGGCCGGTCTCAAAAAATTTCATATTTTTTTCATTCTTAATTAAAGTAAAAAAAATATTTCAGAACGCAATTTTCGGTAAAAGTTTTAATAAAAACTTTAAAAATGACATTTCAGTACTTTTTCCATTTTAAGAATTTTTTTTCGTTTTAAATCAATTATTATACTCGAATTATAATTATTAAAAACTTATAAAATGTACATTCATAGATTGATTTTTTTTATTTTCCACATAAATGACTGACTGCATTAGTCTAAAGCTGGCGTTCTTAAACTTTTTAGGGTGACAACCCCATTTTTTGTACAAAAATTTTGTGTGACATCATAATCTTTGCGAAAAGTTCACGCACGCTTGGGTACTTTTATATGTGGTATATTACAGTTTTGCGGTAATAAACATCTGCCATAAATGTTTACTTTGAGTATAATGATATATAAATCTTAATTAACAAAATAAAAAAAACATTGTACAGTGTGATTATACTGTAAATTATAAGTCACCTATAATCTGCTATTAAGTGTAATCATTTCTCAGATCATCACCTTTTATTAACAACAGCATATGCAAGATTTAAGTATCAATGAAAAGTATGTGTTTGATTATTAAATTTTGGAATAATAACCGACACCGCCAGACGAAGTACTTGCACAATATTCTTTAGATTTGATCGATACCCCAATAAAAAGCTAAATAAACAATTATATTATTTATTAGTTTTCTCCAACAAGAATATAAATAAACAATTAAATTATTATCATTATTATTAATAAAAAACAAGCTATTTTATGCAAAACAATATGCTAAAAATAGAAAAAATTTTAACGACCCCAGCTGCAAGTCTCGCGACCCCTAGTTTCAGAAACGCTGTGGTCGTCTAGAGCAGTGGTTCCGCAAATTTTTTAAACCACAGACCCCTTTTCATAGTCAAAGCTTGCCCACGGACCCCTTTCTAAAGTCAAAACTTTCCCAAGGACCCCCAAGTGAAAAAGTTCCATAAATGCATCGTATAAAAATTACAAATTTAAAAAAAAGCATTTTGTTGAAGAATTATTTACTAAAAGTATAACTTTTGTTTAAAATAAAATAAATGAATTAATGACTTGGATGAACTTGATAAGATGTTATGAGTGTATTTATGTCCGTCTCTTTGTCTGTAAGTGGCAACCATAAATCCCCACGAGCACCAGTTTTTAGTTGGTTTCTTTTTTTGTGTGTGATGAGGTTTTTTACGGCACTGAATCCACGTTCTACCAAATTAGAAGACGGGAAAGTAATCAACAACTTCTGAACAATAATCCATAATACAGGATATATAATTGGGATTTGTTTTTGTAACCAGAATTTGTCGTATCCTTGTTCAAACATAGGTTTAAGTCCCGCATTTGTGAATATTTCAATAAGATTCTCCTGTATTAGTATGGATTCATCTGTGTTGGGATCTGAGTTTGTCCATGAGCAAAAGGGTTCAACACCAGTGGCGCACACAAGGATGGGGGGTCCTGGGGTCCGGACCCCCCAAAGCCCTTGATTTTTTTCCCGATTGATTATAATTCTAAGTATATAGTACGAAAAATTTAATTAATTATTTGTTATTAATGATTAATTTTATTAATTAATGCTAATTATTAACTTAATAATTAGTTTTTTTACTGTATTTTGTTCCCGAAAATCGACAAAATCAAAAAGAGCATGATACAAAAATGGTGAACTTTCGACCCAGGAATTCCTTTGAAAAATTCCTGTGTGCGCTACTGTTCAACACCCATTCGGGAGTATTTAAGTGAATAATTATTATTTATTTAAATTTCAATAAAAATAAAAATAGATCAAATTTTTCTTGCGTGAACCCCCTGACGTTGTTCATGAACCCCCAAATCAATTTTAATTTTCCACGGACCCCCTGAATAATATCGCGGACCCCTGGTTGTCCGTAGGGACCACTTTGGAAACCACTGGTCTAGAGTACATTTATAAAGGAATCGCCCAGTAAAAAAATAATCTATGAAAAGACAATGATAGAAATACCTACAATAACAAAATTATGTAACAGTAACTACTTATATGTAAAAACAAAAGATATTGATTTAGGTCAGTCGTGTTAATATGCATTTAGGGTGAATCTTCCTATTCGTGTCTAAGAATGTATTGACACCGGTTGCCTATTTATTAAAAACGATGACAATGTAAGAAATCTGTGTTATTGTTTTCTCTTACAATAGGTACTTATATTTTGGTTGATTAAGTTTATTTCTCAAATAAGTTGTTTTATTTGACAATCAGATACATTTGTTGCATTAAATAGTAAATAAGAATTGTTACAACATAAAGTATGCAATCTGGAGTGGTATTCGCGATTTTTACATTTATGATTTTCTGGTAAACTCTTTGAAGGACATTAGTAGCAAGAACTAAAATCGAAAAATATTTATTCCATGCATCCTGGTATTCGAGACACATATAAAAAATATCATGAATATCCTCTTATACAAATAAATGGATATGTATTTCTTCAAAAAAAAAATTACTAAAATTTTGTTGATTATCTATGATCACATATTTAGGTTTTAAATTATTCAGATTTTTATGTTATAATAGACAGTTTTAAAACGATATACAGATTTCGTTTTTAATACGCTGAATTAGGAAGTATTTACAATTTGAAAAACTAATATTCAATACCAATGTATACTAAAGGTTGTGATGACCCCCCTGGGTCACACCTTGAACACCAAGATTAATTTGAGGCAAAGAACCACCAAGAGCCATTTTGAATAATAATATTATTTTTATTTTATTATAATCTCCTCAAAAATCTCTGATAACATATAATATAATAATGTTACGTCGTTTAAAGGGATTTGCCTTTATATTAAATTAAATTACTAAGAATACAGTTAATTACTAATCTAGCTCAACTCAAGTAAGGTTTACCGAAATAGGAGATCCGAGAAACACATATTCGAATTCTTAACTGTCATTAACTTTAACTAAGTAGCTCAAACTGACGCTTACTTTAAGCGTACGTGAATTATATTTACCGCTGGCTTATATCAGCTTTCTGGTACGTCTAGCAGCACGACGTCTTCACGAATCTAATCTCTTTGAATCTTCTAGTTTTGCATTTAACGTTATTGGCTCAATAGCCTACCATCATCTCTTTTGCTATCTCGCAACCCTCGACTTAAATACCTTATCTAATTTAAATATCCCGTACCTCTTTTTAGAGTTGATTGGAAATAAACGTGAATTTATATTCCCCAGAAAGATGCCTAAGAAGATTAGTGGAAAGGTTCCGTACAGATTCGTCACAAGGTAAGCTTTAATATTTTAGGAAATTGACAATAGAAAAAGTTAAAAGTACAGTAGAACGTCGTTCATCCGAATCTATTGGCACCGGACACCGTTCGCATGCGCGATTGTTCGGATAACCGAAAACCGAATGCGATCCATGCAGTATATAAAACCGGACACTAAAAGAATATTGAAAATCCTCACACGCGGGGAACGTGCTTGAAGGAAAAGCAAAATAGGTACAAAATGTCGCAATTTTACCTTTATTGCGGAAAATAATCACTTATTTTTCGCTGTACCATTGTACACCTTCGTTTTTTCGCTGCAAGGTTTCTGATTTCTTGTGTGTGTGCTTTTTCGCACAACAAAGGACCCGATATCAGGTCTCCTTTGCTCCTTCTTTGTGAAAACCACAAGTAGAGTGCACGATCAAGAACAACATCGTTTGCTTCCCTGATGGTTTTCCTTTTCTTAGCCATCTTCTGAGTCTAGTTTTGTCGCAAAAGTTAAAATGGTTTCTCGTTTTTTTTAATGTCAGAAATTGTTGACTTTTCAGCATTCTAAAACTGCTAGAGACGCTCCACTTTCTCCCTTCGCGAAACGGTTCAATATTTCAAGTTTCGTCTCTATGATCAAGACGTTGCGCTTCGGTTTTGAATTCGAAGCCATAGCAGTTCACAACTCAACAAAAGAGCACGTATATACACACCCTCACTTGGAAACAAACTGATCTAATATTCCGCGCAGATGTTTACCAAATCACACAGCTGAAATTCCCCAAATATCCCTGACCTTGGGTTTTCCCGTCACTTTTGGCCTCACGCGAAACAACTGTTGAGCATTGTAATGTTCGAAAACGTATTCATCAGCACAAGTAGTTGACAAAAAATAGCTGGTCCGGATATTTGACGCCCCGGATAATAAACGTTCGGATAAACGACGTTCTACTGTAACAACAAAAAATAACTTCTTTCTAAATTGATAATGTTTCTCCTAAAGGGAGGGTATATTCACATCACAACCTTTTACAAATTATTAGCTTAACTAGAGTATTATTTTGCCATGGATTGTCACGTACCATTACATTAGATCAGGGGTGGATGATCAGGAACATGGGCTAACTGTACACGGGCGGAGGGCTTCACCCTCGGTGGGGGCCTCGTTTCGATTTCGATTCTCTAATTAAGATCATGATCAAGATAATTTTAATTGTTAAATATTATTCCCATACATATTCTCCGAAAAATAGGGAATTTCAAACTGCATGTCAACTGGCAAAAGTGTTATATATATATATATAAGTCTGTATTATTACATGATAACCGTTGTCCATGTCTTGGCCCAGGCCTAGTGTCATAAACAATTATTCAACTCCTTCATTTGGTCAAGCCGGTTTGTGCCTGCTTTTTTGAGATTGCGAGTAGTGCACATTTATTTCAAATTACCGTCTGAATGAACATTTGACAATGCATGTTATGTACTGTCTACTTTTAAAGATCTCAGTAAGGGCCCTACTTTTGCGTAGGGGCCAAGGGCATTAAGAAATCTTCTCTGGGTCCAGGGACTTAAAGAGTCTTAAGACGTTCCTCTGGGCACCCTAGCGTCAAGAATTAGTCTTTAAGGGTTCGTCTAGGCAGTCTGAAAACGCGCTTTTAATCGAGACTTCTTTCCCGTAAGCGATCCAAGATTCGTCTTTAATTTTTCACGAATACGAAAGCAAAGTACCTGAAAGTGTTTCTTCTAAGAGATCATCTGCAAAGTTTGGAAGACGATTTCAGGATTTTAAGAAAATTTAATCTAAATTGAATTTGCTCTGTCATCCCATTGCTGCTGATATTGATTCAGTACACGAGGAGCTACAGCTCGAAATTATTGACGTGATGTCATATCACGGTGCAAAGAAAATGTTTAATGCTTAAGATATTGACTTATACAAATCTTTGTCAAAAGAAAATTTCGTATGTATTAAAAAAATTGGCGGGGAAATTGTTCTTTATATTTTAGTCGATATATGTGTATATGTAAACAACGTTTTTCTTTCATGAAGCTCAACAAGAGTAAATAGAGATGTGTTGGCTGACATTAAGGTATCCAACTACGTTCGAAACTGTGATTTTAAAAGAGCGCATAAATAGATAATTTTCATGATATTTAGTGTCACTTTGGTTAGGATACATGTATAAAGTTGTTTTAAGGATATTTTGACAAAAAAATTAATTATTTAAATACAATATTTCGGCAAAAAATTACCTTAGAATAACATTTATTCAAAATTTATATTTCCTTTTGTGAAAAATGCTTCTACCATAATAATATTTTGTCTGTATATATCTCAGACCTCTGTACAGAGGCTCAACTATGATTTTTGAAAAATTCACATTATTTTCAGAGTTACAACCATTTGAAATAATTATCGGCTTTTTTTCGTAAAATTTCTCCCCTCTGTTGCCGTAAAACACATGGATAAACCCACTTCTAAGTTATATATTTCAAAAATTCTAGTTGAACCTCTGTCGAGAGGTCTGAGTTATATACAGGCGAAATATTATTATTATAGAAGCATTTTTCACGAAAGGAGAATATTTTGAAAATGGGTCATTCTATGTTCTTTTTTTGTCAAAATATTGTGCTTAAATAATTTTTTATTGTAATACTATTCTTAAAACAATTTTTATATACATTTTCTAATCTAAGTGACACTAAATATGATAAATATTATCCATTTATTCGCTTTTGCAAAATCATGGTTCCGAACGTAGTCGGATACCTTAACAACTAAATTTCAGCGTAAAATTTCTCTTAACGTGCTTGTTTTAGCATCTATATATGTGAACTGCATATGAAATGTGGACCGATAACAGGAGGGAAGAATTCCAAAGAAACTGTTTCTTGCTGTTTTCTAGGGATATTTTGCTACAAATAGCATGCAGATAAAGGAAACAATGTAGGCACATGTGTTCTACATATGGTCCCAAGAATAGATGCAAGTCCTTGATGGTCTACTTGAGATGAGGAATCTCGTTCTCCAAAGCTTTTGTTAAAATAGCCATGCACATAATGTGAGAGGTATTTAGGAAAGTATAATATATATTGGCTGTTGATAATACATAGCACACAAATTTAGTTTATCTTCCTTTCTCAGACATAATTAGAAAAAAATAATAAATTCTAAGAAAATTTCATAATTAAGCTGCGATATTTAATATACAAACTCTAAAATAAAAAAAATTGTCATGTGTGTCTCCAGTCATTTTTAAGTCCGGCCTTCACTTAATGTTATAATGCTCGATCCAAATTTGTAACACATATCCGAACTGAAAGTTGTTCCAACATTCATTGCAACAAATACATCCATTTATTATACAATATTCTCAAAACTTGGACATCCCAGAAATACAGTATATTTCTGATTATAAGCCAATTCGTGTTTAAGTCGAGAGTGCGTTTTTATTTAAAAAATTTACTCAAAATTCAAAATCCAAATATAAGACGAACTGAAAAAAAATATCGTGTAATTTTAAAACATGTTACAGAGAGGGTGAAAATGGTGCTAAGCAGCTCAAACGTGTGGCATATTTTCCAAAGAAATTGCTGTAAAATAAAATGCTTACGTGAACGAAGGTAGTTTTATTTCTGTGATAACCCTATCTGAACCTAACACATACTCCCTCATTCGTTTGTTCCTTTGCACATTATTTGTACCAATTATACTTTCTGTGTGCCATTTTTTAAAAAAAACAATTTTTTTTTGAAAAATGAGTGGGAAGAGAAATTTTTATACGACACGTACTCATTGACCTATGTTTCTTGCCCTGGAGGAAAAACTCACAGCATGATGTTCATATGCGTTCAGAGATTCCAATGAGAGAACGTGAATTTTATGAAGTATTCGGAAACTTGGATTCTGACATTAAAGGATTTATTTGATCTTTTTATTTTTAAATAGAAGTTCCATTCAAGACACACGAAAAGTTAAATTAAACTAGCCTACACTTAGCTAAGAAAGGAGAAAAGAATCCTGTGCGCGCGTGTGTGTGAATAAGGTTTTTTTTTCAAAATTAGCTAATCGCATTTAATTAGTTAATCTTTTTAAAATTGGCTAATCACCTCTGTTAATGCCCATGTAAATTTTGGCATGCTGGCGCCACATCTTTTGCGAATTTTTGAATTGTAAATTGTAAACAAGTAATGGCAACGCACAGGGTGCCAATGTGTTTTGTATCAACTCGAATGCTTGTGTAAAAATATTTCGGATCGTTCGAAAGACTTCATGTTGGAATTCGCATAAATAAAATTTGGATTTTTGCTAAATAATAATATCCAGTACAGTCCATTTAAATTAATAACCCAACAGCCTCCATATTTTAACATGAAAAAATCCTAGCCTTATCACTGAAATATACGATAACATATTTAATGGAACATATTTAACCCGTTTAACATATCAGAATAGGGAGCGGAAACTAGAGTCGAAAAGAACTGAAATGAAATATTTTACATCATGAAAAAAAAATTAAATCGTACACAAACAAAAAAAAATCATAGTTTCACTAACAGCAGATTACGTGGATAGTTAAAAACTTTTCACATCGTAATTTATCTTGATCTGACATTCCTGCTGAGGTAGTTTCAATTCCAGTAAAGTTTAACATTAACCATGCTTAGCTAGTGAGACTATTAACTGTATAGAAATTTAGTTCTAATTCTAGACGGAGAAGTTGCGAATAAGAATATATCGTTAGGTGGATGACTTGAGTACCCAGCTCTTTCGAACTACAACCTCATATCAGTAGGTATTTGAGTGACTTAAATTGATTGACTACAACCTCATATCAGTAGGTATTTGAGTGACTTAAATTGATTGACTATATATATATATATATATATATTGTCATTTGTTAAAAATAAGAATATACGGAATTTACTTCCTTTTGAAGTACTTCTTTATGAGGTATATTCATACGAAAAGATAAAATTCACAATAATATTTTGAATTAACTCACATCAAAATACATATAATTGATATTCAAGGACAAATGTTGCTTCCAAGTTGGAAGTATTTGACATTACTTTTCAGTGTGCCTAAAATCCGTTGTTACCCCCAATACTTTATGAACGACAAAAGCTATAATCATAAAAGTTGGGTCTAGCTAATAAAGTTGTCACACAAAATCTGCTTACAGCGCCGCCTGGTGAATAAATTTTGAATTAGCGTTCTTATCTCAAAAAAATACGAGATACACGAAAAAAGTCAACTATAATGTTGTTCAGCATCATCGACTTGTTACAAAAACACATCTAAACTAAACTAAACTCAGTGGTGCAACAGCTCATGAGGGCCAAGGTCTACTGTATTTATCTCAGTATACGTGACTATGGGGTGCTGAGGTGCATGAGCAGATGTCCCGATCAGATGGTCAGTCTGAAGCGAAACCCCAGTGTTTAGTCCCCAAGAAAGCTTGTTACTCATTGAAAGCCGGACCCCCCAAAGCCCTTGATATTTTTTCGATTGTATATAATCCTATGTATATAGTACGTAAAATTTAATTAAGTGTTCGTTATTAATAATTACTTTTATTAATTAATGCTAAATAATTTTTAATTAATTTTTAATACTAATTAATTCAATAATTAATTTTTTATTGTTTTTGTTCCCTAAAATCGACAAAATCAAAAGAATTTGTTGGGTGGCGTATTGGAGAATGATACGAGAATAGTGTACTTTCGACCCTGGACCCCTCCCCCCCGTTTGAAAAACTCCTGTGTGTGCTACTGTGTCATATGTATATACATATTTATATTAATTGTAAATATTTAATAAAAAGTAATTAAAATAAATTTTTTCTTTGTTGATCTAAGTAGGAATTGACTTATTCATATTACTTTACAGAAGGTGTCTTCTCTTACTAAATCAATGATACTGAACGACTTTGTAATTGACTTTGTAACGGGTCTATCCGCGAATCTTCCACTAATCCTCTTGGGTAAAATTATTCTTTTTAACTGTAAGTTCTGTTGAAAACATTCCCTCGAAAAAGACGGAGTTTAGTTGAATGAGCTCTTCTATTTAAAAGATGGATTTTGTGTATGCGATGATAGTCAATGGATGGTCGAAAGTTGATAGTTGGAGATAAAATATGATTAAACTATGAACACGATCTACGTCCGGAGGTCTTATAGCTAAGCAAGATATTTACTGAGAATAGAAACGTAGGAATGAGGAGTAAGTTAAGTAAAATCTTAATTATGTGTTAGTAGCTTTAAACCTCTGTAATTGCTCTTCTAATTATTTACTAAGTGGATTTCCTTCCTTTAGTTGTGTTGATTAAGTAAAAGGGTTAAATAAAAGTGCGTTCAAAACTTGCTACGGCTGATCTTTGCTCGATTCTTCAAACACCAAACACTCAAAGCGGGTGGTTACAACTTTTTTCGTGTATCTTCTACTGATTTTGAGGTAAGAATTCTAACTCCAAATTTATCCGCCGGGTGTGGTTCTCAGAGCATTTTTTTTTTTTTTTTTTGTGAAGCGAATAGCAACTTTACTATATCTAAACCTCACTTTTTTGACATTATAGCTCTTGCCGTTTATAAATTATTGGAGTTACAACGAACTTGAGCGGGCACACTCTCTCTCTCTGTATATATAAATTATTTTACAATAACCATTTTCGGAAGGAGCTGAAAAGAGAGCTAAATATAAGAAAAAATCATTAGAAGATTGTGACTGTATTGGGCTATTATGCTGGTGAGGGCAATTATTCTATAATAAACTTACTTAATTATTGTAAATGTCCTTTTTTTAATCTATCTCAATGGTAAGATAAAGAGAATTCGTGAATCTTTAAACATAATCCAGGGTAGAAAACGTAAATCAAAGCGTATTGAGAAACAAAATAGACCCCTAAAAAGACATAATTTTACATGTATTAAACATTTAGGATATTTTACACATTAATTTTGATTTAAAAATAAAAGATAAATTTAATAATAGTTTTATACGAAGCTGTAGACATTTTTAATTGGTCGAACATTTAAGTTCAAATTTATTGTACTCTAAGCTGCATTCTTTGTTATAAATAGAAATAAGATAATACATATTTGATAGTAGAAGATAAAGTTTAAGAAAATTCTTATCATCCATTAAGCTTATAATTTTAATAAATAAAAACGAATCGAATTTTTTTTCAGATATTTTTTTGAAGATTAGGATAACAAAATCACTGATAAATTTCTCATAATAAATATTTGTTGCTGGAATGGGTATTCGACACGATAAAAACTTCTCCAGAAAATACAATGTAACTAAATTTATGATAAGTAACAAATTGTAACATTTATAAAAATACTTTTTGTCTTCAATAAAATGTTACCATTCTCTGCACTTATTCCAAAATATATATGAGATTGAAAGGTGCGAAATTTAAAGGCGACTTGTATGTCAGGCCAATAAAATCATTAAATTTCTTACCTGGAATTGAATTTCAATCCTAAATTTGTCAAATATTCTATAGGATGGTCTTCACACGCCTGTATTCTCTTGAACTGATTGAAAATTTTAATTCAGAAGAAGTTAAATTAATGTAAGAGGCACAAGCAGTAGCACACACAGGAATTTTTCAAGGGGACGGGGGTCCAGGGTCGACAGTTCACCATTCTTGTAACATGCTCCTTTTGATTTTGTCGATTTTCGGGAACAAAACACAGTAAAAAACTAATTATTGAAATAATTAGCATTAATTAATAAAATTAATCATTAATAACAAGTAATTAATTAAATTTTACGTACTATATACTTAGAATTATAATCATTCGGAAAAAAATCAAGGGCTTTGGGGGGTCCGGACTCCCCCCCCCCTTGTGTGCGCCACTGGGCACAAGTGAAGTGGTTCAGATGTTGAAGAGTTACAAAATATGAACAAAATCTGCAGGTATAATTTTTGTTGAAAAATATACTCATTTTTTTTGGAAACGTTTCAAAGAAATTTTAAGAAGTATATGTAAAATGCAGTATTTGATCATGCATATAGGTATTTATCTGTGAATTTTTTTTTGAATGAGCTTCCTAGGATCTTATATAATGGAGGACAAAAGGAGCCCGAAAAAACGTTTAAGCTGATCTCATTTCTCTTCAGTTGTGAGCATCTGAATACTTCATTTGTCACGAATTTTTTTTTAAATTCTGGATTCAGATTATAGTCTAAAACAAAGGTGGTCAACCAGCAGCCCGCAAAGACAGTCAGAAAATCCGCTTTGAACAGAGATTTCTTTCGAGAGCGCGATCGAAGATTTGTCTTTCATTTTTCACTATTACGAAAATAAAGTACCTGAAAGTGTTTCTACTAAGAGATCATCTACAGAGTTTGGAGGACGAAGTCACGAGAAAATTTCAGAATTTTAAGAAAATTGAGCATAAATTCAATTGGTTTCCATTACAGCACCTGAGGAGCAACAGCTCGAATATATCGACTTGAAGTCAAATCACAGTGTGAAGAAAATGTTTAATGATCTGAAATTATGAAGCAGAATGTTTATGCAGAATGTACATTATGAGTTTTTTACTATGTATGAAGAAATTTGCAGGGCAATTGTTCTTTGCACTTTAGTCGACATATATTTATGAGCAAAGGTTTTCTCGCATGAATATCAACAAGGGTAGATATAGATGCAAGTTGGCTGACATAAACTTGGAGGCTGTGATCAGAATTTAGTAGGGTACATTTTGTACATTTCTCTCATTAAACTGATTCTAAAATTAAATGTGCTTGCAGCTGTAGATAATATGAAATTAGCATAATAAATAAATTGAATGAAACTGCCTCACATATTTATTGATTTTTGTTTTGAATGCATTCATTTTAAAAAAGACGCGGTGCTCCAATATCCTCCAGTTGCCCACCCGTGGTCTAAAATATATCAATTATTTAGTATTTTCACTAAGCCTCATATTTCTCACAAGCTGTGATATCTTAGCAACTGAGATTCAAATATAATGCTTCTTCATTGGTTACTCAAGCTTGAAATTTGTACTCTAAAAGGTGAGATAAATCTAAAGTACCAAATCTCTGTTCATCAATTTTTCAGATATCACTAAACTTTTCATCTTAACTGTTTTCATGCAAAAAAAACTTATTTAGAAAATGTTTTACTGCTGTACCTAGTGCCGGTTTAAGGTATTCAACTACGTTCGGAACCGTGATTTTGCAAAAGCGTATAAATGGATAATATTTATGATATTTAGTGTCACTTAGATTAGAAGATGTAAATAAAATTGTTTTAAGAATAGTATTACAATAAAAAATTATTTAAGTACAATATTTTGACAAAAAATGAGCATAGAATGACCAAGTTTCAAAATATTCTCATTTTGTGAAAAATGCTTCTATTATAATAATACACTGCTCAAAACAATTAAAGGATATTGTAAGTTTTATATAAAATAAAGATATAAGCGAAATTTTTTTTGCCGAAAATGGAACAAGATAATCACAAATGCAAATTTTTCTGATTTTCAAACTGTGGAGTATGCTAATTTTCAGTTTGACGTCAAAAACGTCGCTTCAGCGGCAGCGAATGAAATTTGACTTTAAACTGAAATGAAGACAAGGATGGTCGGCATTCAGTGACTGTTTTGTTTCGATGAGTACGATGTCTCAGCGAAGTCATTTAACCGATTCAGAAGCTTGGAGAGTTGTTGGTAGGTTAGAAGGGGGCCAAATTCAAGCCGAAGTAGCGCAAGCCATTGGAGTGTCACAAAGTGTGATTCCCAGGATCTGGAACCGTTTTTTGGAGACTGGAAGTGCAGGCCGAAGACCAGGACAAGATCGTAGACGGGCAACAACGCCCAATGAAGATCGTTATTTAGTGTTAACGGCTCGGAGACACCGAAATAAGAACGCTATTCATCACCAACAACACCTTCGCTCGGCTACTGGCACCACGGTTTCAACTCAGACTGTCCGAAACCGGACCCTTGGTGTAGGTCTATGCTCGCCGACCGATGGTATGTGTTAGACTAAAATCAAGGCATCATCGCGACCGCAGGGAGTGGGCAACATAGCATGTGAACTGGAGGAGAAATGAATGGAGCAATGTTCTTTTTTCTAACGAGTCCCATTTTTCTGTTCATCCGAATAATAGGCGTATTTTCATCTGGAGGTAGCGTGGCAATAGGAATACTCCTGCGTTCGTGCACGAAAGTGTCAGATTTGGCGGGTGGAGGAGTGTTGGTGCATGGTGGCATCTCCATTGACGGGCGCACAGGCCTCTACATCATTCGAGATGGACCTCTGACTGCTCTCCGATATAGGGATGAGATCCTCAGACCTATTGTAGTCCCTTACGCTGCAGCAATCGGAGATGACTTCATTTTAATGGACGATAACTGCAGGCCACATCGTGCTAACCTGGTGGAGGATTTCCTTTTCGAGGAAGAAATCGTACAAATGGAATGGCCAGCGTGTTCTCCAGACATGAATCCAATAGAGCACGTTTGGGACGCTCTAGGAAGACGAGTTGCTGGCCGCCAACTACACCCACAAACTCTCCAAGAACTGGAAAAAGCTCTTCTGGAAGAGTGGAACAGAATACCCCAACTCGTGATTAATAGCCTCATTGACTCCATGCCTCAAAGGTGCTCAACGTTGCTGGCCGTCCGTGGAAACCATACTCCCTACTAAAAATGATTTCCTTTGAAGAAAACACCTTTTCTTGTTCTTTTTTTCTCATATGCACAAATAGTGTTTTTTTTTTTCCTTTTGTACACAAATGCGCAATAAAATGCATTTTTTTCTGCCAAACATGTGTAATTTATTCTCATATAACCTACTACGTCTGTCGACCATGTATCCATCAGCTAAAAAGTTTCCCAGACACAAGATCCACCGAAAACCTCAATATCCTTTAATTATTTTGAGCAGTATATTTTGCCTGTATATAACTCAGACCTCTGTACAGAGGCTCAACTAAAATTTTTGAAATATATAACTTAGAAGTGGGTTTATCCATGTTTTACTAAAAACAGAGAGGGGAGAAATTTTAAGGAAAAAAGGCCGATAATTATTTCAATTGGTGAAAATAATGTGAATTTTTCAAAAAAAAAGTCCTACCTCTGACTCTGTGGAGAAGTCTTTATTTTATCTTAGCAAAATATTATTACTATAGAAGCATTTTTTATAAAAGGAGAACATTTTGGAAAAAAGGTTATTCTAAGTTAATTTTTTGCCAAAATATTATATTTAAATCATTTTTTGTCATAATGTCCTTAAAACAATTTTATACACTAATTCTAATCTAAGGGACACTAAATATGATGAAAATTATCCATTTATGCGCTTTTCTAAAATCACGGTTCCGAACGTAGTCGGATACTTTAAGCTCATTTCGGACAATGGCTGCAGAAGATCTAAGGGTCCCCTTGGTACTGTTGGATTCAAGGAGAGGCTCTTGGATCGGGTTAAGTCCAGCTTATCTGGGCCTTTCCCGGACCCTGTGGCGCCCGCCCTAAGCGCCTAATGAATAAACCTGCACTAAACTAAACTCAGTGGTGCAACAACCCATGAGGGCCTAGGCATATTGTGCCCATTTCAGTATACGTGACCTTGGATGCTGAATTGTATAAGCAAATGTCTCGATCGGTTGGTCAGTCTGAAGCGAAACCCGCAGTCTTTAGTCCTTAAGCTAGCTTGGTACTCATTTATTGACCCACTGAAGGGATGAAAGGCTGAGTTTCCCTTGTTCAACCCGAGGATAGAAACCCCTGTGCCTGTGGTGTGGAAGCGCGATTCGCTACCACTCGGCCACTGGGCCTATAAACCTGCACTAGCTACCTCAATAAATAACTTATACCGCAGAGATTGGCAGACTTTTCTAGTGTCCTGGCTACTTCTAACTTTTTCAAGGTGTTACTGTTCACCCAGTCTCCAGTCTAGCTGCCAATGGAATTCCACAAATATGTTTCTTTTAGTGTGCGCCTCTTAGTTTTTAGTAAAAGTGATCCCTCCAAAAAATTCTTGGGGGTCCACCGGTCGATCGCGACTGACTTAATGCCCACCCCTATTCTACTGAATTAAACACTTCAAAATAGTATTGATTTTTGTTATTTCCGGGTTTCGGGATTTCTTCAAAGCATTTTTATAAAACTACCAATTTTTTTTTAGCCTTGAATACCTTACTTTCTATTTACCTAACTTTACATATATTTCTGCAATAAACCCCACAGTTAATTATTATTAACATAATTTCTAATGGCTATATATAATGAAGAATTCCTATATAAAAGAAACGGAGTAAGTATGGTAATAGAGTGGAGTATATATACACTGGTGTGCAAAACTTAAGCAACAGGTGGGTTTATTGCCATAACTTCACGAAAAATCATCTGAGAGACATGAAATTCAGAAATGAGGAAGAGTATTATGTACGTAAAGGATGACGAAAGCATCGGCGCTGAAAAAGGAATACAATGCATACGGTATGGAATCAAACAAAAACAAGCTTTATTGAACGCATAGTATCATGACTCATGATGGTCTATCCAACAGGAAGAACAACAAGCAGATGTTCCTTAATATGGTATATGCCCTCCCTCACTGCAATGGTTGCTTCGCACCGTCTCCGCATACTCAGAACCAGCTGGTGCAACATTTCTTGCAGTAGGAATACCCATTCTTCAATCAGCATCTGTTTGAGTTTTTGGGTGCTCTCCGGATGATGTAAGCATGCTGCAATACGTCTCCCCAAAGCATCCCACACATGTTCGATAGAATTTAAATCTGGGGAGTACGCTGGCCAATCCATTCGAGTGATATCTTCACTTTCCAGCAGCTCCTCAACAGCAAGAGTCCGATGTGGCCGTGCATTGTCATCCATAAAAATGAAGTCTGGGCCAATGGCACCTCGGAACAGACGCACATGGGGAAGAAGTACCTCCTCACAATAGCGATCCCCGATTACAGACCCTCTATCGAAAATGTGGAGCTCAGTTCGCCCGTTCAGCATAATGCCTCCCCAGACAAGAACTCCAGGACCACCGTAATGGTGTCTTTCCTTGATGTTACTGCTATAAAACCGTGTCCCGATCTCTCTCCAAATCAAAACGTGTTGAGAATCGCTTCTGGTACTGATCCGACTCTCATCTGTAAAGATGACACAACTCCATTGATCAGTTGTCCAGTTTTTCTGCTCTCTGCACCACTGTAAACGGTGGCGTCGGTGGTCAACTTTCAACGGTAGGCAGCGCTCAGGACGGCGGGTGAATAGGCCCCCTTTGTGAAGGCGTCTGGCCACAGTAAACCGCGACACTTGTCGCCCCGTTGCTGTAGAGAGTTGCTGAGCAATGACGCTTGCTGACTGCCGTCGGCCTCTTTTCGCCTGCAGGATGATATATCGGTCATCCCCTGCAGTTGTCGTCCTCCACCAACCTTTCTAAGAGCTGTACCTGTGGTTTGGAACGCTTTCCAAGCGCGCGAAATGACACTTTTGTTGATTCCGAACTCTGCAGCTACACTGGTGACGGTACGCCCCTCCTCGAGCTTTCCGATCATTCTTCACGTGTGAAGTCGTCCAGGTGATTTCTTCTAGCCATATTTCACAAACTGACTCACTGGCACTTGCAATGAATATGTTGAATTGCGTCTCCGTCCTTCATTTTATTCTACTGTTGAGCAGCGTGCGCCGACATCACGCGTTTTGCGTACGCTCACGTCGCTTCTGACGTTTGGTTTCTGATATTTGCAAACGCATGACGTTTCTACTGATTTATGTGTTCACTGTACTGATCTCCAAACCTCTTTTTCTGCAATTTCATAGCTATCTGCCAAATTTTTACATTGTTGCTTAAGTTTTGCACACCAGTGTAGTATGCAATTCCTGTATATAAAACATGTAATACAAAAAAAATAAGTCAATTCCTGTTATTGTTGTTGCACGCCCCCATTGGTCAGCAGTGCTAGACCAGGTCCATGACTTCGTACATTTTCAAAAAATCCAACACCAGCAAGCTAAATCCTGCTTGGTGATCCCTAGGCATTCGAAAATTTCAGCAGGCGAGGCAGGCTCAGAGGGACAGTTCGTGCACATTTCAAAGCTCTTGCATCCTGCGGAAAATTTATTTGTTTTAAGATAGCCACTTCGAAAGCGGGCTAGAAGAGCTTAATCCGGTCTTTTTTAAAATCGTGAGCCAGAGAGCCTCCAGGTGCTCTGGGGGGACAATCCAAGCGGTCTTATTCTTGAGTTTAGTTCTAGCCAAAATTTCTAGAAAGGTGAAGGGTGCTGACGGCTCTGGCACCTCGCAAGCGCCAGCCTTGTCCAAAGTATACGCAATCTCATTTCCCTCTATATCCTTGAACAGAAGTCAATTCCTACTAAGCTCAACAAAGAAATTTTTTTAGTTACTTTTTATTAAATAATTACAATTAGTATAAATATGTGTATACATATGACAGAATCACAATATTAAGTGGAAAAATAGAAAGCGATTTCCATTAATTTTTATGGTGTTGGACTGTTATTTTTGTTTGTTACTATTTATTCAATCATAAATCACATTCTCAAAATCAAATTTAATTATTCTAATAAAATAGTATAGTAAAATTCATTCCAGAACCACATTCTCAGAAATTAACGCCATCCCAGGTAGAATTCGAGCCCACGACCTTCAGATTAGAAGTCCAATGCGCTACAGTGACACAACGAGCGAGTTTTCTTTTATACATGGTGTTGGACTGTTATTTTTCTTTGTTACTATTTATTCAATCATAAATTACATTCTCAAAATCAAATTTAATTATTCTAATAAAATAGTATAGTAAAATTCATTCCAGAACCACATTCTTAGAAATTAAGGTCATCCCAGGTAGAATTCGAGCCCACGACCTTTAGATTAGAAGTCCAATGCACTACAGTGACTCAACGAACGAGTTTTCTTTTTATAAAGGGTGTTTTTTTAGAGGTATAGAACTTTAAATTGCAATAAAACAACGATGTATTATTCGATTGACATGAATTTTTTTTATTCGAAAGATAATCTTGTGGCATTACATTTTAAATATGATTTTTGGCATAGAACTGCCACGGCTGGCTCGGATGTAGTCCAATCTGGACGTCCAATTTTCGATGACTTTTCCAACATTTGTGGCCGTATATTGGCAATAACACGGCGAATGTTGTCGATTTGATTTAATTGATTTAATATTAACGTCGCACTGTTCAGCTACACGAGGGCTTTTGGCGACGGACCACGTAATTTTGAACCATGGTCAAGTGACGTGGACGACACCTGAGCTGGCACCCCCCTCTCCTAACTACCACACCACACCAACGGGAGGACGTTTCAGCTCTCGACAGATTTAACGTGCATCGCTGCCCTACACGGCGGGTCTTTAGTGGTACTGGGATCGAACTCGTGACCAGGCAAGCCACGATCTGATACCTATACCACTCGGCTACCGCGGCCACAGGCGAATTTTGTCTTCCAAATGGTCAAGCGTTTGTGGCTTATCCGCATAGACCAATGACTTTACATAGCCCCACAGAAAATAGTCTAGCGGTGTTAAATCACAAGATCTTGGAGGCCAATTCACAGGTCCAAAACGTGAAATTAGGCGGTCACTAAACGTGTCTTTCAATAAATCGATTGTGGCACGAGCTGTGTGACATGTTGCGCCGTCTTGTTGGAAGCACAGCTCCTAGACATCATGATTGTTCAATTCAGGAATGAAAAAGGTAGTAATCACGGCTCTATACCGATCACCATTGACTGTAACGTTGTGGCCTTCATCGTTTTTGAAGAAGTACAGACCAATGATTCCACCAGCCCATAAAGCGCACCAAACAGTCAGTTTTCTGGATGTAACGGTGTTTCGACATACACTTGTGGATTAGCTTCACTCCAAATGCGGCAGTTTTGTATGTTGACGTAGCCATTCAACCAGAAGTGCACTTCATCGCTAAACAAAATTCGCTTATGAAAATCGGGAACAACGGCAATCTCGTTTTGGGCCCATTTGACGAATCTACGCCTTGCTTGATGATCGTTTTGATGAATTGCCAAACCAAACTGAGAATAAATCACTTGACAGCTGTTAAATCGGTCGCCATCTTGGAAAGTAATGCCAACTTAAACTTCTATATCTGAAAAAAACACACTCTTTACATGGTGTTGGACTGTTATTTTTGTTTGTTACTATTTATTCTATCATAAATCACATTCTCAAAATCAAATTTATTTATTCTAATAAAATAGTATGGTAAAATTCATTCCAGAACCACATTCTCAGAAATTAAGGTCATCCCAGGTAGAATTCGAGCCCACGACCTTCAGATTAGAAGTCCAATGCACTACAGTGACACAACGAGCGAGTTTTCGTTTTATACATGGTGTTGGACTGTTATATTTCTTTGTTACTATTTATTCAATCATAAATCACATTCTCAAAATCAAATTTAATTATTCTAATAAAATAGTATAGTAAAACTCATTCCAGAACCACATTCTCAGAAATTAAGGCCATCCCAGGTAGAATTCGAGCCCACGACCTTCAGATTAGAAGTCCAATGCACTACAGTGACACAACGAGCGAGTTTTCTTTTTATACATGGTGTTGGACTGTTATTTTTGTTTGTTACTATTTATTCAATCATAAATCTCATTCTCAAAATCAAATTTAATTATTCTAATAAAATAGTATAGTAAAATTCATTCCAGAACCACATTCTCAGAAATTAAGGTCATCCCATATAGAATTCGAGCCCACGACCTTCAGATTAGAAGTCCAATGCACTACAGTGACACAACGAGCGAGTTTTCGTTTTATACATGGTGTTGGATGTTATATTTCTTTGTTACTATTTATTCAATCATAAATCACATTCTCAAAATCAAATTTAATTATTCTAATAAAATAGTATAGTAAAACTCATTCCAGAACCACATTCTCAGAAATTAAGGCCATCCCAGGTAGAATTCGAGCCCACGACCTTCAGATTAGAAGTCCAATGCGCTACAGTGACACAACGAGCGAGTTTTCTTTTTATACATGGTGTTGGAGTGTTATTTTTCTTTGTTACTATTTATTCAATCATAAATCACATTCTCAAAATCAAATTTAATTATTCTAATGAAATAGTATAGTAAAATTCATTCCAGAACCACATTCTCAGAAATTAAGGTCATCCCAGGTAGAATTCGAGCCCACGACCTTCAGATTAGAAGTCCAATGCACTACAGTGACACAACGAGCGAGTTTTCTTTTTATACATGGTGTTGGAGTGTTATTTTTCTTTTGTTACTATTTATTCAATCATAAATCACATTCTCAAAATCAAATTTAATTATTCTAATGAAATAGTATAGTAAAATTCATTCCAGAACCACATTCTCAGAAATTAAGGTCATCCCAGGTAGAATTCAAGCCCACGACCTTCAGATTAGAAGTCCAATGTGCTACAGTGACAAAACGAGCGAGTTTTCTTTTTATATATGGTGTTGGACTATTATTTTTCTTTGTTACTATTTATTCATTTTTAATGTATTTAATGAATTAATATTTGAGAAAAATATGTATTAACATTGAGTGTCATCCACTATAAGTTTAAAAAAATGTATTCGAACTTGAATGGATGAATAGAATGTATTTTATTAATGATTGAAAATTTGTGAATAAGACATATAAATATATATATAGGGAGAATGTGATCTAATTAATAGTAGGGATTGAAAGATAATTATGATATTCTAATTTATTTGAAATAAAAATTAAATGCTAATTAATTAAAATAATTTCTGACACATTTTTTTATTAAAAAAGTTATTTTAAATATATATATATATATTAATTTATTCACAGAATTTTTATACTTTCTGCAACGTTTCTGTTTCATAAGTAAAATATTTTTCGAATGACATATCTTTATACTCCTTCAATCGTATGATGCAGTTCTGGGTTTCAAAGAAATTACGTAGCTCGATTGTGGGCTAAATTCATGACGGTGGCATGATAAATGCAATCATGTCTTCTCCATCGAATTCAAAAATTGACATTAGACTTCTATTCGTAAAATTTAGGTAAAATTTCATAATTTGGTAACGATGTTCAAACATTAATAATCTTCAAAAAGTTTTTCAAAATAAAAATAATAATAATACAAATTCTCTCATTTTATACGTGTTTTTTAAATCAAGTGCATTTTGTTTACCTCTGTGAGTTATTATTGTTGACAAATGTGTACTTTTTAAAAGAAAGTTTCTATAAAAAGCGGGCAACAGAGAATACTATAAAAGAGTATTTTTTAGTTTTTTTAAACTATAATTTATTTTTTACTGTAAGAATCAGTAAAATTTTTATCATGAAAAATATATCAGTAACTTTTTATCATAAGGATTTAATGTTCCACATTATAATTCCTTCACAAAAAATAAGCTTAAGAACTTAAAAGATGTCATTATTAGAATTATATTAATAAATCTTTACTACTGTTGGGAAATGTTTTTACCTGATATTTATTTTACTTTTATCAAGTAAAAGCAGGAAGGTGGATAAAATAAGAAATTTGGTGCATAATTTTTTTAAAAAAAAATTACACAGAATAGACAACAATTTTTTATTAATTACAAAGTTTCGTGTTGTCATGATTTGAATTTCTAGTCAATCTAATGTTAGAGCTATTTAACTTATCATATTTAAAAACGTACTTACAATATAACATTTTATTAAAATTGTATCATTTCAGCAAATTAGAAATCCATTTCAAAAGAGAAATCTTTTGAAATCGCGAATGATTTAACATAATCTCGAACTTTATTTTTAATTCATTCTTGCTTAATTCAAAGTTAAAGGAAATTACAAATTTAAATTAGCTTTTGTCAAAAATGCGGAGAAAGCTCATTTATTTTGTTTTCATTTAAACCTTACTTCTATTCGTAATCATTCAAATCCCAATGCAGAGATCTTCCTTTTTTGATACTTGAGGATATTTTCAATGATTTTAATAAAAAAAAAACCCTTTAGGTAAGTTTAACTTCTCTTTATAAAAGTTGTATTTGTAATCCACGAGGGGGCTGAAAAACACAAGAAATTTCGAGCTTAATGTCAGTAATAATAAATCTTCTCTAAATTTTACTGTTATTGAATGTATATATTTTAAGGTTTTAGTTTTTTTGTAATGCATTTATACTCAATGTATTAAAATGAGGTATACACAGGTAGATCTAACCTATTAACTTACCGTAGAATCCGGCGTATAACGCTCACCTATACTTTCAAGCTGTAATTTTTAATTTTTAAGTATACTTGCGGTACAACGCTCACCTCCTTTTTCACAAAGGAACTTGAAATGTACGTACGCAGTGCTCTTATGTTTTGAAGTCATTTATCCAATGTATTATCCTGAGCTTTTGAAGAAATTGTATACATCTAGAACTACAACCCTCACGTTCATAAGGAATGTCACTTCTTTTAAAATAAATGGTATTTCAATATATGTAGAAGTCTAATTTTTTTAAAAAAAATTTTTATCATTTCGATTTTTTTATTTTTAAAGGTATACTTATATCGCGCACCCGTAAATTTCGATCTTATTTTTTGTGTTAAAAATGTGGGTTATACACATGGTTTTACGGTAGTTAAAAAGTGTTTCCCATTTTCAGCGCCAATCATAACACGAAAGAAAATCCTTTTTAAAACTAATTTGGTAATACAGAGGGAAAATATTACGTCAGAGAAAAAAAAGACCCGACTAACAATTAGAAAAATAATATTAGCTAACAGATTCAGAAATTGCATAGGAATGTAATTGTTCAGAAATTGCTTGATAGATTCAGAAACTGCACTTTATTCAGTTAACATCAAAAAATTCTGTTGCACTTCAGGGAAAGGAGGAAAAAGAGTTAGCAATGTGAAAATTAATTAATGCATTATTATTTTGTGAATGTTTTCCCCTGTCTCTACAAGCTTCAATTCTAAAAAGCGCAGTTTGCAAATTAGTAACAGCATTTGGCAGGTAGTGATGGAAAACCCACATTTTTTATGTTGTTTATTAAAGAATGTGACCCACATTTGTATAAGATACGGGGAAAACCAGCAAAACTCCCACGCAACTAATCCATCCGTGACGTAGTAAATCGGTTTCAAGGTGATGAAAGGGTGAAAAGCTTGAATGAAAACGGTCAAAAGTTGAATGAATTGACAGAAATTAGTTGTACTGAAATTTCATTCAGTTTATTAACTTAAGTTTGTCTCTCACATTTAATAATATCTCCATAGCTAAGTTATTCACTGCTATACTTTAAAAAAATGTTTGAGGTAGAATAAATGAATACAATGAAACAATAGTTTTCTTTTCTTGTTTATTACACACATATACACAAATTTATTTAATGATTAATGAAAACAACACCAAAAAATCGAGGTATAAATAATGTACATTTTTTATTTCTTTTTTAAATTTCAACATTCATTAATAGGTTAAAGAATTTTCGAACTCATTCATAAAATATTTTTAAGAAATAATGAATTTCTTTTTTAAAGAAGCAGAATTACTCCAATGAGTTTCTAATGCATTGTAAAATTCAATTGCAAAATCCAGATCATGTATTTTCTTATGCACTAGTGTAACCTCTCAACCACACCCCTCAACCAAATTTCCCTCTACATTCAGCTCTGACGATGCATTTCTCTCCCTTAAAAATAAAAGCATTTCTTCTTTGTGAAAAAATAAAAATAATTTGTAAGGTACAAAACTTCGTTAAGTCGATATTTATCACAGAAAAATAATAATAAAGTGTTTGCATGTGTGTGGAAAGTCCATTTTGTTGGATAAATACAATTCAAAATTAATTTTTCTGTCACATTTTTATACATATTTAAAAAAGTATTTAATTCAAGATTTTTTTTTAAAAAAATTATCTCATTTTCACAATAATTACTTCAGAAGAATCGTAGAATTAAAGTGATTGCTTCATATCATTGGGTACTTGTTCGGGTTATTAAACTTCCAAAATATTTTTTTATCAGATAAACATATAATTTTAGAAAAGATGAGGAAAATAATATAGATACTGTCATAAATTACAAAGGATATTATCTCATGTGTTTTTTTATCAATATTACTTCTATCTGCTGATGATTATCGTTTTGATTTCATAACAGAAGCTTGTTATTCCATTAACAGCTTAGAATCTAAAATGTCAATACTACTTTTGTTTCGAAAACTGTAATGGGTAAAATGCTAGAAATAACAATAAAAAACCCTATTCGCCTGCTTTGTTTTGTATTGATTTCATTTAGGGAAGTATTTCCCACCTTTTTTTCATTTCTTTCTCTCTATCTATCTATCTCTGTCTTTATCTATCCATCTGTCTATCTATCTCTCTATAAAATTATTCGTGGAGAGTGGGGGAGGGGGGTCAACACAGTTTTAAAAATTAATTTCAAATTTCATTGTTTATTTTCGAGGTGAAAAGAAAGTGCATGTGAGTTACGAATTCGAATGCTAATTTTTTTCTGAAAAGGAGACAAAAAATGTGTGTGTGTTTTACTACAAGTGATCGGTTTAAAATTTCAGTATTCAATAATCCTCATAGGAAAAAGAGGTATAACCCCCATGTCTCTTTCGTCACTGGCATAAGGCAATAATTTTTTATGCTACTTATGTGTATCCCATTCAACTATATAGTCTATGACCATAATAGTCAGTCGCGAGCTCAAAGCCGGTGATGTTGCAGATGAGTCGTGGGTTCGTATCCAGATATCGTTAAAAAAGTGCCGTATAGCAGGCTGATGCCCATTAAATCAGCCATGCTCAAAGTCTACACGTTGATATGGTGCAGAAATTTGGAGAATGGAGTGTCAACTCAAGTGTTGGTCTCTCTTGACCTTGATTCAAAATAGTGAGGTCCATTTCCAATAGCTTTCATGCGGTTCCTAGGCACAACAGTAACAAACGATCAATCAACAAACAATCAATCCAGCAAACTATTTTTGTACTTTTTTTTCATCCCATCGCACTAAATGATTAAGTTCCTGGATGGTGGTCCACGAGATTTCATTCCAAATTGTATTCAATTGAGGATAAGTCAGCAGCATTCTGAAATTGTTTCTATCAGCTTCAAATCAGATCCCAAATACACTGGCCTCAAAAAGTTAAGGTACAACATGTTTTTCGAAGCTCACCATAAAAAAAATGGCAGTAACAATAAAATGCATAGTTTACATGAATGATAATAACGAACTTTAAAAACATTAATGCAAAAACGATTGCTACAACTTTTATTTTACAGAAAAGAACGTATATTTATGAGTGAGAGAAAAATATGCAAATATCAAGCTTTCGTACTTTTGTGTGTAAGTTGTGTTGATTTTCAACAGTTGTTGGCAGTTTCGGTAACAATAGTCAATAGAGTTTAGAAAATGTCTCAGAGACGTCGTTTACCCAATTCGTTAAGGTGGCGGGCTGTTGGATGGATGGAAATGGGATTGTCGCAGGCTGATGTTGCTAGACGTCTCAATGTGTCTCGTAGTGTTGTTCAGCGACTTTGGGATCAATACCAATCCGAAGATTCTGTGTCCAGAAGACCTGTTCCAGGCCGACCACGAGCTACAACACCTGCAGAAGACCGTTTTCTAGCTCTTTCGGCACGAAGGAGAAGAACCACTACTGTGCCGCAGCTCGTTGCAGACCACTTTCAAGCATCAGGAAGAAGAATCTCCGCTACTACGGTGCGAAATCGTCTTCACAATGCAGGTCTGTATGCAAGAAGACCAGTTGTGTGCACGACAGCGAAGGAACCGCTTATGCTGGGCAAGAGAACATGTTTCTTGGACGCATCAACAATGGGCTTCTGTGCTGTTCACAGACGAGTCCAGATTTACAATGGAGAGTGATTCAGGGCGTCTACTGATCTGGAGGGAACAGCGCACTAGATACCATCAATCCAACACTGTTGAAAGACACAGTTATAGAGGTGGTGGAATCCTGGTTTGGGCAGGGATCTCGCTTGGTGGCCACACTGACCTGCATGTGTTCCATGGAGGAACCGTAACTGGTCTTAGATATCGGGATGAGATCCTTGATCCATATGTCCGCCCATATGCTGCTGCTATTGGTAACGACTTCATTCTGATGGATGATAATGCACGACCTCACCGAGCTGGGATTGTTGAGGAGTATCTGGAGGATCACGGTTTGGAACGAATGGAATGGCCAGCTAGATCTCCAGACCTGAATCCGATAGAACATCTTTGGGACTATCTTGGCAGAGAGGTTGCTGCTTTAAATCCTCCTCCAAGGTCGTTACATGAGCTGAAACAAGGCTTACTCTGTGTCTGGTCTTCGCTTCCTATTTCGGTGTCCGACAACTTAATAAACAGCATGGGAAATCGATGCCGCCAATGCATTCAAGTTAGGGGTGGACACATTCCTTATTAGAACCCATTTTTGTATTGTTTTTATGCCATTTTACCACATAACACTGTGATGTGCTGTTTTCTCCAAGAATGGACTTTTCCGCAGAGATTGCTTTTTTTGTTATAAATCGTTTTTGCAATACACTTATACAAATTTCTATGACGCATTCAATAAAAAACTATTTAATGCACATATCCTCCAAATTTTTTGTTTCTACATTCATTCATTTGCAAATTAGACACAAAAACCCGGTTGTACCTTAACTTTTTGAGGCCAGTGTATATTTTATGAGGGAAAAAAATCGAGCGCGTTCTCTCTCTCTCTCTCTAAACAAGACAATTAGCCAATTGTTGTCAAGTGAAGACAAGTGTTCGGCAAGCTTGAAGACAATTTCTAAAAAGGCGGTATTCTGTTGAAAAGTAAATTTGAGGTAACACAAAAGAAACTACAACAACAAATCGCAGAATTTGATCTATGTACTGCTGTGCTGTAAATGCATAACGATTGAATTTTTCAAATATTTCGGCCATAGAAGAAAATCACGCTACGTACCATAACGACCTGTTGTAGGCCTATGTGCAATGCATTAGTAATGAAAGGATCTCAACACGTTTTGGGATGTTTACACAGGTAGTTAGGACACAGCTGGAATCTTAATATGAAGTGATACATTCCATTTTCAACTTTACCCACATACATAGGATATATTGTAGAAATATATAAAGAGAGAGAAAGAGAGTGAGAAAAGTGTAGGTAGAAAGATAGATATATATAAGAGAGAGATATAAATAAATAAGTAGATACATTAGTGTGTGTGATCCATTAAAAATGATTTGATTTTTGTATGCACACTTTTTTATACTTTCAACTTGTTTTAAAATTAATTCCATTTATGATTTTCAGTAACTTTTCGTAGCACACTTTCGATCAGTTGTGTCTTCAGGTTTCTTGGGGCCCTGGGCTACTATGCAAAAGTAGGCCCAACTTGCAACCTTTTAGAGCAGGGGTGTCAAACACGCGGCCTGTGGGCCGCATGTGGCCCGCCAGTATGTAATTTGCGGCCCACCGACACTTTTCGAAAATCTTTAAATATCGAGTCTAAAGTTTTTTTCATTTTGAAGTCTATTTGAAGTGAACCTTTTACATATATATAAATCTACAATATATTTTGTCAATTACCTGTTCTCCTTTAAAAAAAAGAGAAAGAAATCCTTTTTAATAATAGAAATAGCCTTTAGATTAATTTTTTTAATTTTATTAAATGTTTTCATTCGATTTTATTATAATAAGTTACTTTATTTATCAAATTCTGAAATGCATTATGCATATTCTTAACTATGGATGGTACACGATTCTTCGTGGGGCTTTTATTTCTCTTCCTCCTTCTCTGTTTGGATTATCCAATCAGCAAGAGGCAGTCAGAGATGTTTTTTAAAGTTTAAAAATATTCCGGATGGTTAAGATAAAATGCAGTGTATACTTAATAGTTTGAGAATAAAAGTGGATTTTTATTTTTATTCATATTAAAATTAAGAGTTATTTAATAAAAAAATAATAAAATTTCATCAAAGATCAATTCAACAGGAACGTTGTTTCCTTCTTGAAAATTGGAAATGCAGTTTTTTCTGTATCCTAAACAGGAATAAAATATGTTTGTTATTTAAAAGCTCTATTTCAGTTGCTAAGGAATGTAATCTTAAAAGACATTATGACACAAATCATGAAGAAAACTAGGACCAATACTGTGCAAAATTTCGTGAAGACAAGCCCGAATTGAGATCACTTCTTCAAACTCAATAAAGTTGTGACGACTTACGCGTCTTTTCTTTAACAAGTCCTTTGGGTTCTTTGGGCCAGAATTAATGGCAACTCTTTTCCAACCAAATCCAAGAAACGAGAAGTGAAGAGATGTAAATATTATAGGATAAATATAGGATCTTAGAGTAAACGTAATGGCAATAAGGGCAATGATAGCAATGTAATGGTAGTGTAAAGGAATGTTCGACAATTAAAATGCGTTGTGGTATTGGCTGAGTATTAAAGTTCGTTATTCAAGATTTAAGTTCTACGTGTCGTGGATAAACTTATTAGTGTTCGACTAGAAGTTAGTCGTCAAGCTGCATACCATTGCAGATAAAGACAAGTAGCATTACAGAATAATATAAGATAGGATTGATTACTTACTATAATTCTATTTGAAGATTAGGCGGTTCAATTATTGATATAGGTCTGTATTATATTGTGTGTTGCGCATTGTGTCATAGTAGATTCTCCCATTAAGTAGTTATATTATATTTGTTCAAAGTTTAAGTTGAATATCTTAATAAAGTCATATTAAGATAATGTTTTAGTCTAGTTCTTACGTTAATCCTACACCTCTAGCTCACGCTGATACTTCGAGGGATGTACTTCCTAGGGGAGGTACATCACAAAGTATAGTCATTAATATTTTTGAAGATTATACAGCTGCAGTAAAAGTTATATATTATCGCATTTAATTCCGCAAACAGATAGAAATCATTTACTGAAAGGGAATTTATCAGATAATGTTTATTTAAACAGCGGAAGTATTATGTCCAGCACAAACAAAGCAAATTAAAAGTATAAGTTTAAGTCGAAATATTGCAGCTGGAAGAGTTGAGGAAATAGCCGAGAATTCGATAATTCACAGCGTAATTCAACAATATCAACATTTCAAATCTATTTAATGCAATATTGATGAAAGAATAGATATTCAAAATTTCGCTCAGCTGGTCGTTTTTACTCATGGATACGATGTTAAATTAAAAATAAGTGATAACTTTTAGAAATCATTCATATTCATAATACTACCTTCGGAGCTGATACTTTGCATGTACTTATAAAAGTTTTGAAGAAATATAAGTTACCATTGGAAAAGTTGGTTTGTCTTGCATGATGGTTCACGTGCTATGACAGGTATCACGAATGAGTTGTTACAAGATTTTAAAAAAATATGCAAACAGCATGATAATAATAATTTTTCAACATTTTCATATTGTATTATTCACCAGCATGTACTGCACTCCAAAGTTTTAAGCATAGGAGATGTTTTAAAAATAATCACCAAATTTGTAAATTATATTTGAAAACATAGAATTAATCATCGTGTATTTATTTAATTTCTAGGAGATAGAAAGTGAATACAACGATCTATCATATTATGTGGAAACTCAAGGGCTTTCAAATCATAAAGTGTTAAAACGATTCTTCAAATTGCATGACGAAATTACAATTTTCTTGGAAACAAGAATTATGAATGTGCTGAATTAAAAGTTGAACAATGGATAAAGGACCTGGCTTTCTCAATTGATATTACAGGTACTCTAAGCAAATTAATTTTAAGCTTCAAGGCAAAAACCATGTTGTTACAACTATGTTTGATAATATTAAAAATCATTATACTTTGTAGAAAATAAATAGAAAAAGAAAACTTGTCTCACACATTATGAAAGCTGTCAATATTTATTAATAAAATCACATAAATTAAAATTTACTGAATAGGATCACTAAATTAAATTGTTGGGAACAGAATTATGGATCGAAGATTTTCTGATTTTAAAAGATGCGAATTACAGTTTCACACTTTTTTACTTCACCTTCAATTTCATATCGAAATTATTGATGAAAACTTACAAATGAAATTAATTGTGAAATCCAATGTGATTCTTTGTTGAAGCAAAAATCTATGGAAGTTGGAATTCTAGATTTTTATACATATTTGTCAGTAGGTTAGATTTTTAAAAGTTATGATTTGTTGCGTGAGTAATGGCTATATCGAAAGTACTTATGTATCTGGGCAATTATTTTTTATAATGAAAAATAGCGAAAATTCAGAAAGAATAAGATTAATCCCATCAACATTTATCGTGAATTTTAAAAATTGCATCAACTCAATATTTTCAATCAAATCTTGATGACTTGCTTTGTTAAAAAAACGATGTCGAATATTTTCTAAAAAGTAATGTTAAAATGAATTTCTTATAATAATTTATACTTTTTTTAAAAAAATATAAAATATTTATATTCAAGGTTTAAAAAAATAACTTGGAATATAAAACGACTACATACGTATGATATACAATACATTGAGCTTTACATGGAGTCTAATAACTGCCTAATACATTATAAAAATCGCATTTTATTGATTTTTTGAAGATTGAAAACATGCGGCCCCCAACTTATAATAAAATAGGCCATGTGGCCCGTAATATCACATGAGTTGGACATTCCTTGCTTTAGACTATACAGCATACGTTGTCAAATTCTTGTATAAACGGTAACCAGCAACAAACAAATGGAAAAGACTCACATCCTTACAAAGTTAGGCTTAAGCCGATGGCCATTTGCCTTCTTTCGTCTAAATCAAGTGTACTCAACCTTTTTTACAATCGGGCGGCATACATATGACAGCTATTTCACCTGGGCCGTAACATGAAGAATAATAGGGAAGGGGGAAGGGTGGAAATGCCAAGATAACATTGGAAATTTAAAATGTGGAAAATTGATCAAAATATTAAAATTCCTATATTATGTTGGTATTTATTATTATTATTTTTTTATTTTTTATTTTTGCTACTGAATTTATCAAACACCAAGTTGGAAGCAATTAAGAAACACTCCTTCGCAATTTCTGCATCAATAAACAGTTTCATATGATTACCAATAAAATTACAAATTTCATAGAATGCCTTTGTTACCGTTGTGACATTACCACTGACAAAACACTTTGTTGCTGTTGGAAAGATTATTCAAGAAAGCCTATTTATCGCATCATGAGAAAGATCCTCGAGGCAAAGTGTCATTGAACTATTCATGTTTATTGGTATTTTGAGGTAAATCAAACAATTTCAGATCCATGTTTGTTTTTCACTAAAAAAAGTCAACTTTCCAATCGTCTCGAAACAGACTATTTTCTTCGACATGACATGAGGGTTAGTTTAAAATTAGTTCCAGCCATAAAATGGTCGTTATTCCAGTTGTTTGTTATCATCACACACACAACCATTACAGTTACAAATAGAAAAAAAAATCTCAATTTGAACCCGCACGACATCGCCAGCAAAAAGCAAAACTGATATATTTGATTTCTTCACTGAAAGAATTTTCCACCAAATTTTGTATACATTGTTCTTAAATAAATGAATCTCTCAGAACAATGAGACATGACCGGGCACTTCAAAACTCCCGGTAGGCCGCATGTGACCCGCGAGCCACAGGTTGAGTATCATTGGTCTAATTGATGGTGTTTGTTGATAGGTCTAGGCCTAGATCTAAATCTATATGACGGTTGTGACATAAAAAGGCAGTCTTCATGCTATTGCTAGTTGTGTGTGTGTGTGGCATTACACTTGCCTCCGAAAGTCTGCGAACAGGCAATCATCTTATGTGTTTGTGCTATAATTACTATTAAAATCTCACTTAAGAAAATTGAAATACTTGTCAGCAATTATTCGAAATTTTCTTTTTCAAACAACAGCAACAAAATTCACCTTAACGAGAAATAACAAGAATGACCACCAAATAATCACCAACCATCCGCGCCAAAAGTCTGCGTACACCTTACAAAATAGAGCTTTTAAAGACCTTTTATTGTAAAACAGTTATACTAAATCGTGTTTTTAAGTAATTATAAGCTTCTTTTACGATTTATTTAGTATTTGAGATTTGAAAGCTTTTGTGGTTCCATGACAGACAACAGAATAGAGATCAATATATTATTGAAAGAAAAATCATCATAGATCTTCAGAAAAGGGGGAACTTTTTAAAGAAATTTTTGAAATTGTTAATAGGAGACATTCATGGATTCAAAAGTGTTTATAAACTACAAAAAACTAAAATTTTAACGTCCAAGCCAAGATCCGGCCTCCCGTCTGCATTGTCACTTTGAGAATCTTGCTTTGTAATATGCTCAATAAAAAATAAATGCAAGACTATAAGCTTCACAAATAGCTAAAAGTGTTGCTGAATTATTGCAAAAAAGTGTGACTTTAATTACAATTCGAAAAAAAAACCGAAAAAGGATGACTTTCAGGCCTGAATTGCACTCAAGAAACCATTCATCTTTCGAATGAACAGAGCTAAGAGAAAACACCTTTGCCAAAAAACACCTAAATAGAACACATATTTTTTAGAAAAATGTAATAATTCACTTGAAAGTAATTTTCGCAAATTAGCATTAAAACGCTCAAAAATACGTCAGCAAAAAAATTCCTGGAAAGATCTTAAGAAAGGTAATCCCTTTTCGACTATCAAACATGGAGGAGGATGCATAATGTTTGGGGGTGCATTGGAAGCCTTTTGGCTCGTAATTTGAGACGAATCTATACGGAACCTTTCCACTAATATTCTTAGGCGTCTTTTTGGGGATTATAAATTCGCGTATATATATTTCTAATCAACTCCTAGAAGCGAACGGGATATGCAAAGTAGATAGGGTATTTAAGTAGAGGGTTGTAAGCTAGCAAAGATGAAGGCTAATGAGCCAGCAACAGTAGCCTCAAGTTTAGAGGATTCAATTGGATTACGATAGTGAAGAGTTACTGCTAGTAATCTACGAAGGAATCTTTTGAAAATGCCAAAGTATTGCCAGGTGATATAATATAGTTTATTATAGCTTAAAACAATCGCTGGTTTAATAAAATTAGTTTAAGTTAATGAAAGCTAATAATTCGAGTTACGTGTATTTCTCGGACCTCCTATTTCGGTAGATTCTATTGATCTTACGCGTAGTCATTGAGGGATTTCATATTTCGTAATTTAACTTAATATTAAAGGTAAATCCCTTTTGTTAGACGTAACATAGAAATATTATATGTTATTAGAGTTTCTGATATTTGAATCAGTTGAATAAATATAAGTTATTATTATACAAATGGCTCATAGTGATTCTTTGCCTCAAATTAATCTTGGTGTCCAGGGTGGAAACCAGGGGGGTTCCCACAAATTTGAAAGTTACTTAATCAACAATCTACAAAATTCGTTACTTGAACTTATTGAAGTAAAATATCAGGGCATATGCCGAAAACTTTTCAGTGAGTAATGCTTTTTACTTTTGGTGGTACAAAGGTACCAAGCATTGGGAAGTAATTGTGAAGCCATGGCTGTTCTGACATGTCCCAAACCAATTCCGAAAGTCAACCTAGTCCCCAGACCTAAGCACAATTCAGCATTTATGGGATCTACTCGAGTGAATAATCAGGGATAACGTAATAACATCCAAGGAAATGCTCAAATCTGTCAGAGTAGAAGAATGGAATAAAATATCCACAAATGTAACAACTAAGCTAGTTAAATTCTTGCCAAATATGTTAAGAGAGTTATAGAAAGAACGGAATAGAGCTTACAAAGTATTAACTTTTAGTTACAATCCATTATTGTAAAGGTTTTTCCAGTGTACGCAGCCTTTTAACGCACACGATTTGTGCCGTTCTCAAGTTATGAATACTTGTATTATTTTATGTAATATTCGGGTGAGATTGTTGCTTATACTATTTGTATTTAAGACGTTAGAAGAATCAATAAAAAATAGCATTGATTTAGAATGACTTTATTTAATTAGCGATCTTTGCATGCATATGAAAGATGATCGCCTGTACGCAGAAGGCAAATGTAGTTTAAAATTTCGAGTTTTTAGGAGAATATTCCGGGAATAATTTGACAATTGAAATTTTTCGGTCCATTGTCTTATTGAGACTGAGTCTAGAACGGGACGAAGACTCACCGAGGCAGAGGCCCTTGCCTTCAAACATCCCTGCTTACGATTCGTTTACAAGAGGTAAATGAAACGTTAATTTTAAGCAGCAACATAGTGGAATGTCGATAATGGACTTTGAAATTAAGAGTTTTGTTGAAATTACAGACAACCGAATTATTATTATTATTATTTAATCATTTTGAATTAAAAAGACATACATTTCTTTTTCGTAACTACATAACAAAAGGAAATATTCTGAAAGTGATTGCAGAAGTAAGAAGAAACACGTATTTCTCTCGAAAATATCTCTTGAGATTCAAAAATCAAGAAATTCAAAAATTTTGTAAAAAGCAATTATTAATTCTGAATGCTTTTGTTTTTATTTTAGGGAATGTTAGTAGAGGAAATTTATTTAGTTACAATACAAAAAAAAATATGATTTTTTAAATAATAATTCATTTTTAAAAAACAGTTCTTAAATGGGATTTTGAGAAAAATATAATATGTAATTCGTATTCAATTTTTCTATTGCATATGGAAAATCACATCTTTACTAATTATGAAAAAAGAAATATTAAAATGGTGTTGCTATTTACTCAAGTCTTCAAATTCAAAAAAAAATTTTTTTAAGAAATGGAAACAAAAACAATTTTCAAAAACAGTGTTCTGTTTTTTTTATATGTATATATAATTTAAAATTCAGAAAGAAAAAGATTTTTTTTTATAAATACCTTTCTAAATTTATATATTTTATGAATTTTATCTCCTTTATGAAAGAGTTGAACTTGATTTTTAAGGTCTGATTTGGATCAAAACTGATTTCTGATTAGTTCCGTTTCGAAAAACTTTACTTATTTCTTTTTTTTTTTTTCAATATTAGAAAAATTGCAGAGAAATAATTTGAAGTAATTTTCAAAAAACCTTAAAAAGTTAAAAATTTTCAAAGAGAATGAAAAAGAATGCAAACGCGTTTTCTTTTTTTTTAGGTATAAAAGAAGTTAAATATGTACCAAGTTATTACTTTAAGCCGTAGGAATAATCCTTCCTCCATCACTTTATACCGGATTCTCCATAACCGTGAACCCAAACATCCGTCCCCACCACACCCTTACTCTGTTTCTCAGAATCGGGCAGGGGAGAAGGAAAAAAAATTACACTCATAAAAAAGCAACAAGTGGTGATAAGGCGGGGGGAGGGCGGAATAAAATATCACAAAACGAAAAGCATAAAGAGGAGGTGAAAAAGAAAACTTCTAAGGAGGAAAGCGAAAACAAAATTCATCGGAACCAAAAAAAAAGAAAGAACACGGCGGCGTGTGTGGGAACGGGTCAGATTTGTGTCCCGGGGGTGTGGGTTCTTCATTCATAAAGAGCTCCGAGTACAGGTTTCTTTTTGGCGTGGAACGCATGGAATTCCAGCCACGTTAATATTCAACCGCTTTAGGCCTACTTTTAGAAGAGATGCTATATTTGGCGAGGTATCATTAGCATTTGGTTTTCAAGAATGCCAAGTTCGTTTATATTTTTTTCCCCTCAATATATTTGTACGGAAATAGTTAGCATAACTAAGTCTAACCTATTGTGTTTAGAATGACATCGCGCATGCAAAGAGATACCAATTTTTGTTGTCGTTACTTTTGTTGAAAATGTAGTTGTCCAATTTGCATACAACGATTGACAATATTTGATAATATCTTAAATACAATGGAATTCCTGAGTAATGGAAATTGTTGGATTCCAAAAAGAATTGTTCAATTTTCAACTGTGTCAAATTAAAATAAACAGTAAAATCGTTTGGCTTTCTGCAAACGATTTTTTTAATTGAGCAGAATGTCATTTCACTCTACTCATTTCCAGTCGCAATTCGTTTCAAAATGATTAACATCAGTTTTGAATTATTTTTTTAATTATAATGCTTTTTTTATATTAATTTTCCATTACTCAAATGATATTTAACACCAAATGAAATTAGAGTCTATTGTTTCATTAATTCGTATTAAATAAGCTCTTACTCGAAAATTTTATTTATACTTATTTATCCATTAAGTGTTTTTCTAAAAAATAGAGCACTCTAAAAGTAACGAAGCGCGAGTTAGTTATTGGAAAATTAATGAATTGAATGATTGGAAGAATTAGAAGTTAAGGAAGAAGTAGCTGTTTCGTGTAATAAAAAGTTTAGTTGTATTTAAAATTTTCTTTTCTTTCTTTTGAACTAATTTTGAGAATTAACTATAATTAAATTTTTCAGTAGTTAGGTTGAGAACTCTTTTTCATATTATTATCATCGGCTTTTATTCAATAATTCATGTAACTTTAATTTTATATGATTACTTAATTTATATTTACTGATATATAATAGTCTGTTGTTCAAGTTATGTTGCTTAAGTTGGTATCTTTTGCATTTATTCTAAAATTATATTAATTCAATCGATGAAAAGAATTGTATTGCGTAATCAACGCGCTGATTGAACTTAATATTTATTTAATTTTTTGTATATATTTCTGATGTATTATAATTCAACAGGAGATCTTTTGGATCGTTCGAGTGATAAGAATAAAAGACGTCTATAGAATAAGTGTTGGCCGCTATTATTCACAGTAGTTGAATCTGAAACGTGATGAAAAGACCATACACAATATACAGTCGAACCTCTATATAACGAAGTCGCTAAATCCCGGAAAAAAGTTCGTTATATGGAAAATTCGTTATACAGAGATTCATCTTTTAATATACTTTACAAACCACATAAAACAAATTTTGAATTCATAAACACTATGTATTAAAAAAAGTAATTATTCACACTTTTTATAAATTAATATATGTTTATTTTATATATCTTACCCATAAAAAAATGAGAAAGAAAGAAAGAAAAACTGTAAGGAAAACAAGAAAAAAGAATGTCGAAGCATTCACTGTATTTTCAATATTAAGAAATTAATTTTATACTAAAATCAATGAATTTTTTTAAGGATATTTTATAATTTAATGCAAATAAGTAAAATTTAACATACATTATTTTATAATTATAACACGGGGACACAGGACAACTCCATTGAGGGTGAAAGAGGATATTTCTTGTAAACTGGGGAATAGGGGTCAAAGGTTGCACTTCTTGGATGAAACGTCCAAAACTATTTCTTTCGGCGAGTTAGGATCTAATAAAACCAATTCAAGATTTGTGACCACCATAAAATGTGTTAAAGAGAGAAAAACTTGAAATTTTTTTTCAGAAATACTTTTAAAAAAGGGGAGAACAAAAATTGAATTACAAAAGAAAAAGTTCGTTATATGGAAAATGCACTTCGCTATAGAGAGGTTATTTTACAAAGAAAATCCTGAAATATTCAAGGTTCCAAGAAAAAGTTCGCTTTATAGAAAAATTCGCAATATGGAGGTTTGTTATATAGAAGAGGTTCGACTGTAATTCTAAAAATTTTAGAATAATAGTGTTTTTGATTCTGCTTCATGTACTTCAAGGTGGAAGTGGTAAATATTTTAAAAATCTAGTTTATGATTATATTGTTACAAATTTGTGGATGGAGCAGCTTCCAATTACTTGAATAATAACAGATTTATTAATGAACAAGAACGAACAGATGCCTACACGAAGACAAATCGACGTACATACATAAAAAAATATCATAACAGATTATTTGCAATAGTGCGAAATGTGCTACTTATAAACAAGCTTTACAATGATCCAGAAATGGCTATCTGGAACAGCTCCTCTTTCAGGAACTTAGATAAAGTGTGTATCTTCTATCGCAATCAATGCAAATGCAGATTATGTGATCTCGACTGATCTCTCTTCTGAACTGTACATACCTTTATTTCAGAGGACCTTTTTAAAGCGTCATGGAAAATTCTAGAAAGGTTGATACTAGAGCCTTCTTGATGATTCCTTAGCGATATCATATTTTTTACTAAATTTGTAAAGTCGCTAATTTGGTAACCGTGGTCACATCTATGGAAACCACAACCTTGTTTTTCAAGTTCACTCTAGGAAGCGAACTTTGCCAGTAAAACTCTATTTCCCGCAAGGAAAGTATTGCTACAGGAAAAATAACATACATGTCGTGTTTCAATATCAAAACTATACGAAATATTTTCTTCTCTAAGAATCCTATATGTTTCAAGTACCATGTTACAAAAAGGGCCAGCTCAAGTGTTATCCGCGTCACTTGACCATCGTTCAAAATTATGAGCTCCGTCGCCAAAGGCCCTCGTGGTGCTGAATAGTGCGACGCTAAGATTCACTCACTTAGTGAAACCATATTGGTTAAATGGTTAAATTAGTTTCTGAATCTAACCAGAAGGGGGGTGGGGGGAATTGGAAGCACACACATTCTTTTTATAAAGGAATGTAATACATTAAAAAAATAGTTGATATGTTATGTAATATTTTGAAGTAAGTCGTCGAAGGCAATCTCTCTATGTTTTCTTATTCTATACAATTAGTTTAAAGTGCCTACGTCTCTCTATAATCAGATTCTTGCGTTTGTGTCCGTAATATGCATGTAAATGCTTTAAAAATTAATTCTTATGTTTTTAATTTAATTTTTCAAAACTACAAAAACTATTGATGTTTTAAAAATAATAAAAAGGGCATGCATTTTTTTTTATTAAAAAAACAATTTTTAGAAAGACAAACTTCATACTCTTTACACTGAAGGAGCTTCCAAGTAGTACATATAGTTTTGCTACTTTTGTTAAAAATTAAGCTTCCTAAGTTTTGATCACATAGACAACACACTGCCTTTTACACAGATATGTATCAACGATATTCTTCCAAAAGCTCTAAACAGACTCTGGAGACACCTGTTTCAATTAAGAGCATAATATTTTTAGTAGAAAGAGACAAACCAATTTTTTTTCGCTGAAATTTTTGAAAGTAAGGATTATATCCAGAAATAGGCTTAACCGGTGTGATTTTTGTGATAATCTGAATAATGCACATATCATTGTTTTTCAAGATGGGAAATCTTCAGCAATGTAATTCATGTATGTGTCATCATATTACGTTTTAAAATTTCACTAAGTCCTGTTTCGTTTTTAACATGTGAAGAGTTTACTCAGAATGGCAGTATGGTAGCGATTTGGAATATATATATATATATATATATTGCATCAGACACACACACACAAAATATCAACTCGGATAAAAATGAATTGCTTAATAAAATGTGCTCTGCATAGAGAAGAGAAGTTAAAACATGACTTTAATAGTTGACCACATTTGTAACTGAAGCAATGTTCCGATTTCCAATCGATTCTTCATTACGCGACACAGGTTTAAGGCTGTTTTCGTCATACGTTCGACAGTGTGGACTTAACACGGAGCACATTTTCGGACTGAAAAAATGCCTCAATTTTTATAAAAATTTATGACATTATAACTCATGCATTTGTTTACAATATAGTGTTTTTAAAATTTCAAAATATTTCATAAATAGTCCGTTTTTCCTTTTAACATGTAAAGAGATAGCTCATTTAGCATTACGGTATAGGAGAAAAAAATGAGTAGTATGGTAAAATAAGTGATTCTCTACAGGATAGTGAAGCCAGAATATATATATATAATATTAATGTTTGAGTACGTTTATATCTGAAAAAATATTCCGAATTTGGGTCCTATTCTTTAACATTAGCCAAAGACAGCCTTAAGAAAACCTGCTTGCCCCTGTAAAACGTGTTTCATCGCAAGAGTATTGAACTCGGTAAAAAAAAATGAAAGGATACATTGTATATCTTTATATCAGTGATCTTCAAACTGTTTCGATTCATGGAACCCTTAGAACTATAAGATATTTTTAGGGATCCCCCCATTTCACTCTCTCTTTTAGAAAAATATACCTTAAAATTCAACATGTTAATTGTACTTTATGTAAAGACAGTTACAAACAGTTATATTTACTATTAAGAAAATTTCTATATAATATGAAAAGATTTTTTACTCTCTCTCTCTCTCTCATTAATAATATTAATTTATTCTCCACAGGTACTACCAGTGGCGCACACAAGGAGGGGGGGTCCTGGGGTCCGGACCCCCCAAAGCCCTTGATTTTTTTCCCAATTGATTATAACTCTAAGTAAGATTACTCATTATTTGTAAAATACTATTCCATATTTATTCTTTGTTTTCAGAAAATAAAAAAAAAATTCTCTTAGCTTAATAAATACAGAAAAAAATTTCTGGAAAATTCACAGCTGAATAAAAAATTGTTATTGTGATACTTCTTTTTTATCATATTAATAAAGAATGAATTCTTAAGAATTAAAAACTAAATTCATGAAATGAAATTTGTTGGAGTCAAAATTGTTTATTATTAGTATTCTGCCAATGAATATGCTCATACTGGTGGCAGTTTACTGCATTCGTTATACAGACATATGAATTGCCCGATCAAAAATTAATAATGAAATCAATACAAACAGTTAAGTAATAGGAACACACGCATGTCGTCCAACCGGTATAGTGGTTAGCGATGCTGACTGCAGTGTCGTAGGGACTAGGTTCGAATCCCGGAGAAGACATGGATGTTTGTAAATGTATAGTGCCTTTGCGGCATGGAGGTACTTTAAATAGACTTCGAGCAGCAAATCCTCTCGTGTGGCTGGTGGGAGGCCCTTGGCCATCCCCAGGGTTTTCTCCCTCTGAATTGGGGAGGAACCGAGCAAAATCGTTCTGTCACCTGCATGGTGCTCAAAGCTAAGGCTAACGACAGGCATAAAAATTCTAGCCCTTAGCCGCGATGAATTTCGTGGGCCACGATCTGACTACGATCTGAAAAAAGAATCCCAGCTTTTTTTCTGACATCACATCTTAAAAAACATTTTCATGCCATTGTATAAAATGGTTTCGTGATAACAAAATTTAATGAAAGAATTCTCCCCAATTTTTAATTAAGTAAATTATTATGACATCGAATCTCAAAGTTAAGTTATATTTTAATAATTATTTGCTTTTGATGAATAATTTTGAAAAGCGCTGGCATATAAATGTGTGTCTTAATTCATCAAAGTTCTGGTGAGCATACACTGCAAAACGACACATAACTTTAAAGTTTTCATCTTTTTCTCTCAAAAATGTCTTAAACAGATAAAATTTTACTTAAAATTTACTATACATTAAACAAAGATTTGCGCATACGTTAATATTATTTAGAAAATTAGTTGTTATCGAAAACACGAATTATTATTATTTGATATTCTCAAAGATGAAATATCTCATAGTATCACATAGTATACTGTTATTATAACAATATTTTGATACACAATTGTTCTCCTTTGTAAATTTACTTTATGTAATTACATATATGCTTAAAAAGAAGTCCTTGTGAGGGCTAATATATCTTAGAAGAGTGTTTCATTTTGCAAGTAAAGATGTTCTTGGAACAAAAAGAAGTATTACTAAACCTCTGATCCAGAATATATTCTTCCATCTGGCAATAGGTATGCATTAGGCAATACGCAGTCACAGAAAAGAGCTTTATTGAATAAAATTAAAAACTTTAAATGTGAAAAAACCCTGTGACGGATCTATCCGCGTTCCTTTAAATACTAATCCTCTTGGGAAATATCGGGTCTTTAAAAATTGTTATATTATAAAGCTTCCTCCCGAAGAAAAAGATGTGACTATGCAAATTAAGACTTGTATATAAAGTTTAAGCTTTCAGGTTAGAGTGGAGAGAGAGGTTAGACTGCTAACGGCAGGCAGTGATTAATTAAACTTGAAAGTGAGGCGTAGATATTTCGAGGCTGATTATTGTAATAGTAAGGTTGACGATTTGTCAACTAGGAATCAAAGTAGATTAGGTAGATAAGAATTAGAAGCTATTGCCTAGACGTAAGTGATCTGATTATTTAAAGTCTTCTCGTAACTTGCATACCTTGTTAATTGCTCTCCTTATTTGATATTTGGGTGCATCTCTTGAATTTGTGTTGTTGTTCTTATCTAAGAATTAATTGAAGTTATTTTGAATATGACTAGTCTTCCTTCCGACTCTCCCACTTCATTGGACGCTTCAGGGCGAACTTTACAACCCCTTTTAAAAAAATGTGGTTGATATAATATTACATCTCCTCTTAATCTCTTTTTCTCTTTCTGATTCGAAGAAAAGAAGAAATTTTCAGCAATTCTCTCTCCTGCAATGTTGAGAACAACGACAAGCTTAACGACTAATCCATGAAGAGATTCATTTTTGTCCTAGTCGTCTAAAGCAGTGGCCTCCAACCCCCGGTCCGTGGAGAGGTCTGTGGATCAAATACAACTGGTCTGCACAAGAAACATTAAATTATTTCCATTTTATTTACTGTGGCATATTTTTCTTGGGTTTGGGCTACTTTTTATGAAAATCACTTTATATTCCTTGTTAAATCTCTTATTATTCATTTTTGGAATAGCTATATTTTATTCTGTATAAGTTCAATTAAGATAAAATTATTAAAACAAACAATCTAAAATATAAACAATCAACGTCCTCCCCCTCAGCAGACCGTGGTAAAATTATTCAACGTTGACCGGTTCGCGGCGATAAAAAGGTTGGGGAACACTGGTCTAAAGCTTGGATGGAGTGGTCAGGTCATATATATGGAGAAAAAAAATTATTTCTTATTTTACATTTCCGGTGGCTATACTAGACTATCTATAATAAATCTGGAGAAGGGTTTTTGAAGTAGTTTATTTTAAACTATTCTTATTTTTATACAGCTTTCGTGAATTAAAAAAAATAGGCATTTTTCCCTCTCCTTTTTCTTGAAAATCAGGCGACTGTCAAGAGGTTAAAAATAATTTGAGGAAGAATATATTCACCTATCTACCCTGTAAAATTACTTTAACAAACAGTGTGGTCTCTCTCTCAATATATTCATCTAAAATTCAAAGTATGCTATGTTAAACTTGTACTTTTGAATTCAGTTAATTTCAAATTTTAAGATGTATGTAATATCTCTTAATTTTATAAATTATCTACAATATAAAAGTAATTCATGCAATGTAATTACTTAGCAAAATAATTAGTCGCCAATTTAACATAAAAAGTTATTACACTTTAATAAAAGTGTAAAAAACATATAGCTTTTTTTAAAGCAAGTAATATAAAAAAAATTAAGTCAATTTCTACTTAGGTAAACAAAGAAAAATTTAATTTGAGTTACTTTTTATTAAATAATTACAATTAATAAAAATATGTATATACATATGACAGAGCCATAACATTAAATGTCAAAACGCCTGTTAAATTAACATTAAACTTTTTCACCCCATTAAATTTGTGATTACATTGTTTAATAAAAGTTGAATATAATGAGTAAGAATTTATTTTAAAACCAATGTAAAAGGAATGCTGACGTCTAACTAACATATGATTTTATTTAGGTTAAGTTAAATCTTCATCACAAAGCTGTTTTATCCAATGGTGCTGCCATCTAGAGGAATAATATCGACTGAAATATATCCCTTAAATTATAATTAATTAATTAAAACTAATTAATGAAATTAATATACTTGAAAAAACTATTAAAATCAAGTGTCATGCACTACAAGTTTAAAAAAATGTATTTGAACTTGAGTGGATGAATAAAAAATATTTTATTAACGATTGAAAATTTGAACAAGATTTTATTAATATATATAGGGAGAGTGTGAACTATATATAATAGTATGAATTGAAAAAAGAGGACGGAAACTAAGAAAAAATATTTCCTTATTTCCGAAAGAAAAAAAAATTATTATTTTTCCTCTTAGGGGCCAACCTTCTTTAGATAAGAAAGTGTTTTTTAATCCCTCGTTGACCTCAGGATCTTATTTTAGATAAATACAAGTGACATATCCTCTGGATGGACATACGGTCGTTTTCTATTTTGATCTTTTTCTTTGTCATTTCTTTCCTTGCTTACATTTATAATTTAGCTTGGATCACATATAAAGATGTCTTCATAAATGTATTTATTCTTTGTAAATTATTAAATTTATTTGGTTCAGTCTTGGTCAGCCCTTTCACCAGTAAAAAAAGCGAACCAACAAATTTATCAAGTTTTCCAAATTTCCTCTTTTTTAATTGAAAACAAACCAACTAATTCCTGTGCATCACAAGTATCTCACTTTGGCCTACAGAAGCAAGAAAACCAAACTTTTTTGTAAAAGGGTAAATTAAAAAGCAAAGGTCACACAATCAAATCAACGAAGATGAAAAATAATATGAATGTAGAATTACTTGAAATGTGATTTAAAGAATCAGTAGGCCTGAGTTTGACTTTCAGATACTTTCATCTTTTTTTTCCATTCATTTCAAAATAGGATATGATGGTCAACATTTTGTTCCCAAGTTTACGAAACTCAGAAGAGTACGAGTTAAAAGTTAAGTCTGTTGAAGTACCCTTTAAAATTACCATGGCCAGAAAAGAAATTGGGAGATTTTAAAACTTCTAAAAATTTATTGCAAGACAGTCTTTGCGCAATGAACAAAAAAAATTTGTATTCTCGGTAAAGAATGAGTCAATTGAATGTTTAGATTGTGTGCTCCAAAGTGACAATATTTTACTTCTTTTATTTTTCTTATAAAAGGATTTGGGTGCATTAAATTTAGTTTTTGAAGCATTAATTTGGTTAATTTTTTTAACGAACACTTCCGGCTTTTTGTTTCAGGCTAATTCAAAAGCCTGTTAGTCATAGCCAATACACATCATAACTTTGAACCATGATTAGACGACAAAATTGACAATTTAACTAGCACTCCACTCTCCATATCGATACAATACCAATGTAGGTACTTGAAACCCCAACAGATTTACTATCATCAACCCTTTACATGACGGAGCAAGAAAGAATAAAAATTCGAACGTGCAACACAATCGAAACATCGACAACCAGAAGTTCGCAGTCATGATCATTCGACTTCTGTGGAGTAAAAAATTATCTGTTTTGTTTTAATGAACGCTTCCGATAACTTATTTGTACCACAAAAATATCCATTGATCTAAACAAACATTAATTGCTAAAATACCTACAAAAAGATCTAGAAGGATATCCAAAATGAGCGCTTCTTATGTTGCCATCCATCCTTCAATATGTCTTAATAATTCTTTGGATAGTATACTAATATTCATTTATAAATAAATGAATATTAATTATAAATTATTAATTTAAAAGTTGCAAATGTTATTGTTAAAGTTTTCCTCGAAAAATTAGAAAAAATGCTTACGGAAATTTCATTTTAGTATAATAAGTTGTTTTGAATTTTTTGTCATTGTAATTTACATTTTAAAGTATTCTTTGAAAGAAAAATTTCTTCAAGTAAATAATGTTTAAGATTAGTCAAATTTTAAATATTATTTAACATTTAATCAATTCTTAATTTTATTTTACTTTGAAATTTTTAGTGATGGCATCAATGGAATTATCCTTGAAATATTGTAAACATTGACTGCTAATACAATTTTTACGTATGTCACGAGATAGCTCCTTAATATTTTCTTAGTAATGTAAAAACGATGTGGGTGAAACCGCAAGAAGTCGCTTTTGCGAGATCATTATGGTATTTTGTTTATCATATTTATTCATACTGTTTTCTTAAATAATGATTTGAATTATTAATTCAAGGGATTGCACTTGGATATTTTGACACAAAGTTTCGTTTTATAAATTTTTTTTTTTTGAAAGTCTTATTGTGAAATCAGGTTTTTCGAATTTACTTTTCATAATATTTTATTTAAAATTTATTTTTGTGTAACCAGTACTTTTTATAAAAAAAACTTTTTAGCATATGTATGAAAAAGTTAAATTCTACTAACGATTAAAAATCGTAGCGGTTAAAACAAACTTACTAGCCGTTGAAATTTTTGTGGTTTCTTATAATTACTTCTATGTCGCTATATTGTTAAATAATATTTTTTGTTTAATTCCATCTTATTACTGCGTCTTCATTTAACTTTTTTGCGGCTACATTGTTCGTTTAGTTACTTGAAAATTTACAGTCGGTTGTCAGTTACTTTTACCTAATATTCCGTTAAATATAATTTTAATGGTATGGTTTTCCAGTATTCAATTTTTCTGCTAAGTCATAGCAATAAAATTTCTTTTTCTAAATATTTTGTTTGAGAATTGCTTTAATTTAAGGTATTGATCCATAACTCAACAAATTATTTGGGTACAAAAATTGTTGCCTAAGAAAATGATGAAAAAACATTTTCAACTTTCTGTCATTTCGTTAACCTGGAGCTTTACCTTTTCTGTTTAGTTAAAGATGAAATTAAAAGGTAGACTTCTCTGAATTGAAATGTAGAGTTAAAAGTAGTTGAGAAATTATCTGTTTCGAATCAAAAACTTCAAAATAAAACTCATATATTACATGCAAGGCTAAATATTATTAGATATAATTAAAAATATTAATTTTAATATATATAAAATCTAGACCCAAATAAATCATCCTTCATCAGTGGCTTGACAGCCCAGGTGGGCCTTGTCCTTCTCAATGAGCCTTTTTTAGGCTAGCCTTCTTCCTACTAATGTTCTCCAATTTTCAGTTCTAAAAACTAGGAGATCTTTTTATAGGCCATTAATTTATCTAAGATTTCGCCTGCCTTTTCTCTTTGTGCCAATTGGTTGGGCATTGAAGACTTTTTTAGTGGTGCGGTCTTCGTCCATTCTGACAACATGACCTGCCCATTTAATTTTTTGTATTTTGATGAAGTTAATGATGTCAGATTCTTTACAAAAGTGAAATAAATCATCCAAGAAAAAAAAAAGCTTTAGGAATAAGAATAATCTTTCATGATTTCATTAACAAAATGTTGCCAATGTAGTAAACTAAAGGGTGAAAACTTTCTGATGAGACTTTTATGTACTTGCGTAAAATTTTGTTAGTTATTTTTATCAGACAAAAAAAAAAAACTTACCAAATGATGCAATTGTTTATCTATAAATAAAAGTGCTATGTCAAACTCAGTTTTTATTTTCTGCCTCTGCTTGTCACTGTAATGTTATGTCTGACAATCAGTGATTTTGTGTAACTTTTTTTTAACTAGGGATCTGTCAACTATTGTCATAAACTGCTATGCCTTTTTCACATCTTGCATCTTAGAAACAAATGATAAAATTGTTACCTGTCTGTTGCAGAAAAAAATGCAGTAGAGTATTTTCAAAAGAATGAAATCTTGGCATAATAAAAAATGGGTTAATAGGCACTATGTGTAATTATACTTTAAAATGAAAAGATACAAGGGTTGTTCAATAAGTAATAAGACTAAAATTATAAAAAAAAACAGAATACCTTTAATCATCATCATTTACATGGTTTTTTTCAAAATAACTTCCGTGGTACGTAATGCATTTATCCCAAAGTTCTGTCCACTTCTTAAATACATGTAAAAGTCCATTTTGTGAGAACTCTTTCAAAACCGCCTATGCAGCCTTTACACATGCTTTGTTGCTTGCAATGTCTGGAAATGGTTTCTTAAGTTGAGGAAACAGCCAGAAATAGCATGGAGTGAGATTAGGACTGTATGGAGGGTGTGGTAAAATCTCTACATTGTTCTGCTGCGAAACATACAGTACTCAACGAGCAATATGTGGTCGGCATTGTCACGGTGCAATAGGAAGCCATTTCGAAGCAATAGACGTTTCCTTTTAACCTGCTGTACCATTGTTCGCAGTTCGTTTGTGTAGTAAGAGTTGTTTACGGTAGTACCGGGTTCAACAGCATGTTGATACACAATTCCTTCATAATAAAAAAAATATCGTCATAAATTTACCAGCTGATTTCACAGTTTTTGCTTTCTTGAGAGTGGATGAAGATGGTTGTTTCCATTCACTGCTTTGTTGTTTTATGGTTAGATCATAGTAATACAACTAAACTTCATCTACTGTGATAAAGCATATTTAGATATTGTTGCCTTATTGTTCCAGTCTTTAATCATATCGTATCATATCAAAGGTCTCCGATGCTGATTTTTGCTTCCATTTCGACAACTGGGCGCGTCTCATAGGTGCCCACAAACACGCTTCAGTTCAATCATGTGTTATTCAAGAATACGAGTCTGTACAAGCCATCCATCAATAGCTTTTGTTAATACAGACAACAAACTTTTCTTATGCCGCAGAAATTAACTTTCTGATGAGTGGTTTTGCGGCATTAAAATTAGTCTTATTACTTATTGAACAGCCTATGTAGTAACCTTGTATTGCTAAATATTATGACAGGTGAATATCCATTCAAAAAAGAACTTGATTTATGAGTTTAACTATTTATATTTCTGAGCACGTTCAGAGAATTAATTATCCATAACATAATAAGAGATGCCATTAGTTTATTCAAAATCTAGTAAGGCTACCTTGATAATTTCTTGTTAAAGATACTCTACACAGATGTTTTTCACACCAGAAAATAATACATTTGGCTGATTTCTTTTTTAATGCTTTTATTTCAGTGTGGAACATTATTTTTCCCAAATCCTTTTTAATTTTTTCAAAATGTTTTAGCATGTTTCCGAGGTTGATAAGAAACTGATAAAATTAAACTGAACTGGAGTTGTGGCCTTGCACCAAAAAAATGCACCAAAAAAATTTTCCTTGTGGTAGAGTTTTAAAGGAAAAGAAAACTTGTATATGTTCAAGGAAAAAATATCCGTATGTTCATTGTTTTTATGACATTTTAGTTTAATGTATAATAAATTCAAGTGTAATAAATATCAGAAAGATATTTTTATTAATCAAATAAAAAAAGCAATATACGTTATTCTATCAGAATTTTCTTATCAGCATGGAAGAATTTAAATATATCTTAGGTGTAGGTAATTTTAGAATATTTATATATGTTTATAATGTTCTCTTTTTTAGTTAGCAATGAAGTAATATTTTATCTGTGAAGAAAAGTGAATGTATAGTAACTTTGTAGCAACTATGCACTTTTTTCTTACACTAGCAGTTACATGAACTACACTGAAGTGCGACTGAATTAGGGATAGCAAGGACTATGCAAATTATGTAGCACTGCGCATCATTTATGTGCAAGTGAGGGTGCTGTGGTAACTGCATGTATAGCACATAATGTGGTTGTTCTGAATTAGTTGTTGGAATTGCCAGTATGGGTAAACTGCCTGACTTAAACGCCTTCACTCACAGACAAATCATAGGTGCATGATGAATGGGCCATTCCATTTCCAAAATGGTTGGACAGTTAGGATTTTCAAGATCGACAGTGTCAAGAATATACCAAGAATACATGGATGATGGGGAAAAAAAAGAAAAAATAGCGATTGGGCAGACTGCAACAGTGGCGTAACGGAGAACATTTGGGCCCTCCTGCAAAGTCAGGTTTTGGGCCCCAAGTTGTATTTTTTACAAAGGGTAGGTTCTTGGTGACAGTCAGGCTTTCGGCCCCCTCGAACATTTCCAAAATGGTTGGACAGTTAGGATTTTCAAGATCGACAGTGTCAAGAATATACCAAGAATACATGGGTGATGGGGAAAAAAAAGAAAAAATAGCGATTGGGCAGACTGCAACAGTGGCGTAACGGAGAACATTTGGGCCCTCCTGCAAAGTCAGGTTTTGGGCCCCAAGTTGTATTTTACAAAGGGTAGGTTCTTGGTGACAGTCAGGCTTTCGGCCCCCTCGAACCCTGCCCCCCACAATGCAGGAGTGTACGTTATACCACTGGACTGCAAAGGACAATTAGCCTTGACAGTGCATGGTGAGAGACAGCTCAGGTGTATTGTACATATCCAGCAAAGCCAAACATTAGCTCAAATTAACACCCAGTTTAATGATGGTGCTAATTGTACAGTCAGTAAACGAACTGGGCTACCCTCGCTTCATTGTGTGGGTTTCGGTAGTAGTCAACATACGAGAGTATCATTGCTCAATGCTTGCCATCGGGCTGCACGTCTTGCCTGTGCAAGAGAACACAGAGACTGGGGTGTAGACTGGAAACTAGTAGCATGGAGTGATGAGTCTCGATTTTGACTACTTAATGCCAACGTGAGGCTGAGAATACAGCCTCAGGCTCATGAAACCATGTATCCTGCATGCCAGGTTGGGACTGTACAAGGGCATGATGGCTTAATCATGGTCTGGGGTGTTTTTTCATGGCATTGTTTGGGATCTTTGGTGCATGTACCAACCTCCCACAATCAATGCAATTCAGTATGTAGAGTTACTGAATGATCACCTCCATTTGTTTATGCTGCTCTGTTATACGCATGGTAGTGGAATATTCCAGCAAGACAACTGTACCTCTCACAAGTCCCTGTTGGCTACTGGCTGGTTGGATGAGCATTCTTCTGACTTCTGTCATAAATTGGCCACCTAGAAGCCCAGTTTTAAATCTTATTTAGTATCTCTGGGATGTTTTGGAACAAGGCATGAAAGGCCTTTACCCAGCACCAATGAACTTTACTAAATTATGGACAGCTTTAGCCAATATTTGGCAAGCCATTCCTGTGGAACATTTTCAGAAACTTGTTGAATCTATGCCTCATCGTGTGGCAGCGGTTATCAAGGCTGGAGGAGGCCTGATTTGCTACTAGGTAGGTATTCCTAATTCAGTGGTACCTCAGTATAGTATACAGCCAGGGGCGTAGCTACTGCCATATCAGCTGTATCAATGATACGGGGCCCCCAAGCTGCAATGGCCTCAACATCTGTAACTACAGTCCCACTAACAGGGTTCTTGTATCTAAAACGGGCCCCGAAGGAATTTTGATACAGAGCCCACTCAGAACTAGCTATGCCACTGTATACAGCATCAGTTATTATTACTGTTTTTCTGTGTTTTATTTCATTTATATAAATTTTTGTAAAAGACAGTATAAACTTGATAAAAAATTTTGTTTTTGCAAAAAATTATATCTAAAATGTATAGTGATAAAAACTTAATATAAATTACATTGATGATATACTTTTGATTATGTTACTAAATAGTGCATAGAATTCTGTTTCATAATCTTATCTCTAAATGCTGTGACATTTCTTGTAAATTAAATACTTGTACATTCATGTGTCATTCACATAAAGAATTATAACATGAAATGTGTTGAAGATTGTATATACTTTGATTGTGAAAGTAACATATAACTTGTTGTACTTTGAAATTCCTTTATTTCATTGCATAAGAATATGTATGTGTTCATATTTTCTCTCAGTGAATTTTTAAATGGTTGAAAAATTTTACACCAGTATGTGACCAATATTTTCCTAGCATAATAATTTGCTTTTGTAATCTGAAGTGTTTACAGTAATATATACCGACCATTAACCCCTTAAGTGCCGCCAGCGTGTATACACATCCTGCTCAGCTAACACATTTACTGCCCTGTGTGTGTATACTCATCCTTTTAAAAGACGACTTTCTGCCTTGTGCTCCTCTGTTTAAAACTAGTCTCACAGCTTTGGAATTCCATAAAATGACATTGGCAGTGCTTCTAATGAATTTACTTACTTTGGAGAAGAAGTGGGAAAGAAATTTGAAAGGATATATATTCCAGGAACGATGAAATTCGCAGCTAAGCAGTTTTTCTTGTTTTTTCATTTGCATGTGCTCTTTTCTATCCTTCATTTGCTCTTATTTTTACTTACCATGTATAATAGTGTGTTTGTGCAAGGAAAAATATTTGCTGTGAATCTCGCTATCAATGTTCTGCATGTTATGTTTTAAACTATGTTTCAGGACATATCACACAACAGATAAGTTATAATTTTTTAAAATTATATTGTAACTTTATACATTAAGTTTTGTATTTTCATTTTATTATTTTATCTTTTTCTTTTTTTAAAATGAAAGTAAACAATTTTTCGGATGAAAAACATACACACACACACCTCTTCTTTTCCCCCAATAAACAATGTAACAAAGTGCGCCTGTGGAAATAACGGTGGCACTGGGGGATAAATTTCGAAGCAAGCCTTTTTTTTTAGAAAAATTCTGTATGCTTATTCTTATTTTTAGGGTTATTGAACATGCAAATCCTTTCTTCATACTCCAGCAGAGGAAGGGTTATGGCACAAGAGGCTTATCTTCCCTATTTGTGGGTACTTTTGATAGTGTGTTTGATACGAAGGTAAATTTTAAATGTACTTTATCAAGAATTGCATTAATAATTGTGTTTTTTTTATAAAAAATGTGTATATTTCAGTTATTGAACAATTAAGAGCAATCAATAAAGTGATGCAAACAGAAAGTATGTGAAATTTGTTGATTATAGTAATATTACTCGTGTGCTTAAGATTTTAATGGAATTTGGCTACATTTTTCTCTGCATGTTTGTAATAAAGGCAAAATTCATTCTTAAGGGGTTTTTTATAAAATGTTTTGCTATATATCTTTTTCTTTGCAGTATTTATGAATTTGTTAAAAATTATTTATTTATTTTTTGTATTAAATAAGTTGGAATTTATCATCAAATTTTTCATCTACTTGAGGAAAGAAGGGGTAACAACCATAGAGTTGTAGTGTCTTTGTAATGTTTTTATAGCAACCTTCATAAACATTATAACTTTGAATTTTATTTAAATACATGTGGTGCAAATAAACTTCTTTTTGCATTGTTGAAAACAGGGCACAAAATATTTCTCATTTTTATTTAGTAGTATGTAATTTTTTCTCTGCTTAGATTGACAGTTTTTCTAAGAGTAACTTTAAATTTTGAAGTTAAAAATTAAGAAAATTTTATTTGGGAGTATATCTTTTAGTTGTGTAAATGTAAAAAAAAATTTGCCTGTTGAAGTTTTTTTCTCATGTTTAAAATATTACAATTAAACTGAAAAATTGCATATGAAGTGATTATAAAACTTATGTTTTTTTTTATAGTTATAAAAAGTGTTGATGAATTGACATTGTAGATGATAGTTCAACAAAATGTTTTTTAATTACTGTACTCTCTAACCTTGTATTGGATACTTAAGTTTGATTACACTTGATAGTGATGAAACTTGGTAGTGAACGGCCTGTATCAGTGTTTATAAATAAACACTGATACAAGGCAAAGGTTGAAAACCACATGCTGATTTTTTGAACAAAACACAAAGGCTATTTTAATGTAATTAAATGGCTGTTTTAATTTGGTTTTTATTATGAATAACACCTAGGTTTGAATTGCAGACAATAAAAAAAATATTTTATGTATTAACTGGTTAAATAAATAATAAATCTGAAAAATGAATTTTTAGTGATTGTTTATTGATCAGAAATTTTCATCTGCTTTATGAAAAGATTGTGATTGATAGTACTTTTAAGTCTATAATTTTAAGTCTATCTTCAGTTAGTGTTAAAGAATATTCTTTCGGATAGAAAAGAACTGAAACATTAATATTATATTTTGACTTCACTATCCTCTTAAAAATCTTTTATTTTATCATACTATTCACTTTAATCTGAATTGATCAATTTTTTTTGGTATAAAATGTGTTTTGTGTTTTTTCTCCAATACCTTAATGCTAAAATGAGTTATCACTTTATAAGTTAAAACAAAAAAGTAGTTATTTGTGAAATATTTTGAATTATGAATTGAATATAGCTAATTTTCATAAAAATTGACACACTTTTCGTTCTAAAAATGTGTTCTTCGTTTAGTTCAAGTTCTCGTACATTTGATGAAGACAGTCTTAAAAAATGATTGTAAAACTCATTTACTCAACTTTCTTTTATTTGTAAGAATCTATAAATTCTGTTTTAATCGTTTTTTTTTTCAAGTAATTGAATGAGTTTATTATATGAACAATTTAAAACATTTTACAGCCTCTTCCCTTTCGAATTATCCTTCATTCCTCTGCAACAGACAAGAATCCTCGTAAGTATTTTCTTTGAAATTTGTATACTTATTCATAGTGACTAGGTATCAAGAAATGGAAATTTTTGTATAAATTATCTGATAAATTGCTTCAGTTGCAATTTTTATTTAAAACTATTTCTATTTTTTCTTCTCAGGACAAATTTTCAGCAATTTTTAATACATAAAATATATTTTAAAAATTAATCCAAACTATAATATCACAAGAGAAGCAGTACTTCAAAAGGAGTACTAAATAAATAGTGCTTTTTTTATATTTATAGTTTTACATTTTTTACAAATTGATTTGTGTTAGTAAAGCCATTTTGAGCTTCTAACCAAAGTTTGATCCTGTTAATCTATTAACAAGTGGTATTTAGGGTCTGGAAGTTAAGTAAAATGTGAGTTACAATATTAATATAAATTGAGTGATAAATTTCAACATTTTAATTTTCTGTGGGATTTTTTTTAGTTTATATTCAAAGAAAAATTTATGCCTTTACTTTGAAAACTTTACACAATTAAAATATACCTAAAAGTGTGCTAAATTTAAAAATTAGTTAGAAACCACATTTTGTGATTTATTGATCATACTTATCAATTACTACTTAGCAATATGCAAATGAACATTTGTTTTAAGTTACAGAGGAACTGATTAATTCACAAAAATAAATTTTCAGTCAAGTTGGTTATTATAGGGTGTAAGTTAACTACATGCTGAGTTTATTATTTTAACAAAAAATGAAAAAAAAAATTGTCAGCTCTTAAAAGGGAATCTTAGCATTGTTGAATTTCTTAAGATTTGAAATTTCTTAAGATGAAAAATAATTGTGATATTAGAATGCGAAATGGGGAGTGATGTTACAACTGATTGCTTTTCAAGGGAGCCATAGTAAAACTGCTAATTAAGGTAACTTGCACTTTAGTGAACTGTGTGTTAGCTGTGGATTTGATTGTAGTTGCAAGGTTTCAGAAAAATATAAAAGTATTAATAGTTTGTGTTAATGAATTCTTTTTTGCTCAACACAAAATTTTATACATATTTTTTTTAAGATAAATTCTACAAGGAACCAATATTTAATATAACCATTCACAGTGGCAGTGCCAATTTAAGCTCATTTCAAGGTCCTGGGCACATAAGATCTACATGCCTCTTTTGCACTGTCGGATTGAAATTTATAACCTGGAAATCTGGTTAAGTCTAGCTTATCCGGGCTCCTGGGCACCCGCCCCAAGTGCCCAATGGATAAACTAGCTCTGCACTGGGGATTTAACATTATAAAATCTATCACAATGATACTCCCCAAGGAATTTTAATTTCCCTTAAGATTTTTATTATAAAAGTCATTTGTGTTATGTGTGCATGTTTGCTTATTATTGAACTATATCTTCAATTGCTCAAGGAAAAATAATGAATCAGGATCCTTTTATTTTGTTGTAACCTACCTTATTAACATTGTGTGGGAAAATTTGCTTCTTATATTACAGCTACTCAATTCGTTATTAGAGCTGTGTGTGGAGAAAAATTAAATTCCCAGTTAACTTATTTTAATTAATAATTATAACTAACTGTAACAAAAAAAAACTTTTAAACTTTACTAATTTATAGCATAACTTTTATGTTACCAGTATTTAAAGAATGTATTTTACTAACTCATTTTAAACAACTTTCCCGAGTCAAAATTTGTCTTGATGTGATTAATTCTGTATCATCTATTTTAAAATGTACATAAAGACAAACATGAATGCTAATAATGCGAATTACTTTTTGTAAATTGCTTATTATTTACATAATGGGCCATTTATGACATTTTATTTTAAAATTTATGAAGCACTTTTCATAAAAATTAAAATATTCTGAAATGAAAAGCATTTATTTCAATGTCTTACTTCATGTTGTATGAGGTACATTCTCCTCTATATTTAGTAGGTATTACATTCTATTGCATGTAATATTTTGAAAATAATACAATCAATAAACTAGAAAAATCTGCTAAAGGAGAGAAAAAATGTTAGATAAGATAAAATTTATAAAGAAATATGTGTGATTTCATTCAAACGTTGCATTTATGTGTTATCTTTAGCTGAAATGACCTTATTTAAAATGTGGGAATTGTTATAACATTGTAATTGAAATTTTAGTCAACCTCTTGGGAAGGGAGGGGGGGAGGATTAATATTTTGCTAAGGCAAATTGAAACTTAATCAAACCCCAGATTTTCGTAGCTTTATCCTGCAATACAATTTATCATTTATTTTTCCCCTTTTAGTTATCGTTGCAAGTGCTTTTACGAAAAATGAAATCGCCGACCATTGGGAATGGCTAGAAAAAAATGTTGTACCAACTTTGAGTAAGAATGCCCTTTTTTCTTAAAATAATTTTTTTTTAAAATTCTGTATGCTACCATTTATTAACCTGTGGCATTAAAAGTTACTTCTACAGTAATCAATTATCTTTTTAACTTTTTTTTACTCTGTTTAAATAAACAGATTTTTAAAACGAATTAAGAATTAATATATGTTTTAAAATTTATATTAAACTTTTGGAAAAAAAATGTTGTATTTTTATTTGAACTGTTATAAATAATTTTATAATCTGTTTCATTAAACTATACAAGATAGTATTATTAATTAATGGTTATCATAAAATTCCTGCTTTTATAATCCTCATACTACTGCTTTGTGTATAAAGAGAGTTTGACACTAAGAATGTTTTATTAAATACTTTTAAATGTTAATGAAGCCACCCATCCGATATAGTGGTTAGTAACGCTGACGGCGGTGTCATAGAACCTGGGTTCGAATCTCAAATAAAACATGGATGTTTGTAAATGTATAGTGCCTTCACAGCATGGGGGTACTCTAAATAGCCGTCAATCTGTAAGCCCTCTCCTGAGGTTGGTAGAAGGGGAAGACAGGTGAGAGGCCCCTGACCACCCCCAGGGTGTTCTCCCTCAAAATTGGGGTGGAACTGAGCAAAATCATACTGTCACCTGCATGGTGCTCAAAGCTAAGGCTAACGACCGGCATAAAATTCTAGCCCTTAGCCGCAGTGAATTTTGTTGACCTTAATCTGATGTTACTGTCAATCAGGTGGCATAAGCAACAACAGCAACAAATAGTACTGATATCGTGCAATTAATTTCTTAAGTATCTTGTTTTGAAATAACTATTATCAAATTATTTTAATTTTCAGGTGCTTTTGATAACATTGATGAAATGAGAAATTTTGTTGCTTGTAAAATTGAAAGTTTGGTAGCTCAAAGATCTTTTGATGGTACTCAAGACCCTGACAGCATGCAGTATAAAATCACATCATTAAAATTTTCGCAGCTTTTCAATATGCCAAAGGAAGAGAAACTAGTAAACTGTAAGTAACATAAATAAGCATTCATTTTAAAATTATTGTTACTAATAGACACACATGAGTTGTATGATACATTATTTTATTCAAATAGCACCAGAATTGTGAAAATAGCACTATTTTTTTTTTCAAATGTGAATTTGAATTCTTTGGGGATTCAAAGAAAGAGAGCGAGAGTACATTGGAGCAACTTTACCAGAAAAAAAGAGTATTCTGTTGTAGCCTCACTCGAACCCGGCACTCATACGTATTGATTTTCACATTTATGTTTAGGTCCGGATAGAATAACTTAGTCCTACTCAAAATCATTCACTTTCACACTCTTATTTGTAAATATTACAGAACTTTATATATACTTCTTAAAATATACTACGGTCGCCCATCTGGTATAGTGGTTAGCGACGCTGACTGCTGTGCTGTTGGGCCTGGGTTCGAATCCCGGTGAAGACATGGATGTTTGTAAATGTATAGTTCCTTCAAGGCATAGGGGTACTTTAAATAGCCGTCGAGCCGCAATTCCTCTCATGAGGTTGGTGGAAGGGGAAGAGAGGTGGGAGACCCCTGACCACCCCCAGAGTGTTCTCCCTCAAAATTGGGAGGAAACCGAGCTAAATCGTTCTGTCACCTGTATGGTGCTCAAAACTACGGCTATCGACAGGCGTCACTTAACCCTTTGCCATGATGAATTTCGTGGGCCTTGATCTGGCCTTTGCCGATCAGGTGGCATTAGTAACAACAACAAAATATACTATTATTATATGCTGATTAAGATACTCAATAATATGGCAACTCGCAACAGGCCGCATGCCTTCCTTCACTGTCTCTCACTCTGGAGTGTGTGGGCATAAACACCACTACACCCTCTATAGTTGGACTCTAACAATTCTCATCTCAAAAATTTTTAAAAGGCAATATTCAAATCTTTTATTTGTAATTTTTGTCAATTAAAATTGTCAAAGAAGTTAGATTCAAAGTTCCTTGTTACACTGAGGCTATAAATGATAATTATTACAGGTAACCATTTTAATAATTTAACCTTGATGACTAATATTAAACAGATTTATATTTCAACAATATTTGTATTTTATATTAAGAAATTGACATTATACTTCATATTTTTTATTTTCAGAGAAAACTGAAGCAAAAAATAACAAGTTCTGAAAGTAGTAATATTTATAATGAGACTTTTATAATATTTTTATTATTTTGATGAATATAACCTGAATACTCTGCTTTTCTCTAAGAGCTGTTTTGGGAGAATATTTGTGCCATGGTAAAATTAATTAAAATTTGTTAATTAAAAAATTTGATTTTTCTTTGTTTTAATGAACAAAACAGTTCTTTGATAATTAATGATATTTTTTTTCATTTATTGACAAGTTTAGAGTATTAGTGTAAATCTCAGCATATTAGAAACAATAACATATATTGCATAATATAAATTGTATTATAGATGTTCAGTCAAAAAAAAAAAAAAAAAAAAGGATATCGTTAATAGATTTTGTAACACTTAATAATTTCAACAGTGTTAAATTGTAAATTTGATAAATGAATCATTAACATCACAATTATTTTTTTAAATAATTTCTAGGGACAAAATTTTCCTCCCCCCTCCACATATATACTTTCTCACATGAATTGATAAAATTCTGCTTGAAACTTTTTGAGGGGGAAGGGGGTTAAAAGTGAATCTTCTAATATTATATGAGAGTCTCGTTTTTTTAACATTTCTCATTTTTTAAATAAGTAGTCTATATAATTTTTGAAGATTTTTGCATCATATGATAAATGATTTCTTTTTAATTCTATAAAAATGAATTAAGTACAGGTGTAGGGAAAAAAAGGTTATTGCAACATGTATTTTACCATTTTATGTATTTGAATTTTTCACATAAAGCTCTCAAATCTTAAAATTTCATGCAATTTACATCTGCTAGCTCAGAAAATATTTAGTTTCTGGTCTATTTATCACATGGTGTTAAAAAAAAAAACAACCAGAAAAGTTAAAAAAATTTGGAATCGGTAAATTGTTTTATTTCAATATGAAATTGTTTTTTTCTCTATGCAGTACTTTGAATTATACAAATGAATATTGTTCTTTGATAAGAAAAATACATTAAAACCCCTTACAAATAATTCCACAAGAGGAAATTAGTTTATTTATTAAATAACGTTTTTTTGGATAATGATTTGTTATACTTAAGTATGTATATAAATATTAAAATTTATCATTATAACAATATATTTTAAAATTAGAAGTATAACAAAATTATTTTCACTTTAGATTATTCTTGTTGTTTTTGGAAAAAGAATCTGCCTACTCAGGGATGGCTTTATCTTAGTGTAAATCATATGTGCTTTTATTCTCAAATATTTAAGAAGGAGTTCAAGCTAATTATCAGATGGGTTGAAGTTACGGTGAGTTCCTTTTTTTTTACATAATTCATTCAAAAATTTGAGAACTCATAATTCTTAATATATTTTTGTATATTGCTATTATTTGAATTTATGCTTTTAAAATTAATATTGAATAGTAAGATCATTATTTTCTTGTAGCAAATTGAAAGAAATGATTCTTTGGTTTTTCCTGACAGCATAAGTGTCCTAACACGCACTAAAAAGGTATTTGCTCTAAACTCTGGAGCTTGTGATTTTATAATTCATTTAAAAATAACTGCATGTTTAAGAAAATAAGAAATTCACTATCAATAAACTTTAGTAAAACTTTGATTTGGGGGGGGGGGGAATTGCGGATTAAAATATTGTTTGTATGACTGACATTCAATAATTCATAAATTTATAAATTTAGTTTTATTTATCTCATACTGCAAATATAATTGTGGATTAAAATATTGTTTGTATGACTGACAGTCAATAATTTATAAATTTTGAAATTTAGTTTTATTTATCTCATACTGCAAATATATCGTCACTGTGAAATCAAACCGGCATAGCTGCGAAATTCATATTTTTCACCTGAGAGCTTTAAAGTTTTCACATGTGATATTTTCCTTTTAACGTCCGTTTGGTTCACCTCAAAGCCACCTTATGCATCAATAAAATTTAGACGAATACTGCTTATTGAAGCAGTAGTTGCAAATAAATCGAAAATTGCTTAAATTAAGAGAAATATGCAGATATGCCAGTATAAGTTTAAAATCAGTGTAATATTTGCTTTTGTGTCACAGTGGCTTCTTTTATTTTTTGACCTGTTCTAGGTAAAAAAAAAGATAATCTTGTCAATAAAAATATATATATATATTGTTTCACAAATGTTTTTTACAATAATTATTACAATATTGTTCTTCCCTTTGCTGGTAATTTCAAAGTTTCACAAATTTTTATAGAAATCTGAATAAATTGACGGTATTGTCCCGTTGGTAACTAAGTTTAGGATACCCTTTTTCTTCTTCTCATCATTGGTAAGTCTCTTGGAATAAGCTTGCGCCAGAACAGGATTCATGCTCGCATTGCCCCGTTTATTCCTTTTCTTTGCCTCCTCCCAGGCATGGGATCCGTAGGATGTTTTAAAGTAAAAGTTGTCGTCATCTTTAATAACTTTAAACATTCGAATGTCCAATATGGGTAAAATAACTTGGGAGTCCTTCAGAGCTTTTATGTCAAAAAAGTCCTCATGACTCAACTAATGAACCAGGTAAGGCTTGCCACTTTTCTTTGCCGTTTTCATGGCCTTGGAGTATTGGGAAGGTAAGTATATTGGTTCGCTTTGGAGTGCTCTTTTAACTTCTTTTTCAATGGTTGAGTGAGCCATATCCCCCTCGTTTTGTGTGTGGCCCTTTACTAAAAATTTTCCAGTCTGGACAAGTCCTTTTCTAGAATATGATTCTCATATTCTGTCGTATTTTGTTTTGTGTTTTGGTAAATAAGACAAACATCACACTGATCTTTCTTTGGTATGAAAAAAGAAAGGTTGTATGACTTGAAAATAGCTCTGTACTGGGAGTAGTGGATTTCTACCATGTTTGACTCCTTTCTTTCTTTTAGATAATCTCTGTAAAGTTCGGCGATAGATTTTCCACCATCGATATACTCCCGAGATCTGCAGTAATGACTTGGGATTCTGGGAATTTTTTTCTATGTGAACCTTTGCACTCTTCACGAGATCTTGATCCAACTTTCGATCATTTCCATGTTTGCCTCTCATTTCCAAGCTTAGCACACCTGTGCTTTTGTCTGTTTTTTCAAAGGTTGTGCGAATAGCTCGGTCCGACAGGTCCAAAGTTTTTTTTAAAATTTTTTGCATACCCGTATTTTTTCTCCATCTTTTGTTATCGAGTATAATTGATTAGAGCCCCTTTCCCTTTTACGATTCAATGTAATCCTCTGATACTTGGGAACAACTGCCTGTGTACTATCTTTTATAAATTCTCTTTGTCTTTGCAAGTCTCCCATTCCCCAAAACATTGCAAAAATAGCTTTTCGATAGTTCTCATCAATTTTTTCAGTGCACTTGAGTTTACAGTTGTGACAAGGAGGCTTCATACTTCGTTTGTTCACTCTTCCTCTGGTTTTAGACTCGTATTCCTCACCGCAGTTTCGCATCTTCTTTGCTAAAGTTCTTTTATTAAATTTCCCTCTTTTCCTCTTTCTTGTAATTGGTTCGTTTACATTTTTTATTTCAATCCCAGTCGCTGGTTCATCTTTACTTTCACTGTCACTTTCGAATCCAGAATTTGATGTATTATAATCGGGGTCGACTTCATCGTCATCAGAATTATGAAATAGGTCTTGGTCTTCCTCATCCGTGTTAATGTTGTTGTTAACACTGTAGGTTTCAGTACCCAATAATTGACCCGTAACAATATCGTCAGCCAAACCAGACTTCTGAGCTTCCTGTGCCATTTGCACTATTGAAATTCCAAACGGATCTACAGCAGTCAAGTCAGTCATCGTTGGTGCAGGAACTTCATATTCTAAAATAAATAAAAAAATATTTAGCTGTAAGCCATCAATGATCATGCAAACGATGAACAGTAATGATTTATATCTAAATCAAAATGGTAAAAACCTGATCTTACCAGTCGAAGGGGAAATGTGGTTTTCAGTCTCTTCTTGTATAGGTTCACATTCTACCCATTTATCATTAAAGAGTGCTTGTAGTTCAGTCAAATCAGTCGTGCTAGTTTTAGGAACATTTTTAGTAGTGCTTTCTGTATCCATAAGTAATGTTGGAAGCAATGGATCAGTTAGCTTATTAACCCAAGATTTTACATCCATTCGCTTTACAGACATCTCTACTGGATCTATAGTAGTCAGGTCAGCGTTTGTTGATGCGGTAACTTCACATCCTAAAAAATATATTATAATTATACTAAAGTTTGAAAATAATGAGCAATGAGTGAGTGAGTTCTTCCTATCTTAGTATTGACCACCAATGCTTATGCAAATGACCAACAATATTGATTTATTTAAATCAAACGACAAAACCTAAACTCACCAGCAGGAGGGGAAACGTGGTTTTCAGTCTCTAATTGTATATCAGTCTTGCTAGTTTCAGGAACATCTTCAGTACTGCATTCTAAATTGACTCGTGTCGGAGGCAAAGCATCTGGCGCAATCACTTGCCACCGCCTTTCACTTTTTGCCGCAAGTTTTATATCAAAGTTGTACGCTTTTGCCTTCAACAAATAACAATATTATAAGTAATCTGATGAAAAATATTAATGCTATGTAGTAGTTAGTTAAAGTATCTACCTACAAGGGTCAATTTTGAGCCTAGTAAGCCGTAAAACATCTTGCATAACAGTACCTAAGAATAATAAATTAATAGTAAAAAAAGTATTTTTAATAACAATCTTCTATTTAATAAATGCACAATTTTTTATTTTTTAGTTTAAGTTGCAAGGTCAATAAAAGCTTGTAAAATAAACTGGCATATTTTCAAAAACATCACACGAAACTTTGTTTTGATACAATTGAAACTGAATTATTTAAACATATTTCGGTTTTGATTAACATTTTGTTTTTTTCACTGTGAGAAAATTTACCCGGAAACCGACAGTTTGGCATATATGCCGGTTTGTTTTAGTTGAGGCTGCTATAAACGCATTAATGTTAAGTGCAAACCGGATTATCTGCCAATAAGTCATATCTGGGTAATAATAAAATGTACTATTGTGAGATAATTCAGTTTTACTTACATGATTGATGTGGTTCCTCCTTGAATGTTTTGAAGCGACTGGCATATTGCGCAATAGATCTGTCTATTGATAAACAAAATGGCTATTCCCGCGTAAATGCATAGCAGCCCAACACCATCTGATGGATTTTTATCCAACTATACGATATGCCGGTTCGACATAAAAATAGATGAGAAAAAAAGGAATTTTTTCACGCCAACAACTAAAAAACTCAATTTTTGCACTTATGCCAGTTTGATTTAACAGCGACGATATGTAGAATAAACTGATTTTTGTGTCCTGTAATATAATATTGTGTACAGGTTGAAAAATCGTATGTAAATTAATTTTAATGAAACTTTTTATATTTTTATTTTTTGGTAGGAAAGAAACTAAGTACAATTTATTTTATTAAAGAAATATATTTATTTATGTATAATATGTGACTTTAGCGATTCATTATTTTTCATTTTGTGTATTTCAAATTTCATTAAAAATAATTATTGAAATTCTTATATATTTTATTTAAGTAATATTTTGTAATCAATGTACTGTTAACATTCTTAAGTTAGCAATATTTTTTTGCATGAAAATAATGTTTTTAATTGTCTACAACTAAATAATACCATGTGACATGCATTTTAAAATTTTTTATCGTGTTTTTCATTTTTGCTTTCTTTTGCAGTTTAATTTTTCAATGTTTTTAAAGTTAGAAGAGACTTTTACTTTGATGCAGCAACTTGCAAATCTGGCCATGAAAAAGTAATTATAAAATTTTTAAAAAATTATTTTATTTGCAAGTTTGATTAATAATAATTTTATTTCAATATATAAGATTAGTATAATCACACTTTAATGGAGTCATAATTATCTGTAAATTATCTGAACTACTGTATTTATTTAAGGTCACCAGATCGCTGCCTTTATTTCATGTATTTCACCGTGGTTGCTTCAAACATATAAGTTTTCAAAAAGTTTTTTAAAGCTAAAAAAAGTGTTATAAGATGTCTTGAAAGTTAGTTTAACAAATGATAAAAAGAAGAAAAGAGAATTGAAAAAATGGAGTGCTAAATGAATATTTCTTTCTATCTTCAGATCATGATCAGAATTTATGTATAATGACATCTACATTTGTACCCGTTATTTCAAAGAGAGCAATTGTTTAATAAAAATGGATTAAGAAATTTTGAACATTTTGCACTAATCTTTCAGTTCCTTATTTTCAAAAAATCCAAAAATATAAATAACTGATCAAAGAAAAAAATTCTTTTCCTTTTTCTTTTTCAATAGAAAACCCATCCAAATTTTTAAGATTTTGATGTAGAGAAATTGTGCTATTTTAATTTGTTAAAAATAGCATACTATGGTTATCTTTCTCAAATGTTTAATTTACATATATTCTTCTTTAGACTAATTTCAGAGGAGAGTTTTGAAGCTGACACAGAGTTAGTTAATAAATTGAGCAAGAATGTGCCAAAAAAGCCATCTTATTTGAAAAGGGATCTGGATGCCCGTGCTCACAGTGAAACTTACAGGTACTATAAATAATGTTTAGTAGCTTTGTATTAAAAATACAATGCTGTCAGAGTACATTTTTGTAATTTGACTCATATTATTTGTGTAGCGAAATTGAGAAGGTTGATATTTCTATGAATTTGATGAACATTTTTTTAAAGGAGATAAAACTGCAAATTTAAAGTAATACTTATATTTTGTAAGAAAAACGTTTGCATGAAAAAGTCATTAATATAAAAAAAAACTAAATGTAAAATGTGCTAAATTATTAAATTATAATAGTTTTCTTTAAATTATTTTGAACAGGATACTATTTATATAATTTAGTGTAGTATAATATTTTGTCTGTTTGAATATATATGCTGCATTCCATTAAATCGTAGAGCAAAATGAATTATATTAAATTTTACATGTTCAGAATTAATTTCTAATTTTTTAAAAAAATACATGCTTAATTAGATCTTTATCTGATTTTGTACTTTAGATCTACATTTAGATTACCTCTGGATGAAAAATTAGACGGTAGTACAGAATGCTCTTTGTGGACTCCTTATAATAAGCAATATGTTTGGGGCAGAATGTTTTTATCGAGTAGCTACATATGTTTTGAAAGTGAAGTAAGTATTGCATTTAATATTTTGAAAGTTATTTAATTTTCTTAAAATATTTTGTTTATATTAATAATATATAAATGATTATTTTGTTACATAAATCCTTCTATAAAAGTGCTACATAATCACTTCAATAAATAGTTTCATTTGAATACAACTCTATATAGAGCAGATAAGTTTGATCATTTTAAGACTGTGCAGCTCATCATTTGTACACATTTTAAGACTGTGCAGCATATCATTTGTACACATTTGTGATTTTTTATACTTTTAGTCCTCTTTTGAAAAAAAAAATTCACAAATTTATTCATATAAAGTAAAATCTTTTGAAATAATTTAATTTCTGTGAAATCCTATTGTATTCATTCTATGTGTGCTTGTTGTATTATATCTATTATTGTATGTAAAAAAAAATTAAGAATTTTGGTATATTTTACTAAACTTTTCTGTTTTAGTGAAATCGCTTGAATCGAATTCGGTAGTATATTTGCATATTACAACTGTTGCTTTTTTTAAATAATAGATTAAATCATATCCTACTGTTGAGAGATTTCAGAACAGAACACATAACAGAACAATTTAAAAATTCAATTTTGAATTATCTGTTAAAGTTTGGTAGTTTTATTCAGAATCATCAATTTTTGTTTCATATAATTTTCACTATCAATACATATTTCTTTTTTCTTTTCTGTTTTTTTATTATTGATTCTTGTTGATTTTATAGAAAAGTACTTTCAATTCCAATAAAAAATTTTACTTATATTTTATTTAGTTTTTAAAAAAAATGAAATGTTTTGCATTATAAAACTTAATTTTAAATCAAATTAGAAAATATAAATTTTTTCTGTATTTATTTTTCATTATTAAATTGTTTAATGTGACTTTTTACATGTTGCCAAAAAGTTTTTATCTTTTATAAATTATTAAAGTATATTGAAAATAGCTTTAATTATATATATAAAAGTGAAGCTAATAAAGTTTTTACCCCCAAATAGGTTAGATTTCTGGTATCGCTAGTAATTCCTATGCGTGAAATGACTATAGTTGAGAAAGGCTGCACAAAAAATGCTTTGCTCATCACAACAAGAGACAAAGTAAGAGTGTTTTCCTGCTTTATATTAATTTGTGTGTGAGCACATTTTTTAATGTAAGCTCTGCATTTTTAAAATACAGTAGTTTGCAAAAAAAGTACATACTGCAATCTATGTTTTGACACACAAAACAGTAAACGTACTTCTTACATTGGCTATAAACAGCTACAAATAAAGGGAAAAGAATACATCTACACAGTTTAATGTACAAGCAAAACATTTATTGCATTTCATGAAGTGAAACTTACTTTATTCTTAACTGATGATACAAATGATATTAGTTGAACAAATAATGCACAATTGTACTGCCACAAGTAAAAATAAAACATATAATAACATAGGCTGTTGTTAATATTTAGTAGGGACTCTTCTGGCCCTCATTGGAAACATGATAAACTAGTGGTTAAGGTAACGGACTTGTAGCCGGCGTGTTATGAGTTCGAACCTAGTACCGCTTAAGACCCGCCATGTAAGGGGAGGGCAATGCACGTTAAATCTGTTGAAGCTCAAACCTTCTCCTATTGGTATGGTGGGGAAGTTAGGAGAGGGGGAGTGCCAGCTCGGTTATCATCCTTGTCACTTGCCCATGGATCAAAATTACAAGGTCAGTCACCAAAAGCCCTCTAGTAGCTGAATAGTGCAATGCTTATTTTCATTCACTCACTCTGGCTCTCATAATGGCTGCACTATGATTGGGCTTTGACAAAATTTTCAGATACATTCAAGAAATATTTCATAATACCTAACTTAGAGAAGTGTCTCCAGTATCTGCATCAGTGGTCCAAATTTCTCCTGTTCAATTATTCTGTGGCTTTCTAGTTTTGAAGATTTTTTGTCGATTTAAATCTGTACTATTACTTGGTCATATTGAAAAGTAGTAATGTTAGGATTCAATAGCTATTATTTAACTGTTGATATGAAAATGAATGTGAAAATAAAAACAGTAAACAAAATATGCCATGTAACTGTTGTTCATTGTTCATGCTTACTTGCCACTTTAACTCTTACCACTTTCACCATGCCTTGGACAAACTTAAATCTACTCATCCATTGGTACAAAAGTACCCACAGACCATTTTAGAGACTGTTTCATTCCAATCTTCAGAGCTAAATTCTTCATTAGGGTTACAGTAAAATATCCTTTGGCTATTTGGACTGTTGAGTATGAATTTTGATTTATCTAATAATATAATTTTTTCATTGCTCGGAAGTCCATTTTGCTTATTGTTTGGCTTACTTTAAGTAATTGGTTATCATTTTTGCATGATTTGGAGACTTTTTCTTTATGGACAGCAGGCCATGAGAGCCTGTGAAATAAAATATTTGCAAACAGTACTGTTTACATGCACTCCATACTGGTTCCCATGCATCCATGAGATTCGTTGATGTTGCTTTTCTAAGTGATAGACAAACAGGATAGCACTCGTGTTGCAGTAGATTCTCTTCTGTGTACACTTCTGGATTTCCTGTTTATGGAACTAGTTTCACTGAATTTTATTGCAGATGGATTGGATTGATTACAGCCAATTCTATCGTATATCATGTGTTGAAAATCCTTTGTTAGATAATGCTAGCACAACACTTTTTTTCTTTTTTTGAAAAGTTTACTGCATGAAAGAAGCCATCTCCCAAAGCTTACAAATGACAATCCTTTCTCTCCACAGCACTTTTATAGCACTGCCGAGCTGATGCAATCAGTGTTCCAAGTACTCACTCATGCATTGTTAGCTGATACTATTTTTCGTGCTTTCATAATCTTTCAATTTCTTTAAAACATTTTTGTCAGTTGATATGTAGAAAATGAGGGCGATAAAATTTTGCAATTTTTTTGTAATAGTTGTTGAGATTTTTAACTTGGTTTAAATATAAAAATGATTTTTTTCAAATTCCATCAAAATTATAAAATATTTTGTAAATTTTTAATTGAGATTTATATTTTAAGATAGTTATGTTAAGATATAAAATAATTTTAATTTCTGAAATTTGTGTAATTTTTTTCCTTTTAATTTTATTAATTATTAGATAATTAATGAAGATAAATAATTAAAAAGTTGACTTAAATATATTTGTTCATTTTTGAATGTATCTACTGAAAAACATTTAAAGCATATATTTCCTTTTGTACCAAGTGTTGTATCCTTTTCTTGTTTCATTTAAACCATACTGTTACGTTCACCTGTTTTTAAATAAAAGATTGAAAAGAAATTAACTGTATTAATTACTGTATGAAATAATTTGATTTTCAGTCTGAAAATTATAGTAAATATAAGTCTGGCTCATTCTTGTTTATGCTAGTGTTATTTTTCTTATTTGATATAGGAAAATTTTACATTCGCTGATCTTGAAGATTTAGAATTTGTTGTCCAAAAAGTATCTGAACTTTTAGCTAAAGTCCCTGAGGTGAAATCCTATTTGTAAGTTAAATATTTTTGTTCTTTTCATTAAAATCATTTGAATTCATTTGAATGTTTTTTGTTGTAATTATAATAGTTTGTCTTTGCATGATGTAATTCTTCCCTGTATAAATTGAAAATATTTTTAAAAATGCTCGAATTTTTTAATGAATTAATACATTTGTTATATAATTGTTTATTGAATACTTCATTATTACAAATATGCATCATGTATTTACTTTTTGATTGTTTAAATAAAAAAAATTTAAAATTTATGCTACTTTAATAAGGAAAGTACATAATTTTTTTACATTAAAACATTTTTTATCAATGCTTTGTAATCCTTTCCTTAATGCTTAAATCTTTTGTATATATAATTTAAATTATTAAAATGCTTCACTACATTTTAAGATTTTAAATTCTGTGTATAGAGTTTGCAGTCTTTTATATCTCAACAGCAAACTTAAATGTGTTTATCAATTCTTATAAACCTGCTATGAAACTTAAAGTTAGGTGTGCATTGAATTCATATTGTTTCTAAAATTATGCCAAATAGAAAAATTTGCTTAAATATTCATTGGATTTCTCATTATTAGTAATGTTTGTTATCTGATTTTGGTTGCTTATGCAGAACTTTTTTTAAATTCTTGTGAGTTAAAAGAAATACATAATAAAGAATATAAAATTAAAATTTTATTACATCAATATTTTTGTGTTTTTTTAGTACATTATAATTTGTTAAAAAATTTTGTATTGATATTATTTATGTGTATATATATTTAATTTTTTTTAGATGTGAAACAAAAAATTCTGATGGAAATTCTTTTAACAGTAGTAAAACAAGTAAGTTTTTAATTTTAATTAGATATGTTTGAATTATATTACTTAAATTAATTATACTTTTAATGGATATAGGTTTTAATTTATTACTGGTGCTAAACTGATGTGAATAGGTTGTATTTGCAAAAGTTAATTAGACCTTTTGTTAAAAATATATATATATTTGCATTTTTCACATGTTGTTATCATGGTAAATGCTTGATATATTTTTCTTAGAAAAGAAAAAAAACTGCAAAAAATCAGTGACAAGATGTATTTAGAAGAATGAATTAAGAGTTACTTTATCATTTTAATAAATTCTTTTTGTCTTCGAAAAATTATCTTATGAATGATTTAATTATGTGCAAGAAAATAACAGCTTCTGTGTAATTACAGTAAAAGTGTGCAGTATTCCTCATGTAAAACTACAGCAGATTTTTATCTGAATCAAATATCTGGGTTTTTTTCAATGTTTTTTTTAATAATTGTTTCTCTTATTTACATAGTGTGAATATAACATTGTATATCTTTTATAGGGAAAATCAAAGTTCTTTAAAAGTTATATATATAGATTATGTAAATGAAAAGTTGAAAAGGGATTGAGTGTTTTAAAGACTTTTTTTAAAAATTTACTTTTGTGTATTAAAAGGTAGAAAATCTTCTATGAAAAGTCCTTTAGAGTAAATATATGAGGCACTGAAAGAAATACTCTTGAATCTCTTGCATGATACATTTTAATTTTTAATCAATGTTTAGGAAATCTCGTTAGTGTTCTTCATTTGGGCTTAATTTTCTTACTGTATTTTTTTACCGTTAAAAACTTTTTTTATAATTGCTGAAAACAATTTTTTTTAATATCCTGATCTGTTTATTAAAAAAATATTTTACAGTACAAAAATTGAAAGATTTTTTTAGAAATCAAAAATATTTAATTCAAATGTTAAAAATGCATCTAATCTGTACCAGAACTTGTTATTAATCATGAAATTAATTGCCTCATTATCTTTGAAGGTAAAGAAAGAACATGGACCATCCAACCACCTTTATATACTCTATTCCATCCAGAAGCAGTTATTTCAACTCCTGGCGAAAAAACCAAGGTGCAGTTATGGAACAATCATTTTTCTGAATATGGCAGGTAAAATGTAAGCTTTCATTTCTAGACTCAAAAAATAAATTGTATAAAATAATTACATTTAAATTTTAAAAGGAAAAATAGCCCCCAACTTTTAGAAGGTGTGATTAATTTCATATAGTGGAAAGTTTTGCTTAGTATAAGAATATAAATATGTTGAAATAACATGAAATATATGCTCGATCGTATGTTTGACACCAATAACATCTTATGAGTGAAAAAGAAATTATTTTTAAATATTAAAAGAGCAAGACACATAAAACAGGAACATGAAATGATTGTCTGATTTTGTTTTTTAAATGCTGTTTCAATATTTGGTTTTCCATACAAATAGTTCCAATTCTCTGTGAGTTCTAAGTTTTTATTGGATTTTTTTTTTTTTTTTTTTTTGTCATTTATTAAGTCATGAAATAATTACTCAAGTGAGGGACATTTTGGAATGTCTACGTACTGAAATATTCATTGTGCACATGAAGAGAAGAAAATAGTTATTTGCAAATGATTTTATGAGTTTCTCTTTCTTTATAAAGCTTAAAGATGCATTGAACTTTTAAAAGATTAATCATTTAAAAGGTAATAATATGTTAAAAATGTATTTGTAATGTTATTAATGATAATTTATGTACAATTTCATAATGTATGCAATAATAATAATCAAGTATCATACTGTAGACCCCAATTTTAATAATTGACAAAATTTTATTTATGATTATTAAATAGTTTAATTATTAAATTTTTACTATAAATTTAATAACAATATCATAGTATTTGTAAGTTTACATTGGGGGAGGGGGTTGCTTTCAAAGCTACCCTGGTCAGCAAACTTAACAATCCTTTACCAAAACATAGATAAGATTTGACCTAAGTTACTCCTTTCACATTCATACACCTTTTTACTTTACTTAATGTCTCTCATTTGAAAATACAGAAAATTTACTGAAATGTTATTTACGTTATATGATTGGTTTTCTTGTCAATTTTCTTTCTTTCTTTCTTATTATTTGAAAAAAATTAACAAAATTTCTAATTAATATATCTTAATATAGAGGTGTTATGGCTTATCGAACATGCAAAGACAGAGACTTAGTTTTGAAAGGACTTCCTGTACAATTACGAAGTGAATTGTGGATGCTTTTTTCTGGAGCTATAAATGAGGTATTATAAATTCAGAATATTTGAAAAATATGTATATTATATCTGAATCGCACCCCCAACTCCTTTCGTAATGAATAGTTATTCAGGAATTTTGAAGCTTTTGAGTGGCCAATTTAAGGGCTTGTTGTAAATATGAAAGCAAATCTTAGTTTGTGCTATCAAATTATTTAGTATGTTTTGAAATATTTAGTGATAAATATATGCTTTAATCATTTAGATGGGATTTTAAAATTTTCAAAATGAAGTGTGTGGTTAATACCAGTTGAAAAAAAACATTTATTTTATGAAATAATATAGCTTGTGGTAAACTGAAAAAATATATGATTCTCTGAAGGTGATTTAAAAAGGTATTTTGCTTATATTTCAGTTATTCAAAAATCGCACTATAAGATAAAGGTATAAAATTTCTCAAAAATATAAGTTCTTTTTTTTTAAATAGTTTAATATGAAATTTTTAATACAGAAATGTATAGATTTTTAATCTTAGATTGAGCTATAATTAATTATTTTGAAACTGAAGCTATTGTTAGGAAAAAAGTGGATAGTGTTAGCACAAAATACAGGATCAAGTCGCTTTTTTAACTCCCCCCCCATCCTACTTGAAATCCTCAGAGTGATAGCATGTAGAAATTTGGAGAGTTTAGAGTTGTTCTCATCACTTGACTATGGTCCAAAATTGCAAAATCTGTTAATAACAGCCCTTGTGTATGTAGCTTTGAAATACAAAATTAATAATCTATCAATGTCTAATATTTTCCACTTTACGAAACAAATAGATGTTCACATGTCAGATGAGAAATATCCGAGAACAAACATCTTGCAATTTATGCTAGAGGAACATAATAGAGTGGTGATAGTGTTATGGCTTGGTTACGTTTTTATAACATTGCCTTGTTTCTCTGATGCTTGTAGAACAGTGTTTCTGAAACTGTGGGGTGCACCCCCTAGGGGGTGATAACACTATGTGGGGGGGGAGTTAGCATATCTCAGAAAAGTTGCAAAAAAAAGATTTTTTTAAAAAAAAAAGAGTCATTAATTTTACTCAAAAGATGCAAAACAAATTACTTTCTGAACTATGAAAAGTAACATAATACTTATCCTATTACTTAAAAGTAACTTAAAATATATATTACTTAAAAGTGAGATATATACAAGATTTAATACTCATATTGATAATTGGTACGGTTTATAATTAAAATCATATTGTGGCTTTAGTTTCAATTACATTACATTATTTTTGCATTCAATACATTGTCATTGCATGGGAGGGGGGGGCATGATAAAAATTACGGTTGAAAATTGGGCTGCTGATATTGAAGTTTGAGAACCACTCCTGTAGAAGATACATTCTAGGGATTGACTTATGTGTCCATTGTTGCTGATAATGTACATTCATGCATGTTGAATATTTCTTCAGAATCGAAATTTTCAGCAGTACAATAATATCTACCATAAATAAAAAAAAATTGTTCTGGATTGGGACTATAAGGAAGACTTTCAAGGGCCTCGACTGCCAATTCACCTGATCTAAATCTCTAATAGAACATCTTGATTACCAGATGCAAAGTATGGGTACTGCACATACATCCTACTATTGCTGTTTGATGTATTGCAGTCTGCATGGCTATAGATACCTGTGGCAACTTTCTGCAACTTCATTGATTCTTTTCTTGTGTTTATTTGCAATTTTTCTAAATTTCAGCTGGTAGTTGTGATAATGTGTTTCAACCCTGTATAATAATTATGTATGAAATTTACACCAATCAGTTTCTCATAAAAATGTTATTTTTTAAATATGTGGTTGTAATTTTTCCCTCTTATATTTTTAAGCTAACTATTTACCCTGGTTATTATGAATGGTTGGTGGAGGAAAGTAGAGGCAAGCCCAGTGTTGCAGCTGAGGAAATTGAAAGAGACTTGCACCGTTCCCTTCCAGAACATCCTGCATTTCAGTCAGACCCTGGAATTGATGTTTTAAGACGAGTTTTAACAGCTTATGCTTGGAGGAATCCTAGTATTGGTAATTTGAAAATTCATTTAGTTAGTTTATATATGTATTTTTTAAAATAAAACTCTTTTAAAATATACTTTTTATTTGTTGGAATGGATCTGATTTTGTACAATGGTTTTCTTCATAAGTATTTTAAAGTAACTTCTTATTTTGCATTGTAATTCATAAAATAATTCTTTTTTTTTCATTTACAATTCTGTCTGATTAATTTTCTCACACAAATTCAAAATTATCATAATTTTTCGAACAATTTATTCTTAATCAGATATTACTAGGGGAAAATATTAGTTACTTTATTTTAGTTTATTTAAAATGATTGTATAAAAAAATTTTGATTTTTTTTTTTTATCAAAAATTTTTTTTTGGTATCTTGTTTTGTTAAAATAAACATTTAAGATTAGAAATTATCTTTAAGTATGGTTTTTAATTATATATATATTTAGTGCTTTGAAAAATCTTTTTTAAGTTAATAAATAATGTATACGAAAAATAATATGCATAAGAAAAGTAACTCCTAAGATAATATCTAAGGCAAACTGTAATTTTGCTATCTTTTGTAAACTTTTGTTTAAAAAATGAATCTTTATTCTGAACTTTGAAATTTGATAGCCAAGTAATCTTGTATTGAAATATCTAAATAATGATGTGAAAATTTATTAATTGCTGCTAACAGTAATTTTCCTGGTTATAATTTATGTGCATTTTGAGATTTATAATTAAACGTTGCTTTTATTATTTTGAAATTTTAGGTTACTGTCAAGCTATGAATATTGTTACATCTGTTCTCCTTATATATGCATCAGAAGAAGAAGCATTTTGGTTGCTCGTTGCTATTTGTGAAAGATTATTACCTGATTATTTTAATACCAAAGTTGTTGGGGCTCTTATTGATCAAGGTATTTTATTTAATTTACTGTTATTTAAAGTTTTTTTAAATAATATAGTCCTAGAAAAGAGGTGTATCAGAAATGTTCTTATATCAATTGAATTTGGTTAAATTACAGACAAATACTCATTTTCCAATCTCTGTATAATTATGGATATATCCATACTTTTTGTACTTTATATTTCTTCAGCTGCAGTAAAAATATGTGAATTTTAATAAAAATTTATGGTTTTAACTCTTAGGAGTTTTAGAGCATTTAACCAGTGAACATCTTCCTGATGTTCATGCAAAGTTAGTGCCATTTGGTGTCTTATCAATGATTTCACTGTCTTGGTTCTTAACAATATTTTTGAGGTAAGTACACAAATTTAGTTTGTTTTTAAAATGATTTACTACTGTATTCTTTATTTTATATTTAGTGATTATTATTAATTACCTCTTCAAGTATTTCACTTAATAAATAGCATTAATGATTTTATTTGCTTTCTAGTGTGATACCTTTCAGTTCTGCTGTTAATATTGTTGATTGTTTCTTCTATGATGGTGCTAAGGTACTGTTGTACTTTTATTAATATATTTTGTGCATGTGTGTTTTGAAATATATGTTTATGTTTTATATATTTTTTTAAAAATTTCTACCATTATCTTGTTTTGTCAAATATTTTTTTTCTCTCATAATTTTTTTTTTCTAGGTGATGGAAAAAGTGTGTTTTATATCTTCGTGAATTGTTGCTTTTATATGCTTACACATATGTTTGTTTTTGTATAAGTTTGGTGTAGGAAAAGTTTATTAAATTGCTTTTCATAACAAATATTTGTTATCTTCTATGATATTAATTTATCAAAAACATTCTCTTTTGAAAAGTTAGAGCAAATATTAAAAGAGGAGATATTATACTTATAAAAATAAATTACTCTGAATTCATTCATGTATGTATATATAGTTAATTTTATTCTTTTTCTACCAAAATTTGTTAAAAATTTTTTGATTAATACAGTAAGACCCGACTTATCGCTATTTCATTTAGCACTGTTTTGTTTTAACTCTCTTTTATTTGAATTGTGGGGTGCTGTGTTCAATTTCGGGGAATCCCACAATTCGAATAAAAGAGCGTTAAACTGAAACTGTGCTAAACGAAACAGCATTAAGCAGGGTCTTACTGTATTTAACTAAAAATAAAATAGTTGACTAATTGTTATTATATATTTATACCTTATTCTTTTAAATTAAATTTGCTAATATATGTGCCAGAGCTCAAAAACTGATTGACAAATCTTTAATGATATTCTCAAACATGAGCTATAAATGTAGACATCTTATAAAAATTTAAATATAAATAATTTTGTATTAGTTGGGGGGATATTTTACAATGATTTTTATAATGTCTTTCTACATGAAATTTTCATAATGTCTACCTGTCTTTTTTAAAACTATTTTTGTAGGTTGTTTTCCAAATTGCTTTGAAAATTTTAGAAGCAAATAGACAAGATCTCTTAGCTTCCAATGATGATGGTGAAGCAATGACTGCTTTAAGTGAATATTTAAGTAGTGTGGTTTGCCGAGAGGAAGACTCATCATTTATCAGTTATCAGAATTGTGTTCCAGAATATAACAAAAGGGTATGAATAGAAAATGATTTTTCTTTCCTAATTGCAAAAGATGTCATTTAAGATTCTTTTATATTTTCCATAAATATAAATTATTTCAATCTATGAATGTATAGAACTGAATTATGTAACATTTACTCCCAGAAAATCTTCATCTTGCGCCACTAAACTCCACATTCACTTCACTTCAGAAAATCTTTACCTTATGTTTGAAATTACAATATTTTAATAATTTATACTCTTTAATTGTAATCAGAAGTAAGAAATTGAAAATTTTAATGCAATATGTTTCTCATTTCTTTTCAATATTATTTTGTTATTTTTCATGTTTAATTTTTTTAAAATTAAATGTCATTTTAATGGTTCATAGTATAATATGAAATTTCTTAAACTGTATTTAAGAGTGATGTTTATTTTTTTATCCTGATTGACATAGTATTTTCTGTTTGATTTTTGTTTTGTATTGTATTTTATATTATCAACTACAAATTCGTTTATTTTTAAAAACCTGTTCTAAAACTTTTAATTTTTGAGAAAATTTTGCTAAAATTCTTCTGGGAGTTGTTAATACATATTTAATTAATATTAATTCATAAATTATTTTCAAATGTGTTTTTCAGAGAATTCATGTATCTAAACTAATAAAGGAAGCTTATGCTCAGTATGGCTTCATTACTAACAAAACAATTGAACAGTTACGTATGAAACAAAGATTACGGGTTGTTCAGGTAATCAGAAAAAATATATTTGCTTTTTTTATTAAATGTTACATAAATTTTATTTATTATCAATAATTGTTAATTAATTTAAGATGTAAATGATAATTTTTTACATAAAAATTATGAAGAAAAATTATTTTTGAATTTTTATATATTAAATAACAAGCTTATTTTTTTTCTCAGTGTATGCAATTTTTTTCATGTTTTGTCATTATATTTTTTTAAAATAAATATGAAGAGGAAAAGGAAATTCTTTGCTGAAAATAATAATAATGATAAGACTATTTCTAAAGTTTATTTACTTTTCATATGCCTAAACTGAAGTTTATTTTCTTTCAAGTAATTATAGTTTATAATGATCAGTGAATAAGGAAATATTTCAAATTGAAAATGTGTGGTCAATAAATTGTATATTAATGATCAGTATTCTTATATAATATATTATAATGAAATTAAACAACTCTTGTATATATGCTCAGTATTATTGTTAAGGGTAGGGAATATATATATATCATGTGAAAGAGAATGTAGTGGGATTTTCGCGTCAGACTAACCACCGGACCAGAAACATCTGCTCATGCACCTCAGGGCCCAATGTAGCATATACTGAGTTGGGCACAGTAGGCTTGGCCCTCATGGGCTGTCGTCCCATTGAGTTTAGTTAAGTGGGATTTTAAAGAATCCTTATTATAATTTATTAACTAAAAACTTGCTGGATTCATTTTTTTGTAGCATGTATCACAAAAAAAAAGATTTCAAAATTTTGTTATTTAATATAAATTACTTTTATTATTATTATGTTAAATACTATTTCAGTAATGCAATTGGTAAAATTCTTACCATCTACTTTCATTTGCATTCTTTGAGCAATGTGATTAAACACTTTCATCGACAAAGTTCCTGTAGCTGTGGAAGCCAAGCGGTCATGTTCACGGATGTGTGGTTGGCAAATCTTGAGTTTCGTTCCTGGTGCCATTGAAGACCTACCATGTAAAGTGGCTAATGTATGTTAAATTTGTCATGAATCAATGTCTTTACATTGACGTGATTTGGAAGTTTGGAGATTGGAGTACCAGAGCTCAGGTTTTGGCCTTGTCACTTGACCGAGGTCTAAAATTACAAGATTATTTGCCAATAAGCCTCGCATTACTTTAGAGGGCAACATTAATAAGAAATCAAACCAGTCAAAATTCCTATTGAAAAGTAATGATTTATTATTTATGAATATATATATTATTAATTTTGTAACTAATGTGCTTGTTTTAACTTTTTAAATAGGAATTGGAAGATACCAATCGTAAAAATATTGTTCGAAGTGTATTTTATGATGAACTAGTCAAAGCAGTCTTTTCTCAACAAGAAGTCGATGATGTTTATACATTTATAAAGGTAGAAGTTTTTCTATTTGGCTTGTTTAATTTGATGTGTTAATTTTTATTAAAGGCCAATAATTATGTATATCTTGCCATTCATACCAATAATATTTATATAATTATTCTACAAAAATTGCTGAATATTAGTTTTTGTAAGAAATATGATGCAAACCTTATGTTGATAAAGTATAAAAATAGTAATTTTTTTATGTAAATATTGTTTGAAAATAACATCTAAAACTTTTACTTTAAATGTACAAAAAGTGAAACTTTCCAAAAATATTGTATTTGGTGACTAACGTGAGGAAGTAATTTTTATTTCATTTTTAAAAATATTAATACCATAATATGTAAAAGTTTTTGTTATAATTACAGAGGTTGTAAGAATTTTCTCCTATTAGAATGTTTGTTTTAAAAGCTGTGGTTCTTGAATCTTGGTGTTTGCTCTTAAAATCTGTATTCTACCTTGACTTTTTTCCCTGCTCGTTATGATTTTAAGATAGATCCAAAATGTATTGTTTCATCTTTAATTATCAAACTAAAAAGATCAAGTTCTCTATTTTTGTATCATCGTCCTTATTCATAAAATTCGAGTTCATTGATTAACAAAATAAATATTTTTGAATACAACCTTTTTATGTTGAAACTGTTAATTTAAAAAACAGGAGGCTTATAAATTTAATTATTTAATAAAAATTATTTAAGGAAATAATCCAAAACATTCATATTAAGAAAAATGTGTAAATTATGTGTTTTGTATAACTGAAACTTTATAATTCCACCAATAAATCCTTGTTTTTAGATATGTGATTTTACAGTATTTTATTCATTTTCAGGAAGAGCAGCTTCAACAAAGGTACTGGAGCCCTACAGTCGTGTGTAATGGCAGTGAGAAGTATGATCCTTCAATTCCATTTTATGAACAGTGCCTGATAGATTACGATGTTTTTAGAATATTTTTTAATCTTTTGCCACCTTGGGGTCGTGGAGAAAATGCTAAAGTACTCTGTGCGCGTATTTTTCAGGTAAAAATTTTTGGTTTTTGCAGTTTTGTTTTAAATCTGAAAATGCTTTACTGATGATGTTACTTCTACATTAATTGTAAGGATAGATTTAAAAGTAATTTATGTGTCACAATATGTGAGAGTTTTATGTTTTTAATAACTGTAAAACATATCAATTATTATTTTAAAACAACTTATGAAAAATTCATAACATTCAAAAATATAATGAACTCTTATTAATTGAAATAATTATTACCAAAAGTAAAAATTTTTAATATTTACAAATTGCTTTTTTATTTTTCCAGCTAATAGATGACAACCAAGATAACATGCTGAGTTTTTTGGAATTTCTTCAATTTCTTGCTATAGTTTGTCGCACTGATGTAGAAATGAAACTCAAAATGTTATACTTGAGCCATTTAATTAGTTCACCAGATGTTAAAAGTGAAACCACTTCATTATCTGGTTAGTATAATCATTGTTTACAGTAAAAGGATTATTAATATTCTTTCCACTCATGCTATTTGAGAAATAATGTGAAATTTTTTTAAAAAATTACTCTACTGCATAATTTTTAAAACACTAATTACCCCAAGCCAGCTTTTTGAATGTTGAGTTACTGAGTTCTTAGATATAAACATTTCTTAATATATTTACATAGTCCAGTCACATTAATGTGATCACCATGTATTTTCAACATCAATATTAAATAACTAATCATAGAAGGCAGCACAAGCAGTTGATCATATATAAAGGGTGTGTAAAGGCCTCGGAAAACATTGCAATCATTGGCGTAATGCAGAAATGGAGTCCAAAAGGGCATGATCATTGGTTTTCAAGCTAAGGGTGGAAGCATTACCGAAACAGCTAAGTTTGTGAATGCGCGCCGTTGTGGTAAAAGTGTACCATGAATCGCTAAATGGGATGGCCCAAAATCATCGACGGGGTAAATGTGGTGCACCACGGACCATAGATGGCAAAGGTAAACAACGGCTGCAGAGATGTGTTCAGGAGAATAGACATGCTATTGTTGAACAACTGACTGCTTAGTTGAACCAGGGGGCCACCAACATTGTCTTCCAAACTACTGTTCAGCAATCATTGCTGTGTTTGAGCCTCTGAAGCAGATACCTGGTTCATGCACCTATGTTGATTGCTGTTCATTGACAATGAAGGCTGGAATTTGCATGACAGTACCGCAACTGAACGTCCTCTGAGTGGCGACAGGTAGGGTTTTTCGATGAATCACGTTTTATACTCCAGCGGACAGTTAGATATTGGCGTATGGGGCATAAAACCTCTGAAAACAAACACCCTGCAACCATTGCCAGAATGGTCCAGGGGAGAGTTATGTTCTGGGGAATATTTTCATGGCATTCTCTGGGTTCACTCATCATTGTGCAAGGCATGATGGATCAATACAAGTATGCATCTGTCCTTGCCGACCATGTCCACCCCTATATTTGCATTTTTTCCCTCAGGATGAGAGCATCTACCAGTAGGACTATGCGAAATGTCATATAACGGGCAGTGTATGTGCATATTGCCAAGAGCACCAGAATGAGTTTACTGTTCTCCCCTGGGCAGCAAACTCACCTGACTTACACCCAACTGAGAATCTGTAGGATCATCTCTAGCAGGTTGTTCGCACTCACCCAGGTAATCTAGCGCAGCTGGCCATGGCACTGGAGTTGACATGGCTCAGCATCTCAGTGAACTAATTTGACTCATCAGGAACCTGATTGACTCTCTTCCTGCACATCTTGCAGCAGTCCGCCCTGTGAAAGGTGGTTATTCTGGCTTTTGACAGGTGGTCACATTAATGTGAGTGGACTGTGTGTGATACAATAAAATTTTTGAAGGAAGAAGCGTCATTTTTAATACACCTACCACCCTTTCCATTATTTTGAATGAAATGCATTGAATTTGAATGAGATCTTTGAAATACCACAAATTTCTTAGAATTTGCTGGTATTTGAATAGTCTTTATACTTTGAAATATTTCAAATTCTGCTTATATTTTCAATAAATATCTTTCAAATCTTACAAATAACTACATAAAAACTGTGTTGTTGCATTAAGGACTGTTTATATTGTTTGAATATTTAGGAGTTGTTTTTATATACATTTTAAATTTTACAAGTAATTACATTTGATAAAATTCTTTTTTTAGCTCATGGTAAGTTAAAATTTGTTGTAGAAATTATTTTACTTGTTTATTTGAGTAAAATAACATTAAACATGATGTCTTTCATTCATTTTGATATTATATCACTGTAGGAGAACCAGAAGAAGCTGCGGAAGCTGAAGAATTTTTTAGTAGTATTGAAAGTAATGCCACAACTAGTGAAGCTGGTTCTATTAAGTCATCTGATCATCTGATACATTCCAATTCACTGACTGGTACATATGAGTATAATTATTTGATATTACACTTTTCAATCTCCAACTAGAGCTAAATTAGAAAAGAAAAGCGGGGAGGGGGGGGAGTTGTCTGAGGCAAACATATAAATAAAAATATATTTTTCAAGAAGCACTTGTGTTTTCTGGAATCAAAATTATTGAAGTTTTATTACAATTTTGCCAGGTGCTTATAATTCAAAGTATTATTTATACAATATAAATTTTTGTACCAGAAAAGTTTTGAAAGATTTTTGGAAAACTTAGTATTTTGTTGCCATGTGATATGTACACTGGTGTATAAAAGTTAAAAGAACAAACATGTTTATGCAGATTTTTCAAAAACTACTTAATCAATTTAAGTGAAATTTGGTATAAAAGTACTAAAAGTATTACTAATAAAAGATTGTACTAAATTTTTTAGAAACTGGTTTTTGATCATGATTTATGCTCCTGTTTGTATGATAGTCCAAAAATGCAGTAACAAGATGGCACATGGTCAGGGTTTTAAGTTGGATATGATTGCCCCTGACAGCAATGTGATTTTAAACAGTAAATCCCGCCAAGGCACTTCTTAGCTCCAGGAGTGTTCTGGGAAAGACTAGTGAGCTGCAGTTGTTCTGTCAAGAACATCCCAGACATACTGTATTAGATTCAGATCAAGAAATCTGGTTGACCACTCCTTCCTCTGAATATCCCCTGTCAAGGTATTTGTCTAGCAGCCCTGTTTCATGTGGACAAGTGATATTATCCATGAAAATGAATTTTCAGAGGGGCTAACTGCCCCTCTGAAAAATTTTGCACAGGCATCTACTATTTCATCCAAATACCTCAAAACTGCCAATGTGCCTTTGAGATATGTTCTTTCATGAGAGGCTGCTCTTAGTGCCTATCCAATGACATGCTAACTGTACCACCACCTCCATAGTGGTCCACTTCTTTGATTTGGAGAGATTGTACCATTTGTAAAGGTTTCAAAAATCAGTGTTCAGGTTAAATGTCAAAGAGAACCTAGACTGACTGCTTCCTTATTCAAGGAAGATGTTTTCTGCACCTTATCAGGGGGGTTCTCCTGTGACCTAAGTGTCTCCTGTGAGTGGGATGTAGATGGGTTCCTGGTGTAAAGCCTTGCCTCATTAAGCCTTTGGTAAACAGTATGCGTCAAAACCAAAATACCAGAAGTGAGTTTATTTGTAAATTGAATAGCTGTCATCCCCCTATTGCACTTTACAATTAAAGCCAAGTAGCCATCATCCTGTTTTGTCTGACTCTTGGGTACCCTGTAAGGGATCTTTTGGATGTTGTTTCAATCTCCTGAAACACTTGTTGTATGATTTGAAAACCATATTGAGCCATCTTGCTATTTTTGTTTGGGATTGTCGTGCCTTTAATCTCACAACTGCTCTGCATCATAATCTATCATCTAGATGCTGTATTTGTGTCTTATTTTTACTAAAGTTTCCAAAATAATCATAAACCTTCAGAAACACAAGCAGAACTAGAACTGCACAAAGTGGTGCTTGAAATACCTTTCTTAACCATTTTTTTAGTTCGCATAAAATAAAAGAGGGATCGAGTTTGATCTGATAATTAAGAAAAGCATCTTTGCTTTATTTTTGCCAATTTTCATTAAAAGCAATTCAATAATTTTGTTTCTTAATTTTTACACTTCAGTGTCTGCTGTTCTGAAGTATACTAAAGATCATTCTCTGTTGTATGTTTTAAAAGTATTTCCTGTATAAAAATTTATTGGGTCAGGACTTTATCAACAATCATTGAATTAATTATTAATATCTCTTCCCATAGAGAAAATTTTGCATATTTTGGTTGTCAAACCAATATCTACTATGTGCAAAAAATATAACTTTGAGATACTGAATACATTGCAGTTTTTATTTGAAAATATTCTGGCTAATGTACATAGCATATTTTTTAGTGACTACAGTTTTTCGAATAATGCTTAAGAATCACATAGCAGTCTTTTTATATGAAAATTTGGTTAATGAACTAGTCATAATAGTCAAAATGTTGAAATCTCTAAAAGATACAGGTAGCAGATACTGGTTTGACAATGATTCACATATGTATAATATATTCTGTGTTCCATTTTTTTTTATCTTTATAGAGAAGTCTGCTTATAACTTTTGGTTATTTGCTATTTAATTTCACAAGTAAATTTTAGTTTCTTATATTTATAACATACTCCTAAATAAATAGTTTTTTGGTAATAGGATATGAGACCTTATACTGAAAAAAATTAATTTTAGTATTAAGTTTTTCAAAACTTTATTTTCTTACCTTATTTTAGACAAATAGTATAGATAAAGGAGAAGATTGGCACCTTGAAACTATATTGAGCTCTGCAATTTTAATTCTAAGCCGAAACGTTTGCTATTGTATTATTGTAACTATTCTTAATTTGTCCTATACTGTCTTGTTACTTTCTTACCTTTTGCTTAGCATTAAGCTAAAATTATAACAATTTAGTATATTTTCATTGAATGTATACATTAGTGTTTTATGTAAAGCTGGAGAAAGAACATTGATTTCTTGTGTGATATTCAATAGTATTTTTAAATAATATTTATTTTGAAAAAAGTGCTAAAATGATTTCATTTTTTTAGAAACCTGTAGTGTTAAAGAGCTTAAAAAATTCTTATTTAGCACAGATCTCACCTTGCCAAAAATGAACCAAGTAAGCATTCACATTGTCGTAATATGTATTACATTTATATTAACATTTAAAAAACATGTTATGCTTGTTATCCTTTTTACTAAGGCTTGGATTACTTCATTAAAAATGCAAGATTTTAAAGTTTATTACATTTTTATGTGCCAGAAAATAATCTGATAAATTTAATTTTGCTTTAAAGCTTTGAATTAGATTTTACTTTTAAAAATAAAATTACTCAAAAAATTTTTAAAAAAGGGGTTTGTTGAAATCCAGTATTTATGATATTAAAATAAGAACCAATAAAAAGTGAATAATTAATTTACTTTACCAGTTTTAAAAACTTTTTAATATATACATTAACCTGTAATTTCTCTAACTGTCAATATCATGTTCAATTTCCCCCATCCAATGATTTTTTTGCACCTTCGATTTTAAGCTGCACCCAATTTTCAGTAGCATTAATTAACACTGGGGGAAAAAAGAGTGGCTTAGATTCAAATAAATGTGGCATATTTATTTATATACATCAACTAGTTATCTGTTTCACAAATTTGGCTGATGCTCATTGCATTTCTTTTGTTGATATTTATATAAAATTTGCTTATTATAATCTTTGTGAAATATATAGGAAAAATTCATTGACCTATGGAAATCTATGTATGATATGTTTGTAATGCACAAGGAAGAACAGAGAATTTATCACTGCATTGCAACTGTTGGTAAGTATAGAATTGTAATTCTAGTATTTTGTTTGGAAAATAAAAACAAAGAAATCAGCTTTAATTTTTCAGTATGTATTACTTTTGAACTGTATTCAAGATTTACATCATCACCGTAGTTTATTCATGCCGAATTTCACATGTTTGTGTTTTTCTAATCTTTTGCTTCAACATGAAAACACACGAGTTCTTCCTTTTATTAGAATAGATATTGTATCTAAGAATCAATTGGGTGATTATGCTGGAAAAAAATGATTTGGAGATATGTATTCAGTTTTGTCTTTAAAAGTTTCTTGGTTAGAAAAATAAAAATTTTGAGGGAAATAAAAACAAAATTCTGAGGGAAATAAAAACAAAATTCTAATATTTATATACATAAATATAAGCTCTAAATACTTAAAAAAAAATTAGATGAAATTAAAAAGTATGTTAACAGTGGTAACAGGATTTAAAATTTTTATTTCCTAATGTATTTCGTATAAGTAGAAAAATAGTTTATGTAAATATTGTCGTTTTAATCATTAATAAAAATTTAAAAAACAAAAAAAAACTTTTCTGTATAGTGAAATGTATTGTTTATGTTAGGTACATTACTACTTCAAATTGGAGAACTCGGTTCTGTAGTACAAAACATTGAAGAAATGGACCTTTATGATGACAATCTTAGTACAAGAAGTCAAAGTCTTCCTGTAGAACTGTCTCCTAAGGCTGAACTACCGGATTCTCCTGATAGCGTTTCTGAAAATAGCAGCAATACATTCATTCCAATTCGATCTAGTTCCATCTCAGTTTCCAAAACCCTCAATTCTGAGACAATTTCTGATGAACAAGCGCAAAAGGAATGGGGAATTACTTTTGAGCAGTTTCAAGGTACTTTATACACTCAACAAGTTTTAATATCTCAGTTTGATTCTCGAATTAACCTCTCTCAAGAAATTGACAAATATCGCAAACAATGTTTCGAAAAAATGACAACGTCCTAAAACAAATATGTAGAAGTCATCGGAAAGAATATACTAGTCTCAAGCATTATAGCTTTTTTAATATATATTATTGTATTGTGTCTTTTTTTTTAAATATGTATATTTAAAGTCCATCTTCACTATCACGTCCTTGAACTTTTTATGGATACATTATAGAAATAATTGAAGTTAAATGAAATGATTGTAGAGCCAATAGTTAGGCCTACATTTCCTTCTTGTCATATTCTATTTTTCAAATCTTCTTAAAAATAAATTAAATACTTATATTTTATCTAATTTCTTCACCTTTCAGTACAATAATTAAATTATTTAAACTACTTCTTACATTTCCTTCTAATATGTATGTTAAATGCTCACATAGCCTTTTTTTAAAAAAATGTGAGTTTAAAGCAATCAGGATTCACTCTAGATAAAAAATTAGCCGAAGTGCAAAGGTTTGGTAAAAGACATACTGTCTCGTATAAAGCTCAACACACTTTTCCTGAAGCATTGAAACTTTAGATAAGAGCTTTTTTATATCAAATAAATATACTTCAAAAAATAAAGTATAACCTATATTTTTTTCCATATAAGTACCATATTTACTCGAATCTAAGCCGCACCCTGAATTCTCAAATCTTTGTGGAAATGAAAAATAGAGTAATGACAGGTTCTAAACTATTTAACACTAACTGCCCCATCCAATGCATTTTTTTTAAATTTGATTCTATGCCACAACCGATTTTCAGTAGATTTAATATTGCGAAAAAAGTGTGGCTTGGATTATAAATGTGGTAAATATGAAGACTAACAAATCTCTTAAAAATTCTTATTGCTAGTAAGGGATTATCTTGAGTGAATCCTTGCTTTTTTGTTTGCTAACAGAAAATATTAAAATATTTTGAGGCTCATAATTATGCTCTACTGTTATTTATTATTTATTATAATGCTGTTGTGTATATGATTAAAGAGATGTTAAATTTTTATGAAAGGATTTCAGATTTAAAGTTTTTAATATTTCATTTTTCTAGATTTTCACAAATGTTTATAAGAGAAAACATTTTTAGATGTTATCATTCCATTCCTTTTCTTATTGTCATAAAAATTTGGCAGTGGAAAGTTTAATCTGTGATGTCGTTTTTTTTTTTTTTTTTTTAGTTGGGATGCTGTATTATGTATATAATTATAGAATTATTAGTATTCTGAATGAAAATTTTATGTAATGAAAGTATTTCTTTGTTTGATTTGAATTGTAATTTTTGTGTTGTGGCATGTCTTTGAATTGTAAAAAGAAAAAGAAAAATATTACGTTATGCTGTAGATTTATATATTTTTGTACAAATAAGAGTTGTAAAGTGACATTTTTTATTTAAAACTTTCATAAATTTGAATGAAAGTTTTCTGTTATTTGACTCTGTAATATGTAACATTGTGCAAAAAGATACTGTTTGATTATTTTTATTTTGTGAAAATTAAAACATTGTACTTTAAATGTCCATTTTCTTAAGTATTTTATCTAGCTGGAGTATTGAATCTCTGATGAAATTTGAACAATCTTTAATGGAACAAAGATTTAATTTTTTTATAACATTTAAGTATTAGTTTCATTCATATTTGAATGACCAGTATTTACTTCGATTTAATACCTATACTTTTTACAATGCTTGTATTCTTATATCTGGTTTTAATTTTAATTATATATGAATATAACAGTAATTTGTGGTTAAATTTTAAATAATGACTGGAAAAGATATATAATTTTTTTTACCTAGTTTGAATTTTAAAAAAGTATTACATTGTGTTTTCAGTGGTTTTCTGATGCTTTTTTTTTTGGTGAGGTATTTGAGAAGTGTGGATCTCTGTAAATGGTGCAGCCATTTTAAGCATTATTGTAAATTTTATATAAATATTAAGTATTCAATAAACATATTATTACATGTTTAGAATTTATCTCTGTATTATACAAAAGTAGATCTTAGTACAAATGTGAAAATAAGATTCATTTAAGGGTTGCGACTTAAAAAAAACTTCTTGCATGTCTTTTTCCCTGCAATTTATTTTTTTTATTTTAATCTGCAGTCAAAAGTTAATTAAATGTTCAACTCATAATCATCATTGTATATTTTTGAATTATTATTATTTAGGAAATAATATGAACAGTTATATTTTACAATTTTGTATTTTTAAAAGTATTTCACATAATAAAGGAGTGATACATGAAAATAAATAAAAGCATTCTGGGTCCCCTCCCTGAGATGATCCAGTTTACAAACTGCCATTGCCAAAAACACTCAATAAAGGCAAAAAGCATCAATACTGCATTTCGTTGAAAACTGCAAAATGATCATAACAAATCTGGTAATTGATTAGATGTTTTGTCATGTTACCATAGATTCACATGTCAAGAACTTTTGTTCCTGGAAAAAACACTTGAAATGTTTTTCTGTACTTCATGTATCACAGATTATATTAAGCAATAATTTTAAAAAATATACAAATATTTAGAGTTAAGTCGTTTATTTATGCAAATAGTGACGTCATGATCAATTAGATTGGTTTGGTTTTGCAAGTTAATAAATATAATATATATAAAATTTATTAAGGATATTTGTGTATTGCTATCATCAATAAATTTTATGGAGAAAAATATTTAAGCTGATTCAATGTATTTTTACTCTATAAAGTTAAAGGTATTGATAAAATAGGAAATTTCCAAAAAATTGTTTCAGAAAATTTTGATGTACACATCACTTTGATGTCTCATATTTTGCTTCTTTAATTCTTTTATATTATCTAAGTATTTTCATTCACTGTTTCTCGAATTTTCTGAGGGTGCACTTCAGATAAACATATTTTAATGTTACTGTATGTATATACAATTAATTATGTCCTAAAAGATTTTTTTCATTGAAAACAGGCTTTCATGTATATTGCCAAACAATACTCTATTCTCCTCCCCCCCCCTCACATTGGCGTAACGTGGGAGGTGCAGAGGGGGCCATGATCCCGGGCGGCATATTAAAAGGGGTGGCGTCAAGCACTGCGATATTTAAATTCAATAAATACTTCAAACACCAAATTGCGCCTGTGCGACGAAACTGACAGAAACGAGTGAAAGCTTTAATATATGCACATATGCAGGAAGTTTATTAGTCGCCAAGCAATCGCATTCGTTTTTACTTTACTTAGGCTTCTGGTAACCGGTACTGTGTGAAGTCGACCCAGTCTGTAAAAAAGAACTCATTAGGTCCGGCTCTCTGGGTTTATTAAAATATATTATTGAGTCCAAACTTGAAGATGGCTTACCAAACATTGTCATATTGTTGAGAATTTTTTTAACATCTGCCATCAGTAATGCCAGTTGCGAGAGAAGCTTCTCTAAGCTAAAATTAATCCAAAATGAAATGAATAATCGCGTATCCGAACGGTATCCGGTCCCAATTGATTCAGATAAACGACGCTCTACTGTAATTCGTAAGGCTGGAAATCACTGCTCTCAACTACTTGCAGGACTGTGTGTGTAAATCTTGACCGTTTTTCAGTATTTGCTCTTTTGGAATATTTTTAACTTGTCTAAGTCAGAGAGAAAACGAAAATTTTCAAAATGTTGATTTAAAGACATAAATCTTGAGTCCATATTACATATCACAGAATCAATAATGGTAATAAAAAAATCTGTTTCACATCGACTTTTGACAGGCTTTATAGGTTGATCACCGCCTTCATAATCAAACATTCTTTTCTTTTTGGCTATCCTTTTATTTTAAAAATCTTTTGGGGCAAATCATAACTCCTTTTCACAATAAACTTACGAGCGTCAGACAAGTTATTTTCCAAATCCAGTTTGACGATACCTTTTGATCCAGCTACAAAGTGTATGCAAATGCTCAAGAGTAATGCATAAATGGACTTGTATAGATTACCATAATTTGCTCATGGCATTGACACGCGTTAATAACTCATACCATGCATGCAATGATACGATAAATTCCAAACTGAACATATTTAAAACGGAATCGCAATCACTGAGTGTGTCGAATTGTTTTGTTTTTAAGTTTTCTATGCATTCAACAACAACATCAAATTGTAATAATGTGGCCTTTGCCGCCTCGATTCATTCTGCTTTCCCACCTTGTGTTTGATAAAGGCTTAGGAAGCTTTAATTTATCTGATAATTTTTCTGTGTTTTCTGGAACTTGAAAATAGCAAAAAAAAATCTTCTGAATAAAACCAAAAAATGTTTTTATTGCCACTGACGAATTAGCTGCGTCTACCAATAATATATTCCAGCTATGACAACCGCAAGGTGTGAAAAATGCCCTGGGATTTATATTTAATGTTCGAATTTTAATTCCACTATTTATGCCTATCATATATGCACCATTGTTGTATCCTTGTCCACGGCAGTTCTGAATATCTAAGGGGTGTTGGAAAGCTGAAATCATATTTTTTTTGACAATTTGAGATTTTTACATTTTAAAATTGTATAGATTTGAACCTCTCTAAAAACACCTTACTTTAACCTCTAGGGTAAATAGAAGCCCTTAAAACCTATTTTTAAATAATCATTGAAACTGGGCCACGCCCATTTGAATGGCGAAAAATGTATACAAAGTACTTCGTTTTTGCTTAAAAGTTGAACATCTGATAAAAACCAAAACGTGTATATTTTATTGCAAATAGCAAATTTTTTTTATTATTATTTCTTAGCCGTTAAGTCTCACTGTATTCATTAAAATCAATTTATCTCAAAATGTAAATTTTCTTGTTCGATGTACCTTTTCTGAGAAACTACTGTTCACAGGTATGTATATTTTTTATGATATATTTACTAGCCGTTACCCACCTGCTTCACTAGGTATTTCACGATGTTGTATAAATGTATACTGTTTACATATATATGAATTATTGATATCTAGCGTTAAGAATTCGATATTGTATTGAAAAATATATTTATAGCTGTAACTCTCGCCTCTTGATATAAGGACATAAATTATAATATCTAATTTCCATTTATATCTAAAATAGAAGTAGAAAGATTTTTTGCGCTTACTTAACCTAATAATCAAGTGGATTTCCACCAAAGCAACTTTCAGTGGATCTCTACTCCATAAAATAAACATGCATGCTAAATTTTAAGTCTAAATCAAACAGAGCAAAGACGGAATTTTTATCATAAACACCTCGTTAAGAGCATTCTTAGCGGATTTCAATTCAACAAAAGAAGTGTAGGTATAGATTCGAACCGGGCACCTTCCGTTCCGAAGGTCAGTACTTTATCGATCACGCCAAGACGATCGTCTTCGCGTGATGTCTAAGTACTGGTTTACTTAGATACCGCTACACTACTCTCCCACCAGTGAAGTGGATAGGCGAACGATTTTTCCCCCGTTTGTTTGTTCTTGGAGAGAGCATGTTTTTTTATTTATTTATTTACTTATTTTATTCTCTCTCTCATTCATTTATTTTTATTCTTATTTATTTTTCTTGCTGAGATGAGAGAAAGATAATCTATCGTTTGTTTCGGAGAGAGTATATGTTTTATTTATTTATATTTTTCTTCTCTTATTTATTTTTTTTCACCCTCCCTTATTTTTTTTATTTATTTACTTTTTCTTGCGGTAGATGGCGCCATTACAGTTCAGAAAGTTGCGTTTTCTTGCTTCAGTCCAGGGTCACCAATGTAGGTATGAACGTTTGGTTCTATAACATTTAAAAAATAGAAAGCACGTTTATTCCATTAGGCTTAGCTGAGCTAGCACCAAAACATTGCAACAAGTCTAATCAAAATATACCGACTGTTGCCAATCGGGTAATCTGAAGAAGGTTACAAGAAATTGTTTCCAGATTTACGAATATAAATATAAATACAGTTTGATTACATAAAATACAAAATATAGTAAATTGCAAATGCCTAAATATAAAATTAATTATTTTTCAAATTATAATGTTCTATAATTTTATTATATTTTTCTTTGTTGAGTTTAATAATATTTGTCTCAACAGAAGCATGCAAACCAAATTTTTATATTATAGTCTTAGTTCGAAAACGGGAATTTTGTCTATCAATGCGTCCCAATAACTCTCCCCGCTTCCCCCTGGAGTTGATTTCCGTAAAATCCATTCTTAGTGGAACTCTATTCAACTAAAGAAACGTGCTCAACGAATTTCGAGTAAATGGGTTAAATTCAAAAACAGGAATTTTTCTATAACACGCCTTAATCCCTTGCAACCCCACTCCTTTGGGGGTCCGTTTTCGCACTCTTTGTAAAAGGAACTCTATTCCACGAAGGTAACATACCTTCTAATTTTCAAGCAGGTGGGTCTAGTAGTTGAAAAGCGCAAATATTTATCTATTACGCCCCTTAATTCCCCTCAGTGACACTTGAGATAAATTTTCCCCAAACCTATTTTGTAGCGGATCTCTACACCATGAATGAAATCCGCTTACCAAATTTTAAGACTGTACGTCTAACAGTTTAAAAATGGAAATAAATTTATAGGTGTAACTCTCGCCTCTTGATATAAAAAAGGACATAAATTAAAATATCTAATTTCTATTTATATCTAAAATAGAAGTAGAAAGATTTTTTGCTATCACTTAACCTAATAATCAAGTGGATTTCCACCAAAGCAACTTTCAGTGGATCTCTACTCCATAAAATAAACATGCGTGCTAAATTTCAAGTCTAAATCTAACAGAGCACAAACGGAATTTTTATCATCAATACCTCGTTGAGAGTATTCTTAGCGGATTCCAATTCAACAAAAAAAGCATGCAAACCAAGTTTTATTTTATTTTTAGCAGTTCGAAAACGGGAATTTTGTCTATCAATACGCCCCAGTAGCTCTCCCCCTGGAGTTGATTTCCGTAAAATCCATTCTTAGTGGAACTCTAACTATAAAGAAACGTGCTCAACGAATTTCGAGTAAATGGGTTAAATTCAAAAACAGGAATTTTTCTATAGCACGCCTTAATCCCTTGCAACCCCACTCCTTTGGGGGTCCGTTTTCGCAAAACTCTTTGTAAAAGGAACTCTATTCTATGAACGGAACATACCTTCTAATTTTCAAGCAGGTAGGTCTATTAGTTTAAAAACGGAAATATTTATCTATTACGCTTCTTAATCCCCCTTGGGGATCAATTTTCCCCAAAACTATTATGTAGCGAATCTCTACACCATGAAAGGAATTCACGTCTGTACGTCTAATAGTTTAAAAATGGAAATAATTATCTATAACGCCCCTTAAGCTCCCGCAACGCCACTTAGGAAGCGATTTTCACAAAACCCATCTTATAGAGGGTCTCTACCCAATGAATGGAATCTGCCTACTCAATTTCAAGATTTTGTGTCTAATAGTTTAAAAAGGAGCTAATTGCCTATAACGCGGCTTAATTCTCCACAACGCCACTTTGTTTTTTGAATTTCACAAAACCCATTTTACAGCGGTTCTCTACTCGATTAAAGGAATCCGCTTATCAAATTTCAAAACTGTACGACTGATAGTTTAAGAATGGAAATAACTATCTATAACGCCCAAATCAGTATAGATATATGTAGGAAACTATACGCTTCACTTTCGGATTTTGTTAAAAGTTCCAGGGATCTTTTCGATAATTTTGAAAAAAATGCAAAAAGGAAAAATTACATGATGTTCTCGAGAAAAGCAGATATAGTAGCAAGCATATCAATGAGGATGAAGATGATGCTTTAGAGAATCTTGAGACAAGTTCAGAATCAAAGCATTTATACCTGTAATGCATTAGGGTGAAGTCTGGCACAGGAGACCTCAGTATACAATGATGCTGCAAAAAAGTTTTCATTCTTAACAAAAGTAGAAGCTACAGAAGAAGATATTCGTGAAGGAGTTAGTGCTTTATGCCTGCCGCACATATCCTGAAGATGTGGACATTTATCTTGTAGGAGAAGTCAAGCCTTTTTATCAATATGTTAAACATAATCAAAGCCCTTGATTCAGCGAAATATGATATTCTGGCACATATGATTTGTATAAGACAGCTTTTCTCAAATTGCGAGGCGCGAGAATATCGAAAATAGATCTAATTATATTATAAATGTGAAAGTTTGTGAGGATCTTTGTGGGTATTTCACTCAAAAACAACTGAATGGATTTTAATTAAATTTTACAGTAATATAGCTTATACATCAGAATAACACATAGGCTATAATTTATAAAAATTTTGTAAAAAGTGTCCAAAATATAATGATATTTGTCAAGTAAGTAGAAAAAAATTCTGGCATCTGCGAGCAAATCTGGCTTGCGCTGCAAAAAAGCCCACCACAGCATATATCTATCTTTTGTTTGTGAAAAACTCTTTTTGTTTTGGCTACGCAAGGGGCTCGTATCTAATTAATTCCTGTGATCAGAATAATGCCTTTTTTTATTTCAGAATAAAACTAAGTTTTGAAGGGAGAGGTTATTATAAATCTCTCTATTTTAATGTTTTTTAGGATTTTATTATGCACATTTGGTAGTAATATATTGTTGTTGCGTAAGAGGTGGGGGAATAAAATTATGACTGAAAAATGGGTCTCAAATATTGAAAATTTGAGAAACACTGGTATAGAGTAAAAAACTGCTGATCATTAAAATTGTAATACCACGAATGAATGATTTAGCGAACATCAAAGTTACATGAAAGAAAGAAGAGGCTGGGATTTGCAAATGGTTATTATCTCAGCGCATTTAGACGACGTAGAAGGGAGAAACGACATCTGAAGCACTGCATAAGAGAAAAATCGTGAGCTGGATTTATCATTCGGAAAGCGCTTTGTAAGGTTGAAGTTTGCTCAGACTATCGTGGTATGCCACGAATAAGAAAACAAAAAATGCTTTCCAGCAAGCGTCGGAATTCGATCGAAGCAGGATCATTGCCTATCGAGAGTGTGGAATATCGTTCCGTGATGTCTTCCATTGCACTGGTCGAGATCCAACCATTGTCATGCGAGTATGGAATCAATGGGTTGCGAGGGCCATACTGTATGGCATGCATGATCTCCATGCCCTCCCGTGACTAAAGTCCGAGAGGACAGACATATTATGATTGGCTCCACAAAATCGTACAACCACCTCAGGGATCATTAGCCAAAAAATGGGCATGTTTGCAGCACATCCAGTAACCAATCGTATGGGGCAACAGCCTAGACTATCAGCACAGCGTACTTCAACTTCTCTTTACAGTGCAGCATAGAGATAGATAATTACTCTGGTACATGAATGACAAAACTGGATACAGGAGGGGCACAATGTCATCTTTTCAGACGTGTCCCGGTTCTTCGTGCAGTATTCTGAGGCTCCGAAAAGACCACTCGTCACCTACTTGCATTCAATATCGGCATGGCGGCTCTATACGTGGCTTGGAGTTTGGCCAGCCATTGAGTATACGACACACATATCTCTAGTTCAGGTCGATGATAATTTATATGCATGTCGGTACATTTCTTACATCTTGAGGTTGTGCCCTACCTTCGAGTCTTGCCAAACGCCATCTTCAAGAAAAATAAGACTAGACCCTATGCTGAACTTCATATTCTGACTTTTCTCCATATACAGAGTATTCGATTATTCTAGCCTGCATGGTCTCCAGATCTGTCAACTACTGAAAACATCTGGTCATAAGCTGCTGAGAGACTGGCCCGCAACACTTCTCTAGCTAATATGGTCGATGAAGTGGCAGCAGAGAATGAATTTCTCATTTCTGTCATCCAAGCCCATTTCGACTCCATCCCTAACAGGGTAAGGGTTGTTTTAGTTGCCATGGATGGTAGCTGTTTTCCCTAATTTCGCTCCCCTGTAAACCTTCAAACTGCTTGTAAATTTAATCATTCTGTCTTCATGTCATACTGTTTACGTATAACAAATATCTTTTTTTGTATTTTCTTTCCTTCATGGTGTTACAATTTTAATGGCCAGCAGTGTATTTAATGATCGTGACCAATCAGCACTGCCTAATGAAAAAACAATTTTGAGATTGCTTTTAGGAAGATAGCTGCAAATCACTCAGGAGAAAGATCTTTTTCTCAGCTGGAAAGGATGAAAGATAAATTTAGAGCAACAATGACTCAAGATAAATTATGTTCCCTCAGTTTCATATTCATAGATAGTGACAAATTATGCAGTTTATCATTTTATTATATCATCAGTGCCTTTGCCTGGGAAAGGCAAGAAAGACAATATAATAGTTTGATATAATTCCTTACTCCTTATAGCACGTTTCAATAGAATAGATAATAAGCCTTTTTTAAATCGTACCTTTTAAAAGAACTTTTGCTTCTTTTTACCAGAGTTATCATTTTTAAGTTTGTTGTGAATAAGAAGGATTTTAAGCTAAAGATTTATTATTTCACAATCTATATCATGGGTGGGCATTAAGTCGATCGCGATCGACTGGTGGGCCGCTAAGACATTTTGAGGTGACCGCCTTCACATAAGATCTAAGACTCGCATACTAAAATAAATATATTTGTTGAATACCAATGCCAGTTAGTCTGGAGTATCGGCTCTTTACAATGCATGCGACTATGTGTAGGCGACACTTGTACCATTATTGGAAGCACACGATGACGCTTAACACATTCTCTGCAACTATAGAGGGAAAATGTAATCACAGCATTGCCAGCCGTAGATATGCGTTTTCCCCACACGCCGACTAAAGGGGATAATGAACATCGACCAGCTTTTCCCGTGATAACACGGGATTGGCTACTGAAACATCACCCCACAGCTCACGCATTCGCAGGATTGGATTCTTGTACTGATGTTACGTCCCGCGATTAAAGGCACCCGGCAGGGAACGTGTTAAAAACATACATCAGTTGTGAAGGTCTCCTAGGACCTCACTTTGAGAACGTGAATAAATAGGAGTCATACAAGAACCAGTAGCCATTTTTATAAACAACTTTCTTTATTTGGTTATCTTATCCAAATAGAATCAGACTTAGTAACAAATATATCTAACTAGTATTATGAGGTTTTAAAGGTAATATCCTTTAAATTAACTTAATTAATTAATGATCCAATTAATTAACAATTAAATAACGATCACGCAGAGATTACTACGATAAGAGATCCCAGAATTATATTTAATGTTCTTATTGAACATTTAATTTTAATTGCACTCGCAATAATAAAACTTTAATCAATATTTACCAAATTGCAATCCAACTCAGCTTTTCTCTGAGATTAAATTATCCAACAAGAAATCTTCAATTTAACTTCACTATAACTTTCTGCTTCAATCTCTCTCTCCTACTGCTCTCACTTTACTATTCCGTTTGACTTAAATACTTTATCTAATCTGCATAACAAGGAATCCTGTCCGCTTTTTGGAGTTGATTGGAAATAGGTAGGGAATTAAATTTCCCTAAAAAGGACGACTCAGAAGGTTAGTGATAAAGTTCCGTATAGATTTGTCACACAGTTAATGGACGAAGTCAAGTATCCTAATTTGAAAAGGCTGCATTACATTTAACTTCCTTCTCTTGCATTACCTACCTGTGTAAATCTTCATTTCCAATGATGAATAGAATTAAGACAGCATATCATTCCCGTTCCACAGACATCCACTTGGAATCCAGTGCAAGATTAGCTGTTATTAATTATATACCGAGATATTCAAGATTGCGGTGGACATCATGTAGAGCTTCTACTGAAACCATAAAATTCTACAAAAATTAACTTTAATGCAAATGATTTATTTTTTATGCATTTTGTGTTTTTTAATAATAAATGCATCTTTTGATATTATTAAATTTACAGGTATAATTATGTTTGTATCTTGCGTTTTTCTTAAAACGGGAGTTTTAAGCAAAAGTTTTTTTATTGTAATTATGTAGGAAAGTGTATATTCTGTATTAATTGTTAGAATATAAATATTGTTGAGCTTACCACATCTAAGCCACTGGGTGGATCGCAGCACCTAAAAAACATAGAAGTAGACCGTACCATGTAAAAGTCTGCCCACTCCTGATCTATATGCTTCTTAATTGGGTTTTAGTGTAACCCTTTAGGTATTTGAAAATAATATTTGGTACTGACATAGAATACCTGGCAATGGCGTAGCTTCGGTGGTGCCGAGGGGGACATTGCCCCGAGCGACATACTAAAAGGAGCGACGGCAAGCACCGTGATATTTAAATTCAATAAATACTTCAAACGCCAAATCGCGCCCGCCCGACCAAATTGGCAGAAACGAGTGAAAGCTTTAACACACGCACATATGCAGGAAGTTTATTAGTCGCTATGCAATCGCATTCGTTTATACGTTACTTAGGCTTCTGGCAACCGGTACTGTATAAAGTCGATGCTCAAAATCATTTGTAAACAAAGGGTCTAAATATCCATTAATGTGCTCACAAAAAATGTGTGTTTTACTGACCGTATTTTAAGCAAAACGACAGGAATTCGTGGATGACGCTTTAATATATGCTAAAAGTTTATGTGAAGAGCTTGAAATTTCTTTTGAACCCCCGAGACGAATCAGGAAGAAGCATATATTTGGCGACAGAAGTAAAGATGTTCAGTTATCGCACGAAGCTGACTTGAGGCGAACAGTGTTTAATTCAATAGACAGAGTAACTGCTGAAATTCGAGAAAGATTTCAACACAGTGGCGTAACGGAAAATAATTGGGCCCCCCGCAAGGTCAGATCTTGGGCCCCAAGCCGGATATATATATCTATACAAAGAATTGCAAAACCATAACATAATGTACCTTTACACATCACGTAAAAATATTTAAATATTAAACTTATAACTGAATATAAAATCAACCTGGGTCTGAGTAATTAAAGTAAATAACGTTTAACATTAGAGAATATTTATAGTATTTAAAAAAATAGAAAATCTAACAACAGTCGACTGATAACCTAGTAACTTAAGTAATAACGATACACTAAGAAAAACACAGACACTGTAAAATAATATTTTCGATTTCAGATCCTTATGATAGAAAAAAGGTATCACTTACCAGATTCTTCGTTTATGAATCCCGGGATGAGCTTGACCTTGTTCATCAAGTTCCCTGGCGTTACTACTAGCACTTGCACAAGATGAACTTGCGGATATTAAAAAGTTATCCAATTTTGCATATTTGCTATTAATATTATACTCCTTTTCCTTTCGAATTTTTCGTTTTTGAGAATCACTCAGTTTTTTTTAACTCCACTCATTTTAGGGCCGCGTTTCTTCTTGTCTTATTAACAAAATAACAATATAAGAACCAGAATAATTAATTCCGTTTACAAAAAGCAGTTCTAATATTACAAGAGAGAAAAGTGAGATAAAAATGTTTTAACAGCGAAGGAACAATCCTTATATTGAAGGGCATTGAATATAAAAATATATATGTTCTAAAAATAATTTTGTGAAACATTTCTCATTATGCTTTATTTGATTGAATACTCATAAATCTACGGAAATTTCTGTGGGCATATGGGTTCCTAAATCATAAATCTAATCATGTAATCATTTAAAATGTTCTATGCGTTTTCAAGTATCGCAATACTATTTTCCATGAAAAAAGCATTACAGATGTACGTTATTTACGAGTGCGCTAAATGAAGATGAAATACACGTGGGGGGGGAAGCTAAAGACGCCAATAAGTTACTTTGCTACTTCAATAAGAAGTAACATGTCTTTTTTTCTCCCTACCGCTAACATAAAGTATATTGAAAAAACAGTGATGAATTTTTTTATCTTTCTAGCATTTTATCCAATTTTCCGTCTGACTTTCTCTTTATCTGTTAGTAATTTAGATATGGAAAGAAACCCACTAAAGAAAAGTATCTCTTTCATCGCAAAGATTACAGCAAATTAAAATGTTTTTTGATTTGGTTATTGGATCTAAGATATCTAATAAGCGATCAAAGTTTTGATTTGGAATGATGTTAGATAGCCAATTTGAAAATCGTTTAAAAATTGGATTAAAAAAAAATGTAAAGCTAATTTTGTGAAATTCTACGTTAATGGCGTCAGTCTAGCTTTGGGCCCCCCGCAGTGCGGGGGTGTACGTTACGCCACTGTTTCACCAGTTGCAGAATCTAGCGCAAAAATATGCTTTTTCAAGTCCTGAAGTGATATTGAGCATGGACGAACTTAGATGAAGCTCTCTAAGACATTAATAAAGACGAATTTGATCTTGAGCGCGTACGTCTACAAGCTTTTGTAACTGCAAGACTGAGGTTTTGTAACTGAGGTTGTAAAAAAGGGTTCATTATCTCATTAGGTCCGGCTCTCTGGGTTTATTAAAATATATTATTGAGTCCAAACTTGAAGATGGCTTACCAAACATTGTCATAATGTTGAGAATTTTTTTAACATCTGTCGTCAGTAATGCCAGTTGCGAGAGAAGCTTCCCTAAACCAAAATTAATCAAAAAATTTCTCAGTTCGACTATGTCCACGTTAAGGCTAACAAATTTAGCTATTCTAGCAATTGAACATGTCATACATACTGATATTGACAATTGTATAAAAGATTTTGCTATGCAAAAAACACGAAAAGTGCATTTTTAATCAATAAAAATAATTTAAAGCTGCTTTTTTTACTTTTACTAATTTTCTTGAATAGTAATTAAAGCAGAGGGTTGGCGAATTTCCATTCGGCCCCAGGCGGCGAACGCCCACGCTACGCCACTGATACCTTATAAAGGTTTCCATATCTCAAATAGCTGAGGACCTTATCAAGTCTAAATCCGGCCTGGGGTTTTGTGATAAACTTTTCACACGTTGCTGTAACTTCGATCAGTCTCATTCACGATCATTTGGATGGTTGCTTTTTATTCTAATAATGTAAAAAATCCTTCAGTTTCTTCACTAATACAGCCTCGTCCGTAAGTAATGAACTTCCATTCCTTGAATCGTCTGTAGCCAGTTTGAAAATTCCTTCTTCCCTTTATAACAGTATCATGAAAGTACTATCGTTTTATCATGATTTTTCCGGGCACTATAAAGCAGTGGTGTACACAAGGATGGAATTTTGAGTTTACCCCCCACACACACACATACACCCATAAAGCAACAGATTTTCAATTTTTAGCATAATTACGCCTCTGCGCTTTCGCGTCTACGAGTTTTTTTTAAATATACATATCCCCACCTCTATAAAAGAATCTGTGTATGCCGCTGTTAAAACCTTTCAAATTAAGGTTAATTAAATCACGCATTGAGAGTATCTTTTGAATCAGCTGATATGTGTGGAAAAATTTTATTCATATGTGTATTAGTTACTTCATAATAATAATAATTATTATAATTGAGTTAAATTTTTTTTATATCAGGAGTGCTAAAAATAATTTTGCAGTGCTTAGGACTTCTTCACTGCTTTAAAATTACAAACAGCATAAAAGTACAAGGCGCATCCAGAAATAAAGTTTGCCTATTTTTTTAAAAAAAGAACATACTTTCAGGATCATATTTATTGGCAACAAGTACAGCAATGTTTCAGCTATTTTTCAACATAGTCGTACAACACTTACAACATAGTTTCAACACTTGTCGTATCGTGAGATCAACTTTTGTATCCCTCTGACGTAGAACTCTGCCGCCTGTGAAGAGAACCAGCGTGTGACAGATTTCTTCAGCTCTCCGTCGTTGCTAAAACTCTCACTGGAGGACAGGAATTTCTTGAGGTGCAAGAAAACATGAAAATCGCTGGAAGCAGGATCAGGGCTGTAGGGTGGAGGATCAAACAACTCCCATTCAAATTCCGTCAAAACAGTTATTGTGCGTCGAGCCGTATGTAGACGAGCATTGTCATGGAGGAGGACAACACCTGCAGTAAGCATCCCACACCTCTTGATTTGAATATTACGCTAAAAATTTTGCAGTGTTTCACAGTAACGGTCACCATTTACTGTTTCACCACATGATAGGAAGTAAATGAGAGGAATGCCCTTCCTGTCTCAGAACACCGTGTATATCACTTTCCGTACCGACAACGTCTGTTTGAATTTCGTCCTGACCAGAGATCCGCTATGCCGCCAATGCATTGACTGCTGCTTGGTTTCGGGGTGAAGTGCGAAATCCAAGTCTCATCGCCCGTGACGATTCTATAGAGGAACTCGTCTCCGTTATTGTGATACCGTTGCAGAAATGTCAGTGCTGCTCCTGAGTGATGAATTTTTTAGCACCCACCTGGCACACAATTTTTCGAACAGCAGGTGCTTATTGATAATCTCATGCAACAAAGTCCGAGTGAGTGAGTGAGTGAGTGAGTGAAGATTAACGTCGCACTGATCAGCTGCACGAGGGCTTTTGGCGACGGACCACGTAATTTTGAACTATGGTCAAGTGACGTGGACGACACCTGAGCTGGCACCCCACTCTCCTAACTACCACACCACACCAACGGGAGGAGACAAAGTCCGAGATATCTGCGTAAAATGGCTGCTTAGCTCCGTAACCGTGAAGCGACGGTTCTCCATCACACGCTGCCGTACAAGCTCAACAAGATCATCATTGATGATAAACGGTCGCCTACTGCACTCTTCATCATGGACACTTTGACGAACTTCGGGAAACTGCTTACACCAGCGACGCACCATCTGCTTACTCATGATGTTCGGTCCATAGACCAGACAGAGCTGACGATGAATTTCAATTTGCGCAATGCTTTGTGCATTCAAGATTTTTATCACCGACCGAACCTCGCAGGCGGCGGGAGAAGGAATAAAAGTTTCCATTTCGGACCACTACTACCACGCGAATGGCACGATGCGGGACGTATCCGGTTGGAATATGATTGATATGTCATAGATCTGTTACGCATGCACAATTACCACGGTAAATTACGTTTATTTTAAAGGGAAAGCACATCGGGAAACTTACTTTCTGGATGCGCCTCGTATAAACTGCTTTGAAATTACAAACAATGGTGCAAGGAGAATTTTACAGTCCCCCCTTCATAGTCAGATTTTGGGCCCAACGCCGAATCTTACAAAGAATTGTAAGACCATAACATCAAGCTTTGGGCCCCCAAGAATCCTCCCCCTCCCGTACACGATGAGGGGTGTATGTTACGTCACTGATCGCAAGGTTTCTGAATAGTCGTGGTCAATTATTTTTCTTTATAATGTGTCGTATTACAGGTCTTATTAATTTTGACGATCATCTAAATTTATGAATTTTGCGTTGATCACAACATTTTTCAAACCTTTCGTCCACAAATTTTTAAATAACTTTCGTTTCCATCGATCCGCAGTCAATTACTAATTTAACAAACAAAAATGCTGTCCTTTTGCAGAAAAAATATGGATGTCAATGAATGCTACAGCGAAGTAGAAAGATATACATTTCTTCATATATCTTGCCTTATAACTTAAATTTTGTAAAATAGAATGAAATTTTATAACGAGGTTTTAATTTAAAATTTTCTTCCAACCAATGTATCATAGAGCTCAACTATTTAAGTTATGCTAGGTAGATTGTTATTTACTTGACAAATGATGACTTTTGATTGCGACTGTTCTTCCTGTAAAATATTTGCGACCATGAATAATGTAATCAGTTTCTAATGGAATTTTTCAGTGCAATGAAGATTTATGGAAAGCATGCGTTATATTGGACGAATCAAAGATTGCTTAGTTAAACTTCTTTAGAATCGTGCACTCAAAGTGTTGAGAAATGTACATTTTACTATATTCTTTTTATGCATACTTTTTTTTGAGTATTATTATTATATTGGTAAGCAAAACATACACAGTATATCAATGACGAAGAAAAATTTCAGGAATATTTTCTATAGAGATAATTTTGTAAGTTTTTACTGTTGATAGCCCTTTTTACACTGAGCTACATCACATATAAGCAGTTTTTACTGTAATAAAGTAGCTCTGAGAGAGAGAGAGAGAAAGATTCCATTTCATTGCACATCTTTAAATTTTCATGCAATTTGTTAAATTATTTGAGAAAGTATCGTCTTCATTGCATGGTAGTAATTGTGATGTTCAGAAACAGTTTTAATCACTTAAGAGAAATGACCACTCATTAATCTTCTTCAGATAGGAAATATTTTTAGAGAAGTTTTCCGCTAGCAGATGTAAAATATTTTTCTCCTTAAATGTCTGTGTGTGAATCAGTTTTTAAGAATTTTCTTAATAAGTTATTGAATCAGCTGTCGTTGAGCTTCTAAACTTCCGGTGACGCCATGTTGCGAATTTGACGGAACATCTCACTTATGTCATATACATAACTAGTTCCATCATTTTAAAGTTATTCATGGTATTTCAGTTCTGTCTCTCTCATAGTAGAATTTTTTAATGTATCTTGAAACGTGACGCTATTTGTTTTAGATCAATTGATGTCTTAACTTATCCTAGTACGTACGGATAAAATTTATTGTTTTGATTTTTTTTTGTTTCCTTTTCTCCCTTGGAATTTTGATGGTATTTTAACATGGTTTTCGATTATAAAATTTTTCTGTCTCTTAGCAAGAAATTTAATAATGTACTCATTCTGATTTCTTTGTGAAATCGCTTTTCACTCTCCCACCCATATAGTACATGATTTCCTATTTGTCACTTTTAACTTATTTCGTCACTTTATTGGGCGTGTATTCGATGACAAAGATCTTTTTGTTTATGCATTCCTTTCATTGTTTTGTTTCGTTTCCTGTTCGAACGTGGACAACGCTTTCTGTATAGCTCGTTGACATGTGTTAATTTTTGTTTTAGGTTTTGTAATTCTGTACATAACTTTTAATATAGAAAATGACGGCGGATATAAATCTATCATCCGTTAATTTAAAATGGGATCCAAAGAATTTAGAAATCCGAACCAGAACAGTCGAAAAAACCTTAGAACCTCTAGTTATTCAGGTAAGTAAATGTATTGTTTTAACCTTTTAATTATTTCTGTTGTATTAAGGATATTGCAGAGTAGCTGTTAATTTTTGTTTAATAGTTCAATTGGGGTTTTGTATGTGAAATTTAAGATCGTTGAATATTTTATAATTAAAAATTTAAGTGGTCAAATTTTTTCTTAAGACACCTATACTAGCTTTAAAAATGTCCAAGTTGTGAAAATTTTGGAGTGTAGTAATAAATTGTTATATGTATGCATACTTTTTTTTAAAACTGTGTTATGACTAATTAGTTTTATGTACCTGTGTTAAACATAATTTTAACATAAGTACATGAGACAGAACTCAAGGGGTTTTGTAGAAGTTTTTCTGGTGTTAAATTATTTTTATGTTTTGTACGGTTAAAAAGCTATCATGTTTTAAAGCTATGTATTCAAGGTATTACCCCAGAATTTTGAAAAAATAATATATTTCTAAAAAACAATCCTTTAAAGTTCATGAGGTATGACATTTCTTTTAAGTAAACAGTATTCTGATCTTTGTAGAAGTCTAAATTTATGCACATCTTTTGAAGCTATTATTTTTATACCTGGCTATACCTCGCCTCCTCCTGTGCACCCATAAATTTCGATCTTATTTTTTGTGTTAAAAGTGCGCATTATACACGTCACATTTTAGAGTATGTATAATGAATTTTATTTTACTAATCTGGAATTAATTTATTATTGGCATGTTATACTTGCCAAAGGCCTGTTTCCTTTGTGGCAAGTAATTTTCTATCCAAACTGGCTGGTTAGCAGTAGAAAAATGGGTACTTACGTATTAGTATCATCATATCCAAATTGGTGCCATGTGAATCATGTTATTTTCCACCAAAATTTAATTGATTTTTTTTAATCAAACATGTAAAAAATACTTTTAAAAAATTGAGGTTGAAAGATTTAAGTATTAATATGAAGAGAAGAGAGCTGAGCAATGAGTGACTATGGAAAATGAAAAACCATCATCAAAAGTTTTTTCTTTTTTATTTGGGTTGCAATTACCATTGCAGATCCATTCCGTGAGAGCTGGAATAACTAATGTGGCAATATGTAGATGGATACCAATCGCCAAAATGTAATTCCGATGTCTAAGCTCTGATGATGCAAAATTGTACCAGGATTTTAATTTTGCCAGGAGCACCCAAGTCAAATAGGTACTTCAGGGACCCTTATTATGCCACATAATCATACAACATAGACCCTGTCGATTTTTTGCACAGTGAAAACCAACAGTCTTTGGCCGAGGTCAAACTTGCAAACTTGAGCAAACAAAGCCAGCAGCTAAACAACTACTCCACCTAGCTGGCTGCATCATCGGAAGTAAAACGGGAAATTCACAGTTTGCTTCGAGTGAAAAGAAAAGAATTATGCCAGATAGATTTATTTTTTGACATTGTGAATATCTGTATTATGAGATTTGAAATAAAAAAATGTATATTGTCCATTCAGTTATTATTTTTTTTGTAGGAACAGTTTTTGTCTACTTTATTTATCAGATTTCTTTACAGCCAAAATCAGTAAAATCTTGGCTATATATTTAAAAAAAAATCCAAATTGTCATGAATAAAATTGATTAAGAATGTCAATTTAGTAAAGCTTTTCAATAATTAAACAAGAAAACCTCACTCATTTCTTAAAGATTCTAGTACTCTCCAATAGTTTCAGAAAATAGTTTTTTTTCTCACTAAATGTTGTTCAAGAAATAAATTATGTATTTGTCGGATTTTTCGGAATTTTAAAGATGTAAAATTGATTTATTTGAATTTAAGTGCATGTGTGAAAATTGTTGCTTTAACTATTGGAAGTTATAACCAGAGTTAAGTACAAGCTCTGTGATAAAAGTCAAAGGTTGCTTTCAGTGTTTTGGGATGTATATTATGATGTATGTATATGCCTCATATATATCGGACTTTATTATCTTGAATTGAACATGCCAAAATATATTTCTGGAATTTCTTTGATTCAAAATTCAATAAGTGGTAAAATTTGTCTCAGAAATTTGGTACAAATTAATTTAAAGCTGTCTTCATGCAATGTTGAAGAATGGGATCTAAAATTGGAATATTTTTTCATAAAGGAAAATGTTCTTTAAACATTGATATTACATTTTATAACTTCACTACTCTTTCTTGAACAATATTTTACTACCTATTTCTGGTATAAAATGTTCCACATTTTATTTCTTATAATGTATTGTTAAATCAGCTTAAGACTTTACATGATAAATAGTAAAAAATAGTGTTATTTTTAAAATGTTTCTAAGATTTTAAGACTAAACTTGTTACAATACCAGAAATTTTTTTAAAATTTGTACAGTTTTCTTTTCGAAAATACACTTTTTATTGGTCTCAGATTTTAAATATTTCCACATGTTAGGCAAAGACAGCGTACAGCGCAATTGGGAAAAGCTTTTGAATTTTAACATTCTGGCAATTGTGTATTTCACATGTACTTTTTATGTTTGTGTTCATTTATTAGTTTAAACATTTCAGTATGATTTATAGTGTTGTGAATTTTTGAATATGAGGATTTTTTTAATGGGGTTTCATTACGTATTCTTTCTATTGTTTTTATTTTTTAAAAATGTTATAGTACGCAATATTTTAAGAAACATTTGCTTAAATTCTTATATATTATAAATTATTTTTATATAGATGCAAACAGTCGAATTATTTCAAAATTTGTACTGATTACAAATTAATTTTTTATGTTAATTATTTTCATTACTTTGAACTAACAGTGAAATAATTATGAAACATTGCTGCTATTTTCTGTTAAAGCTTACCTCTCAATTTTTTTCCCTATATTATTCTTCAGTACTGACATACTGATTCAGTTTTTTCCCCCTTGCTATCTCATCCTAATATTAGATTGGCTTGTAAAAATTGTGGAGAATGGCATGATACTGTTCATTTTTGTATAAATTTTCATCATAGACATGTTAAAAGAAGAGTACTTATATAATATAATGTGCTAATATTTTGTATATCTTAAAGTATTTTCTTTAAAGACGTATAAAGAGACATATCATACTCTAATTAGTATTGGGAATTATCTTTTAATTTCTTTTTGAGATTTTCGGTGATTAATTAAAAAAATAAATGAGGCCATAATTTATAATGTGAGTAAAATGTTTGAATTTGTATATTGATTATGAGAATAAATCAATAATTTAATAAAGAATGTTTTATAAAATTGCCATGTATATTCAATTTCATAAATTTCATTATTCTCTATTGTCTTTGCATGCAGCTATTGAATCCAATCAAGGTAAGTTATATGGTATTTACACAAATTTAAAGCTTATACTCTATTAATTTTATTATATGAATAGTTGAAAATAAGATCTAATCTGTAACTTTGTTTAGAATTCGTTCTATAGGGATATGAAATGCCATTGGCAAATAAAAACTTTACACAGATTTATCTCAGAAAAAAAAAATAACTCATTTATCTTCATTTAAAATGCTAAGACTTTTTCTTTTGTGCCTAATGCTTTAAAATTTTTTTTACTTTTTCTAATAGTACATGTAACAAAAGTTGGTATGCATTTTTGAATAAAAGCAGTATTTATTATTAATAAAATAGTTTGAATTTAGAATTTATACATTTTTCAAGGAATTTTCAATAAACATTTAGAAAAAAGTATTTTACAAATATCAATCATGCTAGCAGTACACCCATACCAACTTTTGTTATATATAGCTTGACATATGTAATGATTTGTAAATGAGATTTCATGTGTTTATGTCAATTAATTTATGTCAATTAGTAGCATTTTAAAATATTTCATAAATTTTGAAACTTCTCTTTAAAAAATTAAATGGTTAGTATTTTGAGAAAAAATCTGTCTTAATCCATATATATTGGTTACAAGCAAAAAAGTTGTAATAAGCATTAAATCAAAAAATTTTGTTTAAATTGTGTATCCTGTCCCCTTAAGCGGTTTCGGAGCATGATAGGTTTTTCTGCTAGATAAAAGTGAATCTTTTAAAATTAAGTATTGAACTTATTATTTTTATTGTCTTCACTTGGGTAATTTTTTATTTTCATGTAATCTACATTTTTCTTGAATCCCTCCAAGCTTGCTGTTCTTAAAATTAATGGTAAAGTTCTAATTCGGTGCACCCCTTTGCGATCATTTTTAAATTGCAACAAGATGGATCTAAAGCAGGATTTTAAAATTTGAAGTTGTTGCAACATGAAACAAGACACAATCACATCTGAAAATCAAAGATCAAAATAAATGAGAAAAAATCATTAACCTTATTAAGAGAATTGTGCAAATTTTCTCCTTTCTGACTACAACTGCTGTCTAGCTCTAAAAGAACAAAATGAAATTTTCATCCATCTTTTTATCATTGTGAAAATTACTGCAAGCATTATAAATTATTTCCTCCTTTCTTATCATTTTAGTTAAAAGTAAAAAAGAACTAAATGATTCTTATTGTAGAACAGTATGGGGGCAGAATTTTTCTGTTTTTTTTTATGAAAATTCCAGAGAAGAGATCGAAATAAACTAGACATTGGATTTACATAGGTGTAAAACAGGGGGGAAATGGTTGTTTCTCACTCTTGTATGGTGGGTAGGGTTACTGAAAATATTTTCATTTTGCCAAGGTGTGCATTAAGGTAGGATCCAGTTGAATTGTCTCCATTTACAGTTTATTTGTTCAAGAAAATTGCTGTAAAATGTTTTTCATTAGTTTTTAATTTTCTTAAAAATTGCCTGCTTTGAAATTGTCAAACATAATTTTTTCACCTTAATTTCTATCCTCATACTATCAGTTTAGAATAATCAAAATTTAAATTTTATTTTTGCTTTTCTTGGAAATTTTTATAATCTAAAAATTTTTTTTACAAAAAAAAAAAAAAATGTTTTTTGTTTTAACTTTTAGTTGACTTTTACATTCTTATAAATTTTTTGTGGAAATCGAGTTGAAAATGTAATGTTAAAAGTATTATTCAGTTTCATTAAACATTTTATTTAATTTTTAATTTTATAAAATATATTTGCAGCCATTTTGGAAAAAGTTTTTAATTTTATGTTGCCAGTTTTCTTAACTTAAAAAATTACATTTTGATATTTATTTCTTCAGGTTACTACTTTAGTCAATACCAAGGGTCCTTCAAAAAAGAAAAAGGGTCGATCAAAAAGGGCTCATATTTTAGTTGCAGCTGTTGAAAAAGCTACAGAAAATTTCATAACAAAAGGAGAAGAAATTGCAAGAGAGAATCCAGATATTCAACCTGAAATGTTACTTGCTGTAGATGAAGTTAAAAAAACTGGTGAAGTAATGAGTAAATCTTCTCGAGAATTTGCTGAAGATCCTTGCTCTTCAGTAAAACGAGGCACCATGGTAAGAGCAGCTAGAAATCTTCTTTGTGCAGTTACACGTCTGTTAATTTTGGCTGATATGGTTGATGTTCACAGGCTTCTGAAGTCTCTTCGATCAGTAAGTATTAGTTTCCTTGATATATAACTTTATTTATTAAAAGTAATTAAAATTCTGTAGAACTTTTTTAATGATGGTATGTTGTCTTTTTGTTACTTTTCTTTACGAAATTTAAAAAGACAAAAAAATTTTTAAGCTGTTCGAAGGATTTTTCATATTTGTGAATAAAGAGAATTTTTAAAATAATTAGTGTAATATTTTATAGCAAAAATTTGTGTTCTAATCGAAATACATTAACTACATTTAATTTTAGTTTAAAAAATTGATGTTCAATTTATTTTTTTATATAGCAAGGTTATAGGAACAGTGTAATCAAGGTAGCGAGCTCATGACCAACATTGTTGCAGTTAAGTTGTTAATCAACAACTTAACTGTTAGTAAATCAACATATAATTTTTCCATTTAGTCAGATTTCACAACATTTTTTGTGAGCATGTGTATTAACTACACATGCTACAGAACCTTTAAGTTATTGTCAATAGCAAAAAGTAAATTATTTTTTAATGTTTTTAATTTGCAATTAATTCATGTATTATTTGATGTAGATTTATAAGTTAATGTTATTTAAGCTTAACCTACTTTTATTATTTTGTGTGTGTGTATTTTATATTTTCCTTAACCTCTTCAGGACAGGGCACTTTTCTATGAGATGCTCGCTAGGGATGGCTTGAATGTGGAAGGACGTGCATTGCAGGATGGGGCGTTTGTGTCGTTAAGCCTAACTTATGAAAAAATTGAATAAATAAATTTCAGTTCTAACATCGTAATTTTTGGTACCCCTTTCGATTATTACATAAGTTTGTCTGTTACGTTAAAACTAGAATGTAATAACATTTTTCCTTTAACCTATATGAAATTATATAAACAAATATCATTTACCTTGGGAAATAAATTTTGTAAATGCTATTCAATTTTTTCCAAAAGTTACATTGACGAAACATATTAATAAACTTTCAAATTAATAAAAAAAAATTATGACAAAGATTATTTGCAAAAGAAATAGCAAAATATATATTAAAAGGGAGACAGTGTGGAAAATCTCGAAGCGTGGAGAAACGCTGTCCTACATAGCATGATTTACAAGCATAAAATGTTAGTTACATTTTTTTTTACTTGCAAACGGTTTGCGACTATGCACTTTGGCTTTTTTCATCTTTTTTGTTCATGTCAAGGTTTTTGAAATAAAAAATATATCTGAAATCAAAACAAAAACTGTAACAGAACTGATGCTAAAACCCTAAAGCACTCTCCACATTGTTAAGAAAAAGAAAATAAAAAGCATTAGGAGAGTTATTAGAAACGCGAATGTTTTATATCAAGTAGAAATTTTACAAGCTGTTGGTTTACATTTCGATTATCCTCTCCCTCACCTTGAGCAAAATATAAACAAACTGAAGGTCAGGTTACTCGAACTATGTTCAGTTTCAATATAATGGACATAGGGTGTCATCTAGTAGTCATTAAAAATTGTTCCAGCTGAAAAGGCAGATATGCCTTTCAACGAGACGGTTTTTCTAAAATGCATATGTGCACCGCCTTGCCATGAGGTGCTTCCGTGATGAATGCATATATGACTCAGCCATTGCGAAGAGGTTAAATGGAAGATTTAAATATTTACAGTCTTCATTACTGTTATCCTTAAGTCGAAAATTCTTTTAATAGATTGAAGGTACATAAATTACATACTTAAAAAAAATAAATGATGCAAAATTCTTTCTATAAATAAATATTTGTTGTTTTTTTTTTGTAATCCTTTTTGTCTGTAACTTTCTTTATCATATAATCTTTGCTTCCTAAATCTGACTTGGTAAGAAAATGACAGATTGTCACTTTTATGCAAAATTTTAGTTTTGCTTGAGTGCTTCTATTGTAAGATTAGCTAATTTTTCAAACATAATTATAAGGCATTTTCTCCTTTATTTTAAAATCAACTAGAAATCTCTGATAATAATAAATATAATTTGTTTTTTGAATTTAGGTTGAAGATGATTTAGACAAAGTAAAAAATGCATCTAGCCAGTCAGAGCTTATGAAATCATTCCAGGATTTTGGTAAAAATACAGCTGAATTAATACAACAGGCTGCAAAACGTCAAGCAGTAAGTGTTTTTTCTTTAAATTATTTTGTTTATTGACTTTTTAATAAATTTTTTTTATTGCTTACTTCTTCTTCCAAGGAATTGAAAGATCCTCGACTCAGAGACGACTTGGCAGCAGCTAGAGCTGTTCTGAAAAAGAACAGTATGATGCTTCTTACTGCTTCCAAAGTAAGTTAAGTTCACATTTATTCTTTGCTTGCTTTTAAAATTCCACGGATCAAAAAAATTCTTAAGTGTTGGCCTGTTAAGATAAATGTAATGAAAGGTTAATATTTTTACAAACATTTCTTGAATTTTTTTTCTTGCTTCCACTGTCACTTTATTGTCATTTGAAGCTTATGTTATGTGAACTATCAGGAAAAAGTTATAAAAATTGAATTAAATATTGTGATATTGGTTACCTTAGAAAAAGATCATAATTCTCATTTAAAGACAAAATATAAAAGTATTCCATCAATTTTGTAATTTGTTGAGTTATAGATGTATCTAAATGTGCATAGTAATTTGTAAGTACACATAGGATCTGTTATCTTTTGTTAAGGCCATAACGTGTGTTTTTGAAAAAGCTGATACATTTCTCTGATTTCTTTTGCTACACCTTTGATTCAATACTAAAAGTATTTTTTTTTTTTAATTTTTTTTTAATATTATATTTTTCTAGTAAATTTCTAAGTTAACAAGTCAGTAGAGGTATAATTAAAAAAAAATTCCAATCAAATTGGGGATGCTGGCTAGTGCTAGGAAAACATGTCATAAAAATAAATTGAAAAAAAGAAAGAAAAGAACATCGAGTAATGTATTAGTCACTGTAAAGAATCCTTTTAAGAGGCATTTTTTTCCTTCGTAATTTTTAGTTTCTTTTCAACTTCTAATTTTTCTGAACATTTTTATCATAGAGACCTCATATTTATATATGTTGTATATCTGATTAATGTAAGATTTATTCTAAAATACAAAGCATGGCTTTAAAAAGAACATAATTTTATTTAGTAGAGAATTTAATGTGACAAAGTAGAGCCTTTTTTATATAAAATTTGAAAAAAAATTAATCTTTTGTTATTGAATGTGGTTGGTAACTGTTAATAAATGCTAATGTAGGTGGATATAAATACTGCAACTACTTACATGTATATCTTTGCACATGGAATGTTGACTTTAAATTCTAAACAGAAGCTTATGTTCCATTAAATTTACCTAGAATAAACACTGCTAATGAATTTTATTTTGTTTATATTTGATTAATGTTAAAATAACATTCTTAAAAATGTGACTCTAGGGCATGGTCAAAATAGTAACATCTAGAAAAATTCTTTCCTATCTTTTAATACTTTAAAATAATTTGTAAATTATAAGAAAATAAGTTTTTTTTTCTATAATGCAGCTTAAATTTATGAGAATTTCTGTATAGGTTTATGTCCGACATCCTGAGTTATCTGCTGCTAAAGAAAATCGAGATTATATATTTCGTCAAGTGTGTGAAGCTGTTAATACAATCAGTGATGTTGCTCAAGGTAAATCTACTAGTGGGGCATTAGGACAGCCTCCATATGATGGTCCTGGTGAATTAGCTGCAGCTTTAGATGAATTTGATGTAAGTAAAATTTTATTTTCTGAGTAGACTAATGAAATAATTCGTTATATTAGAGTATCTGTAATATATTTTTGAATGTTACATAATTTTTCTTATTTGTGTTTAACATTAAAAAAAAAGGTTTTTGCAATGGGAGTTATTGCGCTATTCATTTTGATTAATATAGAGCTTGTTAAAAAATTAACTGGCCATAAAATTAAACAATTATTCAACAATCATTTATCCTAAAAGAAGTATTTGATATGGGAAACTTTTTAAGAATTTAGAATAATTTCTCCTTAACCATAAAATTCTAATTTTTGAGGAATAAACAGATTTTAAAATTAAATGACACACATACACAAAGTTTAGGGAATAACTAGTGTACAGCTTAAGATTAAATAGATTTATTCAATTAAAAACAATTTATATCATATACACATGCTATGGAATTAAGGTTTTGATAATTAACCATTAAAATATGCATTAAATTTTTTTAATTCTGTTTTCATCAATATATTATAGCATCTAAGGAACTTCTGTAATGCATTAACTTTGCTGTTTTTGTAGGAGCGTATTTTGATCGATCCCTTAATGTATAATGAAGTTCGTACCCGTCCGGCTTTGGAAGAAAGACTCGAAAGCATCATTAGTGGAGCAGCTTTAATGGCTGATTCATCTTGTACTAGAGATGAACGGCGTGAGCGCATTGTGGCTGAATGCAATGCTGTACGTCAAGCACTTCAAGATTTGTTGTCAGAGTATATGTCAAATGTAAGAATTTTTTTTTCAGCTATTTTTTTCTTCAGTTTTGGCATTTGTTTAGTATTTAATCTGATATAAATATTAGTATTTCTCAATAGTTCTACAATCAATGATAAAAAAATGGAGATTTTTGCTTAGAAAATTAACTTTGAATCATTTGATGATTATATATCATTTTTATTATCCATATTTTATTCATAATTTTATTTATATAAATGTGTTGTTAGTTTTGCTAGTAATTTATACCGGTGGTTATTTTGATTTTTCATAATGAAAAGTTTTCTGAATATAGTCAGATTTTTATTAAGTGCTTGGATGGGATGCATTTAAAAAAAGTGTTTACTGTCAATACCTAAAAGCATATTTCAACAATTCACACTTATAATTGAAAGAAAATGTATAAAATCATCCTCAAAAGTTTCAGAACTCTGGCAACTTTATGATTTTTAAAAATAAGGATTGTTTTAAATATGCTTACAAATTTATATACTTTTTTGATTTAAGTTTTACTTTTTAGGCTGGAAGGAAGGATATGTCTGATCCATTAGATAAAGCTGTTGATCACATGACAAGAAAGACCAAGGACCTGCGACGACAATTGCGTAAAGCTGTTGTTGACCATGTCTCTGATTCCTTCTTGGAAACTAATGTGCCTCTCTTAGTTTTAATTGAAGCAGCTAAAAATGGGAATGAAAGAGAAGTTGAGCAATATTCTCAAGTTTTTACCGAGCATGCTAATAAATTGGTTGAAGTAAGTGATAATTTTACTGTAGTTGGTTTTTTAATCTGTTACTAATCTCGTACATTTATTTAATGCACGATTAATGATAGTAATGTACTTAATTGCGATTAATGTACGATTAATGATTTAATTAATGATACTTTTTCAATCCTTATGTCCATATGTAAGCCATAAAAAAAATAAAACTCAATTAGGAAGAGTAGGTATATATATTTGTAGAGTAGGTGTATATGTATATATATTTCGTGTTTTTTGACTTGTTGATTGCTACAGTACCTTTCAAAATTAATATTTACACTGATATACTATGAATTTCATCATAGTTTTCCTAATATAACTAACCAATCTTATATATTAAAATCCGAAGGTAAACAAACTTAACTATGTATGTCCGGATGACGCCAAATTTTCTCAAAAACCACAAGACACAGAAATTATCAATTTCGGGAATGATCTGAGGAATCCGTTTTGACCATTTATATTCCGCTAGTTTAATTAGTTAAAAAGATATTAAAAACCTTAAAATGCATCGTGGCGGCATCTGCAGAGAATATCGGGAAAAATTTGTTTTTACAAAACAACGAAACTTCGCATATAAATACATTTATTTAAAAATTAATATAATAAAATTATATATATATCTTTCTTTCAATTTAATTATTTTACAATTTTTTTTAAATAAAAAATGAGTCGAAATCGGTTCCTTTTTTTGAATACAAATTATAAGTTCTGCCGCTTGAACTTTCTTTCACGTTAATGAAAAAATATTTTACACTAAAAAAAGTTCATGCTTTTCTTTTTTCCTGTGTGTAGAACAATATTATACGTAATCTGTACAAAGATTGATAAAATATCTTAAAAATTGTGGTTAAAAAAAACAATATCTTTCTTTCAATTTAATTATTTTACAATTTTTTTTTAAATATTTTCGGAACTTTTTTTTCAGAAGTTTTTAAAACACGATCTAATAATTTTGTAATTTTGAAAATTTCTAAGAATGTACTTTTGCATTTCTGGTGGCTGCAAAATTAAATGAAAAAAATTGCCTAAAATGACAGTAATAATTAATTCTAATTACATTCTTTATTTTTGTTTCATACTTTTTGATTACAAAAGCAATCGTTTCAATAGCTATCTGTAAATTTTTCTTTTATTAATTACTTATAGAAATTTGATTTTAATAAATATATGTGTTTTTTAAAAGGATTATTTCTATTTCATTACTAAAGGAATTCTTTGTTAATTAAAATGTACATCGTCTATTATTTATATGAAGTTCTAAAGCATTAACTTAAAAATGAAGCCCCCCAAAAAATATTTTACTTTAACGAATAATGAAATGGGATATTGAAAAAATCTGCCTTTATTGTAAAGCTCAATTCAATGTTCTTCCCCGACGTGTCTGTAGTTTGGTTGGTTAACCCACTGCTTTATAAACTGCGTTCCCGGGTTCGAAACTGAAGAGGAACAAACTTTCAATTTCGCATTACACTACTTTTTAAAGATTAATATTTTTTTACTGGAATGAAAAAGGTTAAATTTAAGATGAAATAAATTAATTCTTTGTTAATTAAAAAGTACATCGTCTATTATTTTGGATCAAAATACATTTGAGACATTTTTTACTTTTAGCATCAGAATCGTTTTCTTTTTATTGCTTCACATTAATAATTTTTTAATTTTAACGCACAACTGTTAAGACCTTAAAACATCAGAAAAATCATTTTAAATTTTTTTAGTGGAATGAAAAAAGGTTAAAATTAAATCTGTTATTTTTTTAATGGTTTTTTAGTACATGTATATAAATATATATATCTAGGCTTTCCCCCATACTGTTTTTTTTTCTAACTTGTATATATTTATATGTTTAATCAAACGTTCAGAAAAAAGCAATCGTTTCAATAGCTATCTGTAAATTTTTCTTTTATTTATTACTTATAGAAATTTGAATTTTATAAATATATATATATGTTTTTTTAAAAGGATTATTTCTGTTATTTTAGATCAAAATACATTTTAGAGACATTTTAAGTTAACTATATGTAACAATTGATTGATTCATGAAAATCTGAAATCTATTTTATTATTTTAGATTCTTAGAAACTAACTATTATTAAAGAAAGGATGAACGTTTTTTGTTTTACTCTTAGCATCAGAATTGTTTTCTATTTATTGCTTCGCATGAATAATTTTTTTAATTCTAACGCAATATTTTTTTTATAAGTCATACATTGAAATTTGAAACTATATCTTATCTGTGAGAAGGAGAGGAAGATAAAACAATAATTTTACACTATAAAAACCGCGTTCGGGCTATAGAGAGGGGAAAGAAACCTGTCTCAAATCAAAAATATGTGGAATAGAACAAATTTCGAAAAAGGGAAATTTTTTGACATAATTTTAGAAATCACTCACATTGTGCACGTACAAACACACACACACAAAAAATGCTGGTGTCATGAGGAAAAGAGAAAGCCTGAGCAACGCTGGGCTTAGCGGTGGGGGGGATGGAAGTCATTTTGAAAATGAGTATTAGAAATTCTGATTTTGTGAAAGAAAGGGAAAATTTATAAAAGTAGAGATAGCCCATGCAACGCCGGGCCATGCAGCTAGTTATTGAATGATTTGTTGTTGGCAGTCTATTAAAAAATGCTGATGATTGACATTATAAAAATGGTTTAATTGGTTTATGTATGTTAAATTATATCTGGTTTTTATATTATCGAAATATCGACTTAATTTTCAGAAAATTTTGAAAATCTTTTTCGTTGCATAGTTTTATTTTTAAAAGCATTAAAAATGCATTATAGAGAAATCGAAGTATATTTTATATGGGATTAGTTTTCATATGTTAAGGGTTTCTTTTAAATTGCAGGTTGCAAATCTTGCTTGTTCAATGTCCAACAATGAAGATGGTGTTAAAATGGTTCGCTTTGCTGCTGCTCAAATCAGTAATCTCTGTCCTCAGGTAAATTAAAGATTAAGGCATGTTATTGATTTGTTTACCATGAATTTAAAAAGCTAAATTAAATTTAAAATCTTTCATTTTTAAGATGTAGTTATGACAATAGCTGTGTGATTGTGTTAATGGCTATAAAAATTGCCAACCACTATTTTTCTGTACATTAACTTTTGTTTACATATGAAATTGTTTTTCTGACTATATGAATATTGCTAAATTTTATGTTTTTGCATCTTAATTTAAATAAATTTAACTTGATTTTTTATTTAGTTATATTGTGAAATTATTTTTTTATTTTAGTTTGAAGATGAGTTTTTAAAAATAAATGAATTATTACACGTCTAAAAATTGCTAATAAATAATAACCAATTAAACATTTTACATTTGAATATATTTTTTAATGATCTTCTATTATGTTCTTTTTATAGGTTATTAATGCTGCTAGGATCTTGGCTGCGCGTCCTCGATCCAAAGTTGCTCAGGAGAATATGGATGCTTTTAAAGAAGCTTGGGAAAATCAAGTTCGAATTCTCACTGAAGCAGTTGATGACATCACTACAATTGACGATTTCTTAGCTGTATCAGGTAATGTTTTTGGACAATACATAAACCTGTGGTTCTCAATTTTTGTCCTGTGAAACACTGAAGCTCTATGATGCCATTTCTAGTGTTTCTCAAAAATGAATCAGATATTTATTTGTTGTAGTAGAAAAATGAGTGCAGTATAATGTAATTTTTGAGTTACTGAGCTTCTTCAAATTACTCTAAAAAGTTCTGGTAAAGATAAATACCTAAGTAAGGCAAAATTAGGAATTATTTCCCATATTTTATCTATCTTCTACATATTGTGAGGCATGATTTTCAAAGAGGATAAATGTTAAAACCAAGAAACTTTTGAGCCTAGGAAAATTGAAAGAGGAGAGGTGATTGGATTTTTCATGTATTAACCCCAATTTGATATCTGCAAGAACTGCAAATCCCTGTTTTATGAAAGTTATATTGCAAGTATTCCATGCAAAAAACACACTAGTTCTCAAGTTTTATATTGCCTGAATTCAAAAAGATTGAGTACCAAAGTGATTAATGATAGATTTTTATTGCTAATTACAAGTTTGAGCAGCTAAAGTTTTCCTAAAGATTTGTGAATTTCTTGTTTAAAAAAGGTGTCAATTTACTTTAAATATTTTTTAACGCTTCTCCAAAAGGATATAAGTTTATTAAATGTAAACATTCTCTCTTTATATGTTAACTGTGAAGTAGAATTCATTTAGGTAGAAATTTCATTAAAAATTGTAAATGAGTTTAATATATGTATGCTTGGCAAATTTTAAATAAAATTAATTTGAATTAATTTATTTTTCTAGTTTTGTGCTTAAATTTAATATTTGCGTTGAACCAACATCTTTTATTTGCTGTGTGGATGTCCTTTTCATTTTTATAAGAATATTTATTCCTAATATTGTTTCTTAATTTTAGAAAATCACATATTAGAAGATGTAAATAAATGTGTCCTTGCTCTGCAAGAGGGGGATGCTGATACTTTAGATAGAACCGCTGGTGCAATTCGAGGACGTTCTGCTCGAGTTTGTAATGTGGTAGCTGCCGAAATGGATAATTATGAACCTGGAATTTATACTGAAGGAGTTTTAAAAGCAGTTGCTATTCTCAAAGATCAGGGTAATACATATTTGATACCTTTCAGTCCCTAAAGTAAAAAGTAGATTATTGTTACTCTTTTTTTTAAACAGCCTTATTTTTTTTTTCTGTACAATTTGTACTTTTTTTTTCACCATAAATTGTGTTATCTATATTAGCTACTATTATGATAAGAACACAAGTTTCATTGTAATGATAAAGAAGCATTTGCTGGGATAGAGAATTGCTGTTTCTAAATTGCAAATACAGTTGGACCTGTATTAAACAGAGTCACTAAATCCCGAAAAGTTCGTTACGTGAAAAATTTGTTAAATGCAGATTTCTTTTAATATATTTTAGAAACCACATAAAACAAATTTTAAATTCATAAACAATATATGTTTAAAAAGTAATTAATTGCCTTTTTTGTAAATTAATATCTATTTTATATATCTTACCCATTGAAAACAAATCTGCAAGGGAAAAAAGAATTGTCTAGAAATACATTTTATTTTTATTTTAGAAAATAATTTTATATTAAAATTAATGAATTTTTTTGAATGACATTTTTTTATTTTAAGCATACACTACCATATGTGTCCTTAAATTTAATTACTGATAAAATCTGTTAATTTCATTTCAGTTTTTTGTTTGAAGAATAATGGCAATTTTATTACTCTAGGTGAAATAGACAACTGGTAAATGGTGGTCATTGACAACCATGAAATGTGCTAAAAGGGAATAATTTGGGTTCTTGCCTATTATCGCAACCTATTGGCGAAATTATATTAAACAAAGTACATGATTGCCAATTCAGTGCATTCGACGCATGCAAAATTAGGGTTGCCAACTTGATGAGTTACCACGAACATTAGCGTTTGTTGCAATGATACACAAGTACCATAATTTGCAAAATGTCCAGAAATATTTAAAAAACAAGGAGAAAAAAAAAACAAGTCGCGAGATAAAAAGTTTGAACAGAAAATGCACTTTGCTATTTGGGGTGTGTTTTACAAAGAAAAAGGTAAAATGTTCTTGGTTCCTAGGAAATTTTCGCAAAATAGAGGTTTGTTATATGGAGGTTTGACTGTTTAACTAAAAAGTTAAGGATTTTAATATATTTTTAGAAAATTTTGGGGTTGTTAAAAATTTAATTACATAGAATCTTTTGAGATGCATTTTTTATATCTAACAAGGATTCTACCAAAGGAATCTAAAAACTTTTCTTATGAAATATACAGTAATTTCATAAATGGGACTTGCTTAAGTTCAGATTAAAATAGTCATTCATTCATCAAAATTTGATCGTATTTAAAGATGAAGTATTAATTGTTAATGTTATAAAATGTATTAAACTTTCAAATTTCCAGATACAAATATCTTAATCTCATTTTTTTCATGTGTATTTAAAATTTCTGTAGGATTTTATGTAGTTATGTAATTTTATGTGCATACCTTATTGAAATATTATAATCAATGAAAAGTAAATATATTAAATTGTTATTTTATTCGTTTTTAATTATCTTTGACCCCTTAATCTCGTAAACTAGAATTAGGTTTTAAAATTAACCTTATCGTAATGATTTGATTTATAATTTGAAAATATCTGGACACAAAATTCTTATTGTTATGAAATAATCTTAGAATTCATGTTTTTTACAGTACAATGCATAATTATTACATTAGCAGTGTACATTAGTTTACCAAATTCTCTAATGAAATGGACAATGCTTGTATGATTCTATTTAGAAATTATTTAATCATGACGCTCATGATGTATTTATTTTCCTTGACTTCTAATGTTTTAGCAATCAATTGAATTATTGAAATAAAATTTAACTCTTTATTGCTACAGTCATGCCAAATTTTGCATCCCGTGTGGAAATAGCAGTTGAAGCATTAAGCACGAATCCTCAGAAGGAAGTTGATGAGAATGAATTTATTGATGCATCTCGACTTGTTTATGATGGAGTGAGAGATATTAGAAGAGCTGTTCTGATGAACAGGGTAATTAATACATTCATTAATTTTTATTTTGTGTAGTGGTTTTCTTTAAATATTGCCCTGTTTTTCATTTGATTCTTATTTTTAGACTGCTGAAGAGCTTGATTCTGAGACTGAAATAGAATTTGAAGCTAATACTTCTGAAACTAAGAGTAAATGTAAGTTTCTTTATTAATATGTTTTAATTAATAGCTTATGAATAATTAAATACTCACTTTTATTAGTTAAGTATGACAATAAAAGAATTTTTTTATTGATGCTTAAAATTCTTATTAAAATCAATAAAAAATTCTGAGAAGAAAAAGAAATGAGTTGGATGACTCAATTAAACAAGTGTAAATTTTTCATTAAAAATGCATTAATTTCTTCCAGTTAAAAGAAATTTGGATTTATTGAAATATATTTTTTACTTGAATTAATATTTAAACTTTTTATAAATAGTTAAATGTTTGAAAAATGTATCCGGGAGAAAAAAGGAACTTCAGCAAGTGTATGTTCTTATAAACTATTTAAAATATAAATAAATAGTTTAAACACACACAAATTTGAAGAAATATGTCTGCTGTCAGTGTAAATATAAATTATATAAATTGTTAAAAAAAATTTAAGTTAATTGTAATTTGTTTTTCAAAATTTTTATAGAGATTGATTTAAGAGATACATAATTTTATTCATGTAGCAATTGAAAAACTTCCACTTGTCTCAGTTACTATTCAAATTAAAACTTCAGATGACTGCCCTGTTATTAAATTAACATGCAAATAATCAGGATTTTTTGTGTGTAAAGCACAAATGCTTACAATAGATCACATTGATATAGTTTTAAAATGGATAATTTTTGTTGGGGGAAAAAAAGTTGTGTATAAAAAAAAATACTGGCACAATTTATGGCTTATTTTTAATGATTATATATATCTGAAAGATGAAACTAAATTACATTTTTTAGGAATGTTGGTTACATAGCGTTATATTATAAAATATATGGAGTAGGTAATTGTTAGGATGATGTGCATATGTAGTAACGTATTGATTTTTCATTGTTTTAGTTGTACATACTTGATACTAAAATATGTTTATATTTTTAACAGCAAGTGCACATACTGATTTTGATGAATATCCTGAAATTAGTGGTATAAACAATACCAGAGTAAGTTTATTTTATTTATATATAATTTATTTTCCAGAGTAAACATTTTTGTGAGTGAGAAGTAATTTTTAAAAAAATGTATTGAATATATTGCTTTTTATTTAACATCCTGTCTTTCAGCAATAAAAGATATTAGACTCAGAATGATTATTTTAAATTCACCATTGTCTATTTTAGAATGCAATAGGTTGCTAGCTAATTTAACTGTGTTATTCCAGGCTTTATATTTAACATCATAGATTTAAACAAGTTTCTCCATTTTGCAATGTGTAAATTATGTGTACAAATAATTTTATGTAAATGCAGTATGTGTGGGAAAACAGTAGTATCCCTATAAAATCCATAATATGTTCTTTTTATTAATCAATTAAGTAAACATTTGTAGAAACAGTTATGGAATAAAACATCTTACTTTTTTTAAGGAGAAATTCGTTTTAAAAAGGTCATTTTACTCTGGTGATAGACTTGTGATTTCTCTTGTGAATATAAGTTCTAAGTTTTTGTTCCATGCTTAGAGTGTACTTTAAAATATTAATGGCTACATGTAATTGTCATGTATGCCTCACTTGTTATCTTGTAAATAATAATTTAGGGCAGTGGTTCTTAAACCATGGTCCAGGGGGTTCCCAGTGCTTTTTATTCAACATCTAGATTTCCTCTTTTACAGACTCTAAATGACCTTGTGGGAAAAATTGAAAGATGTGCTAATCTACACTAGCTCACTAAATTGTCCCCAGTGAAAAACTACTAGAACATGTATTTTGATCAAGATTGTTACTCAATCTTTTTATTGTTTGTAACACTAAAGCCATTTCTACAATATAATATTTTCAAAAAATGTGATAGAAACACATGTGCAAAGATTAATGACTGAATTTATAACTTGTCGATACAATAACAATTGCAAATATCTCAATTTCCTAATCAAATTGCACTAATAACAGCATTTGTAAAAGAAATGCAGCACCACCTTTTCATTAAAAATTTTAATTAATACAGTTAAGTGCATTATTTATTTGAAATTGGTATTTTGTAATATTTTTATAATTAGATGTTTACTGTTTTTTTCTTGAAAGAAAGAAAGGCTAAAGAAGTCTGTATAAATAGCAGAGGCAGTCTTAAGATTATTGAGGAACCTTTACATCACTCACTCAGCTATGTGTTGGGAGCCAGGGGGGAGTGTTCAAAATCTTTGGTGTTTGTGATGTCAAGCTGATATATAAAGGGAAAGGGGGGCATATTGTGATCGAAAGTTTTAAGATCTGTTGATTTAGGGCAATATGAACAAATGGTAAACAGATTGATATTAGAATGAAATTTTTTTTGTTAACAAAAATAGGTATGTATTCAAAAAAATAATAGTATTGCATTTGTGCAGTACTAATATTAATATTCACCGGTAAACAAATTTATTAGTGTTCCTTGATAAACAGATTATTTCTTCACTCATGAAGACAAAAAATATTGAGGCCACCTTGCTGATTTTAAAATTGTATTCTATTATGAGTCCCTTTACTGCATGGAGATTTATTGAGTTAAGTGATAGATTGCATTTTGTTTCTCAAGACATAAAAAGGTAACCAAGAGCATATTGTTGAATCATAGCCTTACGTTATAATGTGACATGTGTAAAGCCAGAGCTCATCTAGGATTTGTGCTGCATTTTCTATTATATAATCAGAATAATAATTGCCAATTAAAATCACAATTGCTTCAAGAATAAATGAATTATGAACTTTAATATTCATGTTGAAATCAGTTTTTTAAGTACATTTTCATATTCTTTTGGTTTGTTTCCCAAGTAATTGTAGTTTTATCTGCAAAATAGTTTGGAAAATTAGAAAAAAAAATTTACTCTTACAAATTATAGTTGTATTTCAGTTAAAAATAATAACTTTAAGGTATATTTAAACACAATTAGATCCCCTCCCCCTTCAAAAAAAAATAACGAATTATTATATTGTCCTGAAAATTATGCTTCATACACAAAATTGCAAAACAAAGGTGGAAATGTGACTATTTCTGATATATAATTTCTGCATAATTTTATGAGGGAACAAAATAGGTTAATTAGCATAAAATGTGTGTAACACAGAGGGAAAAAGTGTACTAAAGCTGTTGATGACAAAAGATGAAAATGAAATGTATCGGATAGTCTTTTCATGCCTTCAAAAGTTACTTTTCTCTCTCAAATCCTAACTTTTTTAAAATCAATATCAACATCAAATAAGAAATTGGCAAGTGGAAGAACATATTAATTAGGCAGTTAATCTATGGAAACAGGTTATTCGATCTGTTGACTATAAAATTACCTTTTTTAAAATTGGTGTAAAATATATGTATGTTGTAAACAGGGAATTGATGGCTTATATTTACGATCTTTTAATTAAAACTACTACCTTCTATTAATATCAATTACTCAATAATGCTTTAATAGTTTTCAACAGAATTCACCTTGCCATATAGCAAAGATATGCAAATAATGGCTAAATGCTAAAGAAATTTTAGTTTAATTGGCCTGGAAACCATCTTGACTTAACCCCATAGAAGATCTATAGCACTGTTTGAAAATTCTTGCCTAAATGTATCATCTATGAAATAAAAGACAATAGATGCTATAATTTCCTGTTAGTACTATGTTTCAACAAAAATTTCTTTAAATACTTGTCAGCTCAATGAGCAACCTTTTGATGATATAATCAAGAATGAGGTACCCTACTAACTATTAATAGTGTTTGTGTAAATTCTGTTATGTTATTTTAATTCAGCATTAAGTATATTTGTAAATATTTGCATAACATGTAACATTTTTACTAAAGCATGTTAGGTTGAAAGATACAAAAATTCAATAAGTATCCACAATTTTAACTATCAACATATGCTAGCTTAAATACTGTTTGTTTTATATTGCTACATGGATCTGTCATCAGACCTTTAAATTTGCATTGAAAAAAATTGCATATACTGAAATGTGGTATTTGTGTGTGTGCTTGGTAAAAATCTGTGAAATGTATTAATTTTAAAATCGTTTCTACATGATCTATCAAAACTATTACTTAAGAGAAAGTTTAAATCTTTGTAACTGAACACAAAATACTGAAATAGATCCCTTGTAATGTAGGCAACTTTATACATATGTGCAACTTGATAAATACTTAATTGAAGCTAATAATTATCTAATGTATGCTGATGAATTTAATATACATGTAGAGGGGAATTAGAGGAGTTTATTTGATAAGATCTCTTGTATATTCTCCTTAAAGCTTCGTTTAATAATCTTTATGTGTGTATATATCCATTTTTAATGTGAATTTATTACAATAAACCACATAAACTGCAAAACTTGTATAAAATTGTGCAGAGATTGCTGTTCTTAATTTCTTATTTTTCTTTGTTTAGGATGCATATCGGTATATTTCAGAAGAAGACAAGCAAAAGATTGCTGCTCAAGTCGAGAACTTCCGTACTGAGAAGAGTAAATTCGATAGAGAAGTTGCCAAATGGGATGACACAGGAAATGACGTTATTGTACTTGCTAAGCAAATGTGCATGATCATGATGGAAATGACAGACTTTACTAGGTAATATGTGTTTTAAAATAATTTTAACTATGAAAATTAAATTAAATAAAATTTTAAAAATTTGAAATTAAATTCATAATTATTTGTGCGTGAAAATAAAAAAGTAGAGGAAAAACTTTATTGAACTTCATAAGTGATTAAATTAAATGATAAAATAAAGTATATCTTTCATCTAAAAGATTCAATAATTTAATACCTAAAATTTGATCACATGATTTTATAAGAATTTGTTTCCTTTCAATAATTTTAAGGAATTATATGTACTTGTACAATCTTATTATATTGATTGATGATTGAATATGCACAATAATTGAGCGCTTTTTTTTTGTATTAATATTTAATTATTTCTTTTAGAGGAAAAGGGCCATTAAAAACAACAATGGATGTAATCAATGCCGCTAAAAAGATTTCGGAATATGGTACAAAATTAGATAAATTAGCCCGACAAATTGCTGATCAGGTATTTTGACTTTTATATATTTTTCTTACTTTTTATTTATTAGTTTTCTTTTTATGATTGTTGATGATGTTTAATGATGCTAACAAAAAAATAATTGCAGATTTGGAAAGATCATTTACTTCGCCACAATATGGCATAATTTATTTTATGTACCACATATTTGAAAAAATTACTTTAAAATTACGGGTTTTTTTTTTAAATTGTTTTTTCGTTTTTTTCCCTTTTTGCGAGAAATATTTTAGCATTATTTTTGTTTCATTTTTTTTATTTATAAAAATAATTGCATGAAACTTTTTTCCGCATATCGAACATTTCAAAAAATGCTCACAATTTTAATTCAACATTTAATATACTGTTGTGGAATTTTGTAATTATAAAAATTTCTACTTTTTTCAACATACAACTATTTTTTATAAAGGTACATTTTTGTTTCTCCAGGGCCTAAAAAGTTGCAAAGTGAGTGAGTGATATTAAAGTCCCACTGTTGACTTACTCGAGAGCTCTGATAGCAAGAGGGGAAGAGGAATTCCCACGACAATATGTTCTGCATTTAAAAATGTTCGTGCAATGCTGGGGAGAAATAAACCTGTCTAACAAAGAAAAGAAGCGAAAAAATTTCGAAACAGGGAATTTTAAGTTATACACTTGGTAGAAGCCCAAGCAACGCCGGGCTAAGCGGAGGTGGGGGGGGGGTGAAAGTCATTTTGAAAAAGAGTATTAGAAGTGCTGATTTTGTGAAGGAAAGGGAAAATTTATATAAGTAGAGAAAGCCTGTGCAAAGCGGGCCATGCAGCTAGTAAGAATCATTAAATGATAAATAAAATGGTTAAGAAATTCTACTTAAACTGAAAGTAACTTAAATAATGTATGTAAATACAAAATACACATAATGCATATGTATAATCTTCAGAGCAATATTAAACAATATGTTCGTATTTCAGTATTTTCATAGATTTAGGCTTAAAACAATTATAAACCCTCTGGCCTGTAAGTGCTGCTAGCGAAAGAAACCTCCAGCACACATTTGTGTCCTTCATCCCATACCTGTAGGTAATGAAATGGCAAGAAAGTCTGATGCCATGGGAAAAAGACATAGCTGAAGTTCTTCTCATAATGGTCCACTTGTATTATATCAGATAATCAAATTCATAAAAATCATTATTCAAAAAAATACCATATTTATTCTAATTTAAACCACACCTTTTTCCCATGTTAATGCTATTGAAAATAGAGTGATTTGGAATTGAAGGTGGAAAAATTCGTTGAATGAAGGAAACAGAACATGATAGTGATGGTAAGAGAAGTTATTGGCTCATGCACATATTTAAAAGTTTTTAATTCTGGTAAAATAAATTATTTACTTATCAGTTCTTATGTTAAACTTTTTAATTTCATAAATATTGGACATCAATAAACTTGCATTTTTTTTTACTTTTTCCCTAAAAGGTGTTGAGAATTTGGGGTGTGGCTTAATTCGAACAAATATGGTTCTTAAAATATATATTTATTAAAATCCATATACATATATATATATATATATATATATATATATATAAATTAGAAAACTTATTATGTTTTCATTTTCTTGTTATGTTACAATTCAAAAGACATAGTTCATTATTGAAACTAAATTATATTGTGATAAACAAATTAGCATATTTTTAAAATTCATAAGCTGTATTGGAGCAACAGATATCTGTTGTTCATTACATATGGAATCTGGTGGGCTATGTAACAATGGCTTTGAGTCTTATGTTGTAACATGCTAAAACTGCTGAGGACTTATTTCTTGTGAAGTAAAAAAAAGGGAGATGGATTCAGTCTTATAACTGTATCTTAGTTTAAAATCTCAAGATCCATCACATGAATTGTTTTCGTACTAGTGCAACCAAAATAAACTAGTCAAAGCTATATTCTGGTGCTGTCATAATTATAAATTTTAATAAAGTTTTTTTAAAATAAATATCCTTATTAGCTCTTTGGATTGCTTATCATTACTTATTGTTATATATTTGTTTCATTGCTAAAGTATTCATCGTATGATTTTATTTACAGTGCCCTGAATCTAGTACAAAGAAAGATCTGTTAGCCTACCTTCAGAGAATAGCTCTTTATTGTCATCAACTGAACATCACTAGTAAAGTAAAAGCAGATGTGCAGAATATTTCAGGAAGTCTTATTGTATCCGGTGTATGTATTCATTTATTTTTACTTTAACAAAAGCAGTTCAAAAATTTATTCCTTTTAATAGAGGTAGTAGTTATATTTTTCCATCTTATATCTCTGAAAAAATAAGTGTACCATTTTATTTGTTTCATTTTTGCTTCTTATAAAGCAAATTGCTTTAAACCAATTTCATCAAATTACATAAATCAGTTCTAATTCTTTGAAAAAAATACTTTTTCAAAAGGCTTTTGAAATTTAATATTTCTAATAATTAACAAGGAATTTTTTATTTTACCTAAATTATGTTTGGGATATGAATTGCCAAATTTCTTACTAAAGGTCAATATTAAAATATTATTTAAGTAAAGTAAGAAAAATTAGGAAAATAACTTGAAAGAAAGGCCTGTAAAAATTGTTTATTTTTAAAGCCTTTTTTTATACATAAAATTTATGTATTTTAATTTAATTAATGATTAAACTGAAATATTTTAAACTTATGTTAGTAATCTATTTTTACAATGTATTTATTTATCAACCAAAATTATTGTATTAAGTTGTATCATTTCATTTTTAAGAGATTTTTTTTCTTAAAATTGTTCTCTCTCTCTCATAAAAATAAAAATAGAAGTTATGCACTCTTTCAATTTTTTTCAGTTGGACAGTGCCACATCACTAATTCAAGCTGCCAAGAACTTAATGAATGCTGTAGTTTTAACCGTCAAAGCTTCCTATGTAGCATCTACAAAGGTATTAATATTATGCAAATATATATACTTAGAACTTGACTTTTTTTTAATTATTTTTTATTACTACAAACATATGTTTATAGAAGTATGTTTATTTGAATTTGTTTTGTAATTTATCTGTCTTTTTTTAATATAAAAATTGTTAAAATATTTTAACTTTACTGAAATAAGTTTTTTTCTCTTTCAGTATCCAAGAAGTGTCCAAGTTGCAGTAAGTATTTTTGAACTAATTCTCATTATGACCAAATACATATACATATTCATTTCATTTTTAGTTTCGTAAATAACAAATAGTATTATGTTAAAAGTGCCATTGTGCTTTGATTGAAACAATTCTGGTTGCTCGTGCTGTTACTACATTCAGACATGAAATTCACTGAAAGTTTCTTCTTTAACTTGTTTTATTATTTTAGTCTGTTTGAAAAAATGGGTATCATTTTATAAGGTGGATATTTTCTTACGATGAACTAACTATATTTATACTCAAGTGCTCATTCTGTTTTATATGAATTTCCCAAAGCTTTATTACAAAAGACTGTTCCTCAAACTTGATTGCAAAATATTGCTTCCTGAAAAATCTTTAAAAATTAGTTTTCAGTGTATTATCATTTAATGCTCATAAAAAGTAATTTCTAAAAATTATATATATGATTGATTAATGAAAAAATTGGATTGCAGTTTTAGACAAAATCTTTTAATTGATTTGTAAATTCATTAAGCTTTTGTTTTATAACTGTACATAATATATGACAGAAAAACTTGAAATTTTGAACTGTCTACTTGAAATAAATAAAAAGCGGATTATCTTAATTGAATGAATGATTAATTTTTAAAGGATTATAATTTATAGCTTTTGTGGATTTTAATAGTACAATATAATTTAAAAAGACATTGTTTTTAAATTACATTCATAATGCAAAAAGTAATGACAATCTAAATTATCAGTCATTGATATTTTAAAATTTATTATCTTGCATTTTATTGAATGAATAATGCATAATATTTTATTTAAAACTTTGCTATAATTTTCTGTTTATAGTCTCCCATTGTGGTTTGGAAGATGAAAGCTCCTGAGAAGAAACCCCTTGTACGCCGTGAAAAGCCAGAGGAGGTACGAGCCAAAGTTCGTAAAGGCTCCCAAAAGAAACATATTGCTCCTATTAAGGCCCTTAGTGAATTCCAAAGTCCAGCAGAGAGTGTGTGATCATTAGACTTGACATCGACTGAATTCTCAGTGCCTATGGCCTCATTTTTGTTTCTCCCACAATATGAGACAAGTTTGACTTTATCCAATTTGCCTCTAGTGTCTTTCCACCTTTGTCCTACAGCTCAGAGAGTGAAACAGTTTTTATCTCTGCTTTCAATAAAAACTTTTACTTTTAGTTTTTAGTAATAAAAAAAAAACGGAAAAAATGGATCTCCTGCGATCAATATTTAAAATTGATGAGTCTGTGAGTTCTGCTTTTTCTATCTTGTACTTATTATGTTTGACTGGTTAGTTTGTATTTTATAATTCTGAATTTTTATATATATTTTATATATTTATATGTTAATTTTAGAGTTTTAATATATGCTTTACATAGGATGGCATTCCTTTTCGCAAGGAAAAATATTTTTGTTTCCTTGTGGCATTTAAAAATGTTTTTCTGTACCGAGAAAAACTTAGTAACTGTGAATATCTTGTGATGTGTTTCTCATGCAGTCTGGTGTGTGTATTTTTCATATGTTATTTAAATATAAAATTAATAATCTGCCATTGATACTACTGTAGCGTATGTAATAAATAGCAATAAAAAAAATAAGTACTGTGTGTTACTCAACCATTGTAATGTCCTATTGATAGTCAAAATCCAGTTATTTTACATGTTTTGTAAAACTTTTATAGGATCATTTTAATTTCCTGTTTTAGGCTTTTGTAATTTTATGACTTGCAGTTAAATTTATTCTTTTTGTTTTTTTTTACAAGAATTCTCAGCTGTATATTTAGTTCTTAAGAATTTATCTTAAGTTGATTAACATGTAGATCATTTGAATACATTTCATTTAATTAATGGTAATTGATAATTGAACATATTGCATATAAACTCTTAAGCTTTTAAAATTACTGCATTGAAAATTGTAAAGATCGTTTGAAATAAAAAAATTTTTTTTTTAAATTAAGGAACTAGTTAATGAATTAATGTTACCTTTTTATATAAATATTTAAATTTTTTCCTATTGTGTTTTAATTTTAAGTTGGCATTTTATTCATTAGTGTTATCTTTTTAATTGAATTTTTATGAAGTGTATTAATTTTACATTGATGTTTTAAGTTAATGATCTTTGAAATTTTAGATGCATGTATTTTAGTAGCTGCTGTTTTAAAACATGTGATTTCTTCTACAAAATTCACCTTTAGAGAAGTTGTAAAATTAATCTTAATTAGTATATCTTTTATTTATTAGGGGACAAATTTGTTTTTTTCCCCAATTAATATGCATGAAAAAATTATACAATGTTTTCTTTCTTTAAAAAAATAAATATTTAAAAATGAATTCATATTAAGTAGGAAAAACATGAAGCGTTAAAAATTGAAGTGTGTGAAATTTTCAATAAAAAGTGTAAACTATATATATTTTGTCATGGTTTCCTTATTTATAATCTGCACGTTTACACTCCCTCTCCCAATTTATTATAGAAATTTTCTAATGTAATGTTTGTCATAACTACTGTTTTTCACATATTTATCTTAAAACACTTTATTTAAAAAAAATGTATTCTCATAAAAGGGAACACTACAACCAATTTATTTCTATGAAGTTAAATGTATACAATCAATTCTGCGACTAAACAATTGAGTCGAGTTGTTGATATTGACTTAACTGTTTGGTTGTGAAATGGTGTATGCTGACTACTCTTATGGGAAGGGTTATGTTTTATAAAACACATAGACAAAAAAAAGCACTGAGGTGTAATCTTTAAGCTAAAAATTAAAGAACTGTCGGTGTAAGAAAGAGGTTTGCCCTAAGTATGCCTCTGACGTTTGGGCACATCAAGAATATTCTTGTGGTTTCATTAATGCATTTTTGAGAAAACTACAGGCGAAACAATTGCTTTTACATTATATAAAAAATAAAGTTAAGAAAAGGAGATGATATATTCCACAATTAAATAAATTATTCTTATCTAGGATTCTGAAGAAATATACATATGCTCTAAATTAAGAGAAATTGTAGATTTTAGACATTTCTTTTACTTTTTCTAGAGAAGTACAACACAAAAGTTTGTAGCTCGCAATTAAGAATTTTAAGGTAAAATAGTTTTACACAAAAATAGCACTTGAAACTTGCTAACAACCAGCTACCTTTGTTATGCCAAGAGTCCTTCCTGTCATTTTGCAATTTACAGTATGCAGAAATGTGTTTTTCATATGTGATTATAATGTATTGTAAAAAGCTGTAAATTATTTATCATTTTCGCACAAAATATTCAATTAGCTATTTGTATGTAAGTGCTATTTTCATAAAAGTAGCACCTATAATCATGAAAACAAACTGCTTGATTAAAAATCCCTAATTTTTTCATATGATTTTTTTCTTATAATATTGAGAATTTGCAATAAAATTTCTCGAAACTAGCAAAAATATTGACAACACATAAAAAAAAACAATGTGTTTTTGCCATTTAATTTCTTTTATTAGATATATAGGGCTATATATATAAAATCTAGTTCAATACAGAAGTGTCCCCAGTGGTAAAAGTTGTAGGGCCAAACTCAAGCTAGAAATAAAAGGTGCAAGAAACTCTGAGAAGCTTATTAACAAAAAGAAAAATATTGACAAATTTCACAAATTAAATAACTTTACTTAAATATTTTACATGAAACATCCAAATTATTTTCCTTTATTATATTTCTTAAAAACTGTTTGACTCTTTATAATACAGAAAATTATTTTTCTCCAGATGCATTAGATACGGAAATTAGAAAAAATGTGCTAAGTACTTTTTTTGGTGACTATAGATGTGATTTCTTTTGAGATTTTCTAGATATCTATTGTCAGAAGCATTTTTACAGTGTCCTCATTTTCTTTTAGAAATGGTCCAATTGATGTTTATGCTTTGGAAGATTAATGTCATTCTTCAATTTTTGTTAACTTTTTCTGTTGACAATTACCAATAAAAAAGTGTACAAAAAGACTAGTACAAATTATATCTTCTGAGCTCCTTAGAGATAGTTGTGTCTTAGTATTATAATGTGGAAAAAATTGACTTTTAATATCTTTATTCATCAGCAAATTTGTTCATCTTTCATACTAAATGATGATCTTGATAAGTCAATCTTTTTCATATTCTCAGAAATAAGTGATAAAATAACTTCAGTAAGAGAGTTTCATTGAATAGTTTATTCTTGACTGATTACAGTGATTTAACTAAGTTAAACTCAGTGGCACAACAGCCCATGAGGTCAAGGCTTACTGTGTCCAACTCAGTTTTCATGACCTTGGACACTGAGGTGCATGAGCAGATGTTCCAGTCAGATGGTCAGTCTGACGTAAAACCCTCAGTGCTTAGTTCCCAAGCAAGCTAAGTACTAATTCATCGACCCACTGCAGGGATGAAAGGCTGACAGTGATAAACTAGAAGCATTTATTCTTAAAATAGTCCTCAAAAGTCACTGTCATTAAGTGGCTTCATATGTGTCCATCTTTAGAAGTAAAATCACCTCCACTATTGTTTTTTTGGATTGATTTTATTATTCAGAAAAATTCAAATTTTATAGCTAATACATCTTCTCTTGCTTATCACATTGTATCAAGAACTCTTTTTGGAGACAAACTATCTTATGCATTTCTTTCTTACTCATTAAAATTTTCAAGTGATCAGTTGGTACAGAGAAAAATGTGAATCTTTTACTACTGTTTGAATTTTTATACCATTATGTAAAATGCATAAGACTGACAAAACCATTTTTCAATCATAACCATGAACAAAATGTAGAATTAATGTTGACCAACATGGGTTACACTAACCTATCTAGAGAAATAAAGATAGCAATTTTGAATTCTGATAAATTATTAAACAAAACAAACTATTTCTTCAAGCTTCAGCTTATATATATAGAAAGCTTCGAAGAATTTATTTGCCTTTAACTCTAGTTATGCCACATTAAAAAAATATATATAGAAGCTTGGATATAAGTTTGCCCATCCAGACAAGATATTAATGAAAGAGAAAACTAAAACCGAAGTACCACCAAAGAAAAAAAAAAGGCTGACACAACCCTTGTGGTTTCTCAAAATAACAGTACAACCTTCATTTGCTTACACCACAAAAATGAATGAAACAAATCGATTATATTTGTTGTGCATTGTTATAATCTTCATATAACAATATATCTGTTACACTTGTTTGAATAAAGAATTTATACAATGTAAGGTTGCCTTTTTAACATGTCTTTTATTCCAGAAGTTTCATTAATCTACATAAAATGTATATGCTATAAATTTAAAATATCAAATTCAAATAAATGTTTTTTTAATTCATTGCTTACTTAAGATTTAATTTATTTAGTTAATATAATAAAACATGACTTAATGACTCAAAAATTAAACTGGTGCACATGTTCTGCCTCTCTTCTGTGTGTAATGAAACTTTGTCTGCAATTAAGTGTTAATAGTACCCCACATGTCTGTGAGCATTCATTACTCTGTTGCATTCTAAAGCAGGCATTATTTCTGCTTCCTTTTTTAAAGGACATAATTAAATAATTTTTCAATTTAGCAGATATTCTACTCATTTATGCAAATCTCAATTATAAGCCAAGATCATTCAAATCCTCCATGAAGTTCTTATATATATCCCTAATAATGACATTAAAATTAACTGCAAAGGAATAAAAGCAGAGTTTATACTGATGTATATGGTGAAATTCACAAAATAGTAATGTAATTTTCTAGCTCAAATTTTACTTCCATAATTCTCTAACTGCGGTGCATGTATCTTAAACACAAAAATTAGTTATGTGAGTAGAGGTCCCAAAAAAAAATTACTTACTAAAAGTAATTTAGTTTTCCGTACAAACAATAATTTAATCTTTTGTAACAATACTCCATGACAATTATACCGGGTGTTTCAAAAGTCACTCACATCCACACGGTAATCCTTGTTGCTTAAAAACCAAAAGGGTTGGTTGAGATTTCTGTTACCATCATTTTTTTATCAAAGAAATATAAAATTTTGTTGAACACTGTTTAATTTTAAAATTATTGTAATAGAAATAAAAAGTAAAGAAAATCACTTATGTCTCAACTGACACGCAATTTTCATTTTTGAGATCTAGTTTAGGATTTTGCAAGGCTAAATTGGGTAGCTGATGTATCAATTGGACCTAATTCACCCTAGTTTTTAATGACAGATTTAAATCTCTCAACATATTTAAAACAGAATTAGCCAAATCAAATTTACAGGTGATATACCTTTAAAACAGTAAATAGTCTTATTGAAAAAGAAAACCAAGAGAGAGAGAAGCCAAATTAAAAAGTCTTTAAAAATTTCTTTTGCAATCAGAAATCATTGTATAACAAAAAGAAAAGAAAAAAATTCACATAGTTCAAATTAAATAACTTCAAATACAACACCAAACAAGGCTTTTCAAAATAATTTTTTATTTTCTTCCAAGACATCACTACCTTTACTGTATGTGATCTTACACAAATGCCATTTATAAATTACAAGACACACCAATATTTGGTCTAGAGATTCAATTGTGTATAAAATGCAACACTGTATGAAGAGACAAAATTAAAGGATGTATGCTCTGATGTTTAGGTTACATATGTACAGTACAAATGAACCGAACTGAATTGACTACAATGAAAATACTTAATTGTTAAACCAAGAAATATGACAAAAATGTTAAATTTTTTAAGAGTACCAGAAAAAAATTTTCTACTTAAATATTACAGAAATAAAAGTATATATTTTTTAAAGAATTGTTTTTCAGTAAGGGCAATGCAAGTATGATAATATACAATGACATGACTGAAGAAATTTGAAAATTAAATGAAATCATGCAAATTGTAGTAATGACACATCACAACTATATACAGACATCCTTTAATTTTGCAGTGAAAATAAAACCAGCCACAATATATAAAATCTTGCCACCTTTTGCTTCCATTTTAAAACGAAATCCTTCTATGAGGAGTAAAATTGCCATAGAAACAACAAACACCAGTTTGTATTTGTACACAACAGTTTTCTATAGGGGAGAGGGTAAAACACCTAATTGTTGTTTGCTAGGCCTACATGTTCAAAGATTGAACACACATAAAAATGTTCACAAATGGTTCACTTGGAAGAGCTGCTAATACTTTTACTGCTGAAAAATTCAGCTGCTGTCTCTCAGCGCATGTGTGCAAAATTTTTATTGGCTAATAGCTGGAGATGGTTTTTTGTCTTCCTGATTTTGTGGCTGAGGTACAGAGCCAGGACCTCCTGTCTGATTGCGTTCAGGAGGTTGGGATGGTGGTTGTCCCGACCAAGAGGAAGGTGGAGGTCCACCTCCGGGATTTGGACCCTGACCAACAGGATTTCCAGAAAATTCATCTCCATCATCCAAACCGTTAGCAGCTGCAGCTGATGCATCATATTGAGTGTTTTCCAAGCGGGTGATGAGTCGCTCATCTTCATCTCCAAATTCACCACCCATGAGAGAAGGCTCACCAACAACCATCACATCCTACAACAAATCAAAAGTACAAACATAATTTTAAAATTATAGAACACATATGTTACAATACAATTTTGTTTTATTGGCAATACAATCTATGTTGTTTACATGACAAGGATTGCAGAATTGACATTTCTATGTCATGCACAATGAGACCTATTGAAATTTAAACTACTGTATTTCATAAACAACCTCACAATTTCATGCTTTCTTTGACGTAAAACTCAATTTAAATGTATACAAAAGTATCTCGTAATGATATTTATTTAACTGATTACTTACTTATCTCAAATGTATAGTTTTAAAAAATCAAACAATAGCCTAGTACTAAAAGTTCTTATCTTTTATAATACTTTAAAAAATAAACATTCAAAAATTAATTTAAAAAAAATGTCAGATTGGCGATTAATCTTATCCCAATTGATCAGATTCCCTCATTTTTGGAAACACGAGTTTCAATTTCAAAAGATACTCAGCTTATCTTGCAAGATATAAAACAATACAATAACATTACAAGAGAAAATTATCAAAAGGCAAATAAATTTAAATTACAACATACACAGACCCTCGGTGAATCATACAATACAAATCAAATAACAGATTTTATATAAACATAAGTTTAACTGACATTTACGTAACAAAAATGCTAAAAAACTTAAATTGGGAACTACTATTGGAAAAAAGAGTAAATGTTCATTCTATCAAAAATTTTAATAACTTATTTAAATATTTAAAAGTATTGTTAATCTGATTAAAAACAAATTCTGGAAACTTTCCAGCCATAACAAACTAAAGACTCCAAAAATAAAGAGGAGTAGATAAGGCAGGTGAAGTTGCCAGAATTTGTTTATAACTCAAATGAGAAAAGCTACATGCATTGCATTACTAACTCGGATGGGGAAAAAAATAGGGTTAATTTCTACAGTTTTATTAGGAAGAAATTAAAAAAGGATAGCGCATCACAATTTTTCTTTTTATTATTAAAAGAAGTTATGAGTAAGGCATACAGCAAACACAAAGAAAAAGAACAGTCATGACAACAATATTTGCCAGCTGAACAAATTAACACAGAGTAAAAAGTTTGGATTAATACCAAAAAGGACATGAATGTTAACTGTGGCAGAGGAATTAGTTTCAAACATTCTAATGTATTACAGCATTTTCTTTTGACTAAAAATTTAAAAATCTGGCAATTTCACCTGTCTTTAGAATTTTATTGAATAGGAAAACAAATCAGTCAACTGTCATTAAAACAATCAGGAAGGGAAAATAAGGCACTTTTAATCAAGCAAATATTTTCTTTTTACCAAGAGTGCAATAAACATTAGCCAATGTATGCAGCACAAGGCGTAATATTTCAGAAAAAAAATACACACCATTGGCAAGTGCTTATTATGCTTTTGGCCAAAAACAGAGCTACTGAGACAAAAAAAGTATTTGTAAATTTCACATATAAAAAAATCATTTGTTCTTCTATACCTACTTCAAACTAAGTCTTCGATGCCATCCAATCATATTTTTTTTTTAAGTTATGGAATATTTTGTTAGTTTCCAGAAAAAAATGTTGCATTCTATGAAATTATACTAATGAAAGTGTAAACAGAAATCATGCAGCACAATGCGATTAATTCGAGTGTTAAAGAATAGTAAAATAACTTGGGATAGAAACATGCAAGGTTACTTTCTGGTAGATGAAAGAATTTTCAGTATAATAATATCAGAATTTTCAATAAAATATGATTTTTTGAACTGTATGTGTGTGTGTTTATATATATATAAATTGAATAGTTCTAATTAAAATTGTGTAACATGAGACTGAAACAGCAAAATCTATTATTATATCCTATACTCTGCTGTAATTAAGTGTTGAAATCATACATAAATAAAAGTTGCCACTGCATATATTTCCTGCAATTAATAAAAATTAACTGTAAATACCTTTTCCCCATTTTAAAGAATTTTTAAAAAATTACTTGAAAAACAAATGAACAGACCCAATTCTTTCATTTTAAATTACAATTCTAAATTGATATTCTCATTCTTAGTCTCGATAATGACGAAATCAATTCTTCACAATTTGCTTAGTATTCATTTTAAAAAAATGAAATATAAATAAACTAATGCTACACTTCTTGAATTTGCAGCTGAGAAAGAAAAGATTAATTTTAGAGCAGAATATTCTATAATTAAAGGAGTTTATTAGTACATAATACACTCCTTTTATGTACTAATAAACAAAATATCCATCTTGAAACTGATACTCCTTAACGTAACAATAACACACACAAGAGATAATTTTATAGTATTAATTTGTTTGAATGATAGTTGACTGTTGTTTTGTAAATATATGAAGAATTAGATAAAAGAATAAATGCTGAATACAGTAGAAAAAAATAAACCAAATACTTGCCACACAAACTTCCTTTAAGGTTGAGAGCTTGAATTCTATGAATAAAAAAATTGATAAAAAAATATTAATCATAATTTAAATGCATAAATAAACCTAATAAAATATAATTTAAGAGTCTAATAGGGAAAACACACACATACATTTAAATAGTTACATAAGATTTTGAAAAATTTTCCGCAGTTCATGTTTTGAAACTAATATGCAACTTCAATGATTTGTGTAAGAGGAGAAATGTTACTAATTTATTATCAAGACCATGACAAGAGGGGCGAGGGATTTTTTTAAAAATCCCTTTAAACAAACCTGTGATGCCAGAGAAAAATTAGGAGGACCAGGTGACATGTTTTTCTTTTTGCCAGAACCAGTTCCTGTACTGTTTGCATTATTAGTTGCAGATGATTTCCTTTTCCGTCTTTTACTTGGTGGACGTTGAGTTTCTAAACACAGAAAAAACAAAATAAATAAATAAAATTATAGAAAATATATGAAAAATTAAGGTTTTAAAAACATCAAAACCTAAAAAACTTAATATTTTAAAAAGGTTTAAACTTAAGATAAAATTATTTTTCATTTTAAGCTATTTTATTTGTGTAATTTTACCAAATATGTAATTAGATGTGGATTAATTCATAAAGGAATATTCTATATAAATGAAACTGTACAAAAAATAATTTAAAAGGGCAAAAACGGCATGAATTCAATTTTAATTATACATTTATTATCACAAGTTGTATCACATACACTTTGCACAAATTTAATTAGAAAATATTTCAACAAAACATAATGAAAAAAAAGCAAGCCATGCATAAGCAAACAAAACCATGCAGAACAACATGCAGAATATTTTACAAAAGTATTGGACTAGTTAATTTTACCCTTTAACTAAAAAAGCCTTTTTTAATCAAGTTAAAAATATGTAATTAAATTCTCATAATAATTATAGTAGACAATCTAACAATCAATGTCTTACAATTTTAAACTTTTAATGCACATAGCTTACATATTAAAGAATTAAAACTGAAACTTTAATATTTATATGCTCCCCTAATAATTAAATCAAAAGAATTAAACTTGCAACAATAGGAACTAGTAAGCTAATCAAATTCAGTGAATATTTTATCAGTTATAAATATTTTATAGAATGTCCATCCAAATTTATAAGTTTAAGTTAATTATCCTTTAACTTTTCGTTTCAAACATTAAACCTGTCAAAATATTTCATTAAAAAAAAGTCCCAATTACATGCTTTCAAATACTTGATCAAAAACATAAACATTAAAAAAATTTTCAGAGTTACTCTACATATTTAGGAGTACTTTTAATTCAACTTAACTTCTACACCTATGCTTTAAACTTGTTTGTCATTAATCTTTAAAAAAATATTTTAGTAATTTTATGAGAATAAACACTTAAGATATTCTGTTAATACGAGAAATGGATTTAGTACAGGCAGAAATAACCCCAATATAATTAGAACAAAATATACCATCACCAAAATATGTGGGTTAGGAAAAAAGTATAAGTTCACCCCAGATCAATTGTTTAGAGACCTACCTACTTCAGGCTGCATTTTAAAGTCATTGGGACCAGCTCGGTGAGTAGCACCTAGTGAGATTAATGAATAATAAGCCACCATTTGCACCCAGCTCCACAGTGCCGTAAAGTTTTTTTTAGTAGTATTTTATACAAGACATCAATATACAATCACATGCAGCAGAAAGCAAATCATAAATATAAAAATAAATTTTAATAACAAAACCATGAAAAATAAAAAAAAAGGAAGGAAACAATGAACAAATAAACAAAAATAATTTAGAATATTTTATATCTTCGATTTACAACTAATTACATATTCAAAATTGTGCAAAAGAGAAATTTGGTGCTACAACAAAATTTCAACTCAGAATTTAAAAGAAAAAAAAACTTCTCTATTTAAAAAAAAAACGTATGGAGGATATTGATTGTAATTTTAAGCAAGAAACACATTTCATTAATTTAAAAAGTAAAATAATTTAGCAATAATTATATATTATGCATGTAAAAATCATACATTGTTAATATATAAAGTAATAATCATGTTACATTCAATAGAGAAAATAAAAAATTTTCCTTTCAAAACTTGTATGGGCTAACAATGAATTTTACACAGTAATACATCAATAACAAAATAAGTTATTTTAAAGATCCAAACAAATTAGATTTGATATACAAATTACATACATATGTAAAATCTTAACTCAAATAATTAATCATTTGATTTTAAGATAAAATACTCTAACAAAAACCATTTATATTAGCTTAACTTTATAATATTTTACAAATAAAACCATTAATGTCACTAAAATTATAATTATAGTTTTATTTTACTAGGAAGTTTGGTTTCACACTTATAGAAGAATAAAAATAAATAAAACAACTAACCAGGCGGAGCAATCATTCTTTGCCATTTTTGGAAAAGAGTTGTTTTGAGACAATCTCTTGGACTAAGAGCATAAGCTTTGTGCCTGGACATAAGCTCTTGCATAGGTTCCAAAATTACACACAACTATACATGAAACAAAACACAAGAATTATTTAATCATAAAAACACTAGAACCTTATGTGTACCTAAAAATTAAAATAAGAACTCTATAATAATGTATATCACATTTTTTTATACTGAGATTGAGTTAGACATTTATATCAAAATATATTATATCAAAATATATTTTCAATTACTTTCTCCTTCTTTAAAGGTAAAACAACCCTTCATTATTAATTTTTTCACATTTTTTTAAGTGAAACTTCTTTGGGCTCGAGAGTGAATGAGAAATCTGCCCAGTTTTGCGTTAGGGTGAAAAGACGAACAGAAGTAGAATTTCCCCTCCCATCTCCCAGAATTGTCGCCATGGTGAGGAGATAGTGAGCAAGAGGAAAAGAGGGGAGCAGGGACACCATATGACTTGCACCACATCTGTGAAAAAGTTGGATGATTGCCTACCTCTCCAATTGGTCAACTTACCCACCTTCCGATTCGGGGTCCTTCCCCCCAGACGCAGGAACATCTATCAATAGTTATATGAGTTACTGTGTGTGCATTACGGTATAGACAAAATAGCTCTCTCCTCCTGAGGCTCTCATTGGTCAAGGGAACTTCAAGTAAATATAAACGTTCTGATCTTAGTAAATTTTTTCTGACATATTTTTAAATATATTGTTCTAGCTTTGAAAAAAGCCTTTTCTTTTTTGGAAACTAAACTTAAATGCTATTAAATTAAACTTTCTTAAAAAATTTAAATTCTTTAGTTAATTCTTATTAACTTTCTAAGTCTCTTTTCTTAAATCGTTAAACTTTTATAAACATGGGCAAGTTAATCAAAAAAAAAATTTCATGCTATTTCTCCTCTCAAGACAGGAGATTAAAGCCCCAAAGTCTATGTGCTCCAACAACAAAACCAGCTGCAAAACAGCCCTCGCAGCAAAAGTATGCCTTTTATTAAAATATTTTCTTAGATTGTTGGCTACATGGCGAAGTGTTCAGCGGATAATTTGTTTTTTTATTTTCATTGAATTATTATTAATTTCAGTCAGAATGCCTAAATCAAATGCACAAAGAGGAAAAGAGTTTCGCGAAGGGGAGGGGGGAAGGAAAACTAGCAGCAAGTCCAGTCGAAAAAGTGACAAAACTCCCTCAGAAAAATAGTGCAAATTCATCAAGTGCTACTACCAAATCTCCATCAGAGTACATGAGAGAATATAGAGTAAGGAAAAAAACATTGCAAATAATCAATGTTCCAGTATCCGTCAATATAATGGTCAATCAACTGCCACGGAATGTTGATGATGACTATTGTATCAATGTTCACATCAAATGGAGGAAAAAATTCACAGAACATATTCTCCCAGCATTTCACTTCTATCGCGTGGCATTCCATGCACCATTTTTTTATAATAGTGAATACAAGTTTTAGAGAAAAGGAAAATAAACCAATTATAATTTCAATACTTATTACAACATCAAGTGAAAATAATGATTAATACAAACATAAAGAGACTTAACAAGGAGCTAACTGAAATTTAAATGTTAAGCCTATTAACTTAAGTTTTCTAGATTACATACAGCTATTGAAATCAACATAGTAAAATGTTAATCCAAAGTAAATTATCAACTATTGAAAAACAGTTTAATTTAGAAAATATATTGAATAGTAACATTATAATTTAATGATGATATTTTATTACTTACCCTGAGATAATTTAGAGTGGAATTTGTAAGACCTTGTCTTGTTATATTTTTAGATAATTGTTCTAATATTGCGGGATCTTGTTGTTGAGCCTAAGTAAAAACATCAAAATTAATTCAAAATACTAAAAATTAATTTCATAAAATGATTTAAGTAAATTCAAGTTATATTTTAAAGTTTTGGAAGTACACATTTGCTACACACTAATTAATAAAACTTGAAACACTTTAATTAACAACCAGTTAATTGTAAAATTTGGAAAATGATCCGATTTGCAAATATACATTACCTGCAACGCAATTAAACTACGAGGGACCAATTCTCGATGTTGTCTTGTTGCAAAATGCCAAGATTTAATCCGCATCAAGTCATCAAATGTGAATTCCAGGATTAAACGTCCTTCTGTACAGACCTAAGAGTGCCGAAGTGATAAACAGTTTTTAAAAATTAATCAAGAATAAATAACTTACGATTTTAAATTTGTTTAACTTTTTAAATTTTAAGATTTTTAAAATTTCATACAGCTTGCGTTAAGGACTTAACTACCTCATATAAATAACTTCTTATGACAGCAAATAAAAGCTTCAATATATTTACAAATTAATATATAAGCGATGTATTATATTATAGTAGTACATAATAGTGAATTATACATATTAAAATGCTAAAAAAAAAAACCTTTTAGAAAATTAAAAATGGAAAACTAATTGATAATATAAATAAACATTTTTATTAAATAAAATGCATGCATGTAAAGAAAGAAAAGTTTTAAAAGGTCAAAATTTGTTTAGAAAAATCCACTTAACCTAATTTGACTATTATGAAATTTATACTTAGATAGTCAATATCGCACACACAGTTTAATCTAATTCATAATACATATATATTTCAATTTACCCCAAAATTTTACTAGTTTGGAGATTTGAATAAGAATTTTAAGGGGGGATTAAAGACCTAAAAACATTATTTTAGAGTTATGTCATTTTAATTTTTAAAATACAGGCATAGCTACTGAAAGAATGATTTTGTACGTAAAAGTTATTAGAAATAAATGACTGAAATGAAAATGCTAAACTTTTTTCTCAAATCCAGAGGCAAGGGAAATACATATACATTGATTGCAAATTATAAATTATAATCCATAGAAGTTTTTTCGCATCTCAGAAAATACTTTAATTCCTGCCTCATGTTCCCTAAGACTTAAAATTAAAAAAAAAAAAAAAAAAAGGAGAGGGGAAGGTTTTATACAAATACAAGGAAAAAATATATATTATTTAACCACACTTAACATATGCATTACTTACAAATATAATTCATGCAATATTAATTTCTTTAATATAAAAAGCTGACATAGGAATGACAAATGAATTATTATTAAACACATCAGAATTAAACAACCTCAAATATAAAACTTTTTTTTACACTTATCTCAAACGATGTATAAAAAAATTCAATTAAAAGAAAGAAAAAAAAAACAAAGTTAGCTGCAGCTAAATTATTCATTGAAAAGAAAATTGCGGCCTAAAGATTAAAAAGAAATTGTTGAGTGTTAGTAATGAAGCAAGCTATTAACAATTGCCCATAAAAAGCATCATAAATTAAAAAATAAAGCATATAAAATAAAACATGTACCTTTAAAATTAAATTTAACAAAAAATAAAAACTCTGTAGTGATAAGATGCATCTTTCGTATATTTAAAAAGGATTTTTGTATGAGTGGTTTACTAATTCCAAACAATAAATAATGTTTAACTGAAATAAATATATATTGCATTTGTTTCCTCCTCAAAATTAGGAACAATGCTTACCACAACAGCATTATCTTTGGCAAGCTGTTCTTTCATAAGTTCATTTGGATACTGCCCTCCTAAAATCTGTAAAATTTACATGTAACTAACTTTTTAAATTTTATTTAAACATTAAAATTAATTTAAGTAATTTGGTATTTAAAGGTACATATAATGTCAACACAAAGGCTGTAGGTATTTTAATGCACCCATAAAGGAAAAAGCAATTATTAAAGCAAACAAAAGCAGCAAGATAAAAATAATTGTATTTCCATTTACTGTTTAAAAGCTTCTTGAGAACCTTATATACAATATTTATACAGTACATTATTCCTCAGTTTTAACTTTTTGCATATAATTTAACTATACAAACTAAATCAAGAAAAAGATAAAATAGAGAAAAGCACTTGTGTACCTTAAAAAATATATACAAATGCAGTTACATTATGGGTACACCAAATGGTATGCAAACTACATCAATGATTTCATTATTTTTTTTAAGACTTCACTTAGGTTTAACAAAACCCATAACACAGGTTAAATACATTTAAAATTTTTTAAAAATCTTCTAACTTGAACTAAAAAGAGACTGTTTGAAGCTCTTTGCAATAGGTGAATCATACATACACCAGTCCTCAACTTTCTGATTGTTGTGACACATCATTTAGTGCAACTCTTAATGGCTACAGTACTTTGTTGCAGTGTAATGATCGCAGAAGAGGTATTTCATGTGCTACTTAGCTTAATTTATGAAAAATGCATTAAAAATAAATTTTTTTCAAAAGCAACTGCTTTATTTATCCTGTAATCATAACTAATTTGAAAAGTTTACATTGAAGAAGATGTGGTTTTCTTTCTTCTGTTCAGAAACATAAGCTTCAATTATGTTCAATGGAGAAAAACCAATATTATTCACAACTTCTAGTTAAATTTATTCCCATAAAAATTCATATAGCTTCAGTTCCATAACGGATCCAAATTCAGAACGAAAAATATCCAATACTGTACCAGACTATGAGGTTGAAAGCAAAATAAGCTTCCAGTGCAGTCTGACAAAATTTCACTGACCAAATTGCTACAATCACTTAAATCCATATAGTCACTCACTCATTTATTATTCAATCATCAATCTTAAATTAACAAAATCTCCCCTCTTTTAATCTATGCTTAATTCTTATAACCCATGCAAAAAAAAAGCAACACCTATCTGAAGATGTAAACTAAATACAAATGGGATTTTCTAAAATCATAGCTCTGTATCTCCTCCATGGGATACACATTTGAAGCAATAAAACAATAAATCCATCTAGTAAACCAATACAAGCAGCAATTCACCCAGATACTAATGACATTTGAAACTGATGCAAATATGATACACCCATCTACAAAGGATTTTCAGACCAGCAACATATCATTGGAAAAAGGTTAAGCACTAGCTGAAAAATTGAAGAATAAAAGTTAATTTTATTTAATATAAAAATAAAATAAAATTAAGATATATACTGAAAACAGTTCATTCTGTAAAATCATTCAAACATTAAATATATGTAATGCATAAAAGTACAAATAAATACAAAATATATGCACAAATGAGTTAAAATATATATACCTCAAGAATGACATTAAAGTAAAATTCAGAAAGCCCACCAAATTTTCCAGAAATTACCAGTTAAAAAGATTATTTTTTAAGCAAATCAAGCAGCACATAGCATGTGTTAAAGCAAAATGTATTAAGAGAAAAAAAAATCAAGTAAAATATCCTTAAATGTAGCTACTGTACAAGAAACAGATTTTCTCTATAATTTTACTTTTGCCATTCATCAAAAACTAAGTTCCATACAGAGTGCAGAAGAATTAACTCCCAGATTTCCCACTATCAGTGTTCTGGTGCTGGTTGTGTGCCAGATTGGGTTATGGCTTTGTGTAGCAGATGTTTTACCATTTCATAGCAATTATAGTGAGGAGCAGTGAGCATCGTGTTTTGGTAAGAGGGGAGTATTTCAAAAACGTGTTGACTCTGCTCATCACATAAAAGCAAATTATGATGTAGTAAACATTTTCGGTTGGGTCAAAATGACTAAGTTCCTGAGAAGAAAACCATTTTATTATAGGTCTAAAATACCCAAGGAACAAGTTTAACTTTAAGGCATAAACCTCCCAGCGAACTTCACAGCACATAAGATGCAATAGCATTGAAATAAGCCATTTTCCAATGTTTATAACATTTATCCAGTAGACATCTAGCTACTATAGGTATTTACAATCACAGTGCAAGAATTTTACACTTAGCCTAAGGATTCATCTGCAGTAACTGATGATTGTGCAAAACCTCAATGACCAAGACTGGGATAACTACAGTGTACCTTCAGAGAATATTCAGCAAAATGTTTTACATGTTATTCTTTTCTCAAGCAATTAAACTCCCTCTTATTTGTCAAGGTGACTAAACAAAAAGAACTTTCACAACCAGGCTACAAACAATGGAAGACAAATCCATAGTGAAATGCATAATTAAAGATGGATGTGAAAAATAAAATGGTAAATATTGTTCTTTCAAAAACTGTGAAATACAATTTTGAATACCTTAACAGTGCTTTACTATTTATCTTTGGAATCAAGGAGTTAATTCTATTGCACCCAGTATACTTACAAATAGCATCAGTTCAGGGGATACTGGGGAAAACCATACAGGATTTTTAATGCACTGAAAATTGAATGTATTGATATTCTATTAACAGCTTCATTAGAACTATTTAAAAATCCATATAAAAAAAACATGATTTGATCATAACTAAGTGAAACATATATAAATATTACTAAAGAATACTTACCTATAACAGCTTAGTTGGGAGCTTTATGTATATTTTTAAATTAACTCTGAAAAATTTATTTTCATATTTTCCCTTGCCTCAAAAAGAAATCCCACCATAAAATAAAATTATTAAAAAATTAATATAAGGATCCTTAACTGTAATGTCTATACTTTTTTAAAACTAAATTATTAATCCCCCTATTTACACACAAGATACATTCCTTTAAAGACCATGTAAATTGAGATCATACATCTTTATCCATAAAAATGGGTAAATTAAAATGTACATAATTCAGTCACTTATTTTAATATAAAGGAAAACTAATTTGTAAAATACAGAAATCTGCTTTTGATTCATGTCTTCTAGCCATATCATTAAGGCATTTTTATAATTCTCATTGCAACAAGTCTTACGTATGAAGCTGTCTCATACTTGCATAATATCCAGCTGCGCATACTTTTCTCATGGAATCTTCATTTTTATTATTTTTAATTATCCTAACAGCAGTTAATTCATAGAATAAAATTTAACGTTTTTCACTTTCCTCCCCCATAATGTAGCATAATGTAAAAACTTCATTTTGCTTTTAATCGTATAAATTTTTGTTTCATTTTTGAAAATTTCTTTTAGCATGGTAAAACCTTAGAAATTGAAACAAAATTATACAAATGCAATACAATTATAAACTATTTATCACTAATCACAACAGATATGAAGTTCTTAAAAATTCCAAATCAAAAAACGAACATATACACCTCTCTGTAGCTCAAAATTAATTTCACTGAATCACATGAGAAAGTTAAATTATGCAGATGAAATAAAGGGATTCCCCTGTTTAGATAGAAATTAATGGTATTTAGAATAGAATGGAATTAAAAAATAACTGCAGAATCCTTAATAAAATCCCACATTTTACAAAACTGTGCATAAGTGCAATCGTGTAAAAAATATTGTGTACATTGGGGTGTAACACTACACAATACATCTAACTAAACGTACAAAATATTAAGCATAATATATAATAATTTTGAACTAGATTTGTCTATATTTGAAGGATAAAAAAACTTTAAATTCATATTTTATCAGGCATATGTAATTAAACATTTTTGTACACAATCATTTCAAATTATTGTATATCAAAGAAATTACAAACTTACTTAATTTATAAAAGATAATAAAAATATACAATTTTAACAATAGAATAAGGAAAGAACATACTTTATTGTACATGGGTTTTCCATGATGAGCAACCATAGTGCATTGATCACAGTCTAAAGTTATGGTTGTATTGTGAAAAGATTCCTTTGGATGCTTCAGGCTAAAGTATAAATCTGTTACTTCACCTTCAAATATACTTCGAAAGTAGCGTGGAATTAAAGTTCTTCCTATTGCTAAAAAAAATAACAAAAATTTTAAAATAAGAACAAATATGTACTATATATATTTCATTTTATTTTATATATAATTTATTACCTTTACTAAAATATCAAGGAAGACAGTTAAAAGTATATTGGTTATAAGGACAATAGTTTGGCGACTTTTTGCATTGTCACCAACATGGAATCATTAATACAATATAAAATGATAAATTCACTACAAATATAATGGAACAGAATTCAGCATGCTTTTATGTGTTGTAACGCTTGGCTTCGAGGTCATTATACCTTATAAATAATGAATTTAAAATACATAACTTTTAGGCTTAAGCCAAATTTTCCTACAAAATATTTTTAATTCTTGACATTTCATTTAAAATAATTTTTTTCCTCGGGGGAAAAAAAGCAAATAAATATTTACTATAACGCTTTGGGCCATCTTCCAGACAAAAAGTTAAAGTCAAAGTGGCATCATCTTCAAAAAATTCAGTAGCAAAGGCATCCCACCATAAATTGTCGCTCTCCTGAAAAGAATTATACAATACCTTAATAAAAACTCTATAAATGAATAACACATTTATCAAATCTCATCTACAGAAATTGCAGTAAAATACAATTATTACATTAATTCTAATTATGAAGTATATTACATTTTGAAATAAAGTATAAACAATTTCATTAAAAAAAAGTTCTTATAATTTAGGTATATAGAAAATGAATTTATCAATTTTATACACAAAATTTAATTAAGCCTGCAATAATTTTACAAATGAAATTGACATAATAAAAAAATAGTTATGACTAGCATTATAAAATACTTATGATTGCAATATTCCATCCATGACTCAAAAATAATGAATCCCAAATCATGTAAGATGTTAACCCAATAGAAAAAAAGGTACTTGTGTATTATTACAACCTATTGGGACATTATATGAAACGAAGCACTTGGTTGGAGAGTTATTAAGAGTTGACACTCATTGCAGTAATACATAAGTATCTAACAAAAACTAACTATCGGTTCAAATGTAGTATAGGGGGTCACTTGGCGCAGTCCCTTTTTCTGACTAAAAGTGGTCGCCAAGGTGCTTTTTTCAAAATTATTTATTTTAGAATTAATTCAATATCTCACCATGACATTTAGATAAAAATCGCCAAATCTGAAGAAAAATCGTCAAATCAAAAAGTGCTCCCCCCCTATACTACACTTGAGCCAAACTATCTTCTAATGTTATTCTAGGGGTGTAGGATTCAAATATAATTTAATTATCCACACATGTTCAATATCTTAGTAACTACTTAAATACTTTAAAAAATTTATTTTAGAAGAAAAGCTAGCTATAAATGCTATTTTAACTGATGATTCACCAAATTCAATAAGCCATTTAATATAATTATGTAAAAGCTTTTGAAACTCATGACTGCTCAAATTGACTACATTTGTAATTTAATTTAAAACAAGATTACACCAAAATAATGCATAAGCTACAGTGGTCACGATTCTCATAATCTTAAAGAACACTAAAAAAAAAGCTATCTTTCAATACATACTATAGTTTAAAAAAAAAAAAACTATTAGTCTTTTTAAAAACAAGACTACCATTGGATACACAGAAAACAATACTTATCAATAAATTAATTTTAGAGCAATTGAAAGAACTTTTGTAGTTCTGGAAAGGACTCAGACTGTTGTAATGCTTTTATCTTTAATGTATAAATAAATTGTTCGGTATTAAATCAAAATTTTTATCTATTCTTTAATCTGCAACACATAACTTTAAAATGTTGTAAATTTAGATAAAGGAATACATATTTGCAACAAGTTACTTTTGTTTAAAATGCATGTGATTCTCATTAACAGTTATTTGACAAAAATGAAGATTATAATGCATAATGAATTACATGATAAATAAGGCAAATATGCTTTGTAAGATTGTTGTACATAAAGGTTAAAAGCAGCAAATAGTTACTTCAATTTCAAATATTTTGTTTTGGTTGTTTTTTTATAGTTTTTTTTATTTAAAGGGGAAATTATAATGACTGATGACGTTTTATAAATACATTTTATCTTAAAAATTAAATGAATAATTAACAAGAAAGTAAAACATACATATATCCTTAAATTGAATTGAATTTTAATACAAATTTCTTCGTTTTAGTATTAAGGAAAAAAATTTTACATAGAAAATCAAGTTTAATGAGCACTGAATTATTAAAAAGGTTATAAATAATCATTATAAACTCACCTCGGTCCTCTGTTGAAGACGTTTGTTCATTTCATAAATCCTATAGTCTGGCTGTCCAAAATAAGGTGTGTGCCTCCTAAAATAATTTGAAAAAGGAGATGCATAAAACGGATCATTTTGTGGTCCGGGAAAGCCTATCCCGGAATTCAACATGGGCTTCATGAACAAAAATTAAACTTTTATCACAGCGCACAGAGATTAAACGTTTTACATTGTTACAGTTCGCGGTTGTATTGAAGTTCTATATGAAGACCTCATATTCCAATAACTGTCCCACGTGTTACGTAAAAATAAAATTGTGCGATTAAATCCGAAGGGGTAAGCAACGGATAAACACTAATCAAACGTATAAACTGTCGAAAGTAAGCATGGCAGTGGTGGGATCATTGCCAAACATACTACAATACACCCGCCGGACCAGTCTGGTTAATGTACGAAGTTGCTTCTCAAGCCAACCCCTCCTTCTATGAGGGGGAGCGTAACCTCCCCTCCTCTTGGCACACCTTCATGCATTCATTCATGCACGGGGGGAGGAAGCCCAAGCCAGGATTTCAGATTCGCGCGCGGAGAAGGGAGGATGGTGTACTGGTATGACCTTGCGTAGCGCGTGGGCCATACCATTGCTATTACGACGCGGGTGGGGATGGAAGATGAGAAAAGAGAAAAGTAAAAAGAAATTTTTACTATTTTAAGACGTTTTTGTTGTGAAAGTACAAACAACTGAGCGTGGAGAGAAATCATTAGCTCAATTATGTTGTTGTCTATTGTTACATAAATTATTTTTGAGAAAACAATCAATTCGGATACTAATGACTTAATTGTTTTGCTTATGCTTACAAAAAAAAAAGAGATATTGATGAATTTTTAAAATTATTCTTTTCTAAGCACACATGGAGTACTAAATACATAATTAATAAAAATGAATTTGAAGAACAAAAATGTTTAAAATTTATTTTGTTCAGCGTTCTCTGACTGCCTATTTCTGCCCGAATTTTGAACCCAATTCAGAAGACGAGAACAGAACATGACCTGGCACTGATCTGACCTCTACAGATCAGGTCTTTATAGAAGCAGGTTTCGATTCGACTAAAATTCAGCGGGCACGACCGATACTAAACTTTTTATATTATATTTATTTATATATATATTTAAAGCACATGTTTTTATTTTGATATTAATTTAAACTTATTTGTAAAAAGAATCGTAGAAAACTTATAAAAAAAACCCCCAAGTATTGTTCAAACTAAAAGGCAGTAGTCAAAAACTCATTTTTGGGTTTTTATAATAAATTTGTAATTGAACAAAATTTGATAAAATTTATTCAGTGAACATTGCAGGAGTAATCCTTACTAATATTATAAACGTGAAAGTTTGTATGGATGTTTGTTACTCTTTCACGCAAAAACAACTGAATGGATTTTAATGAAATTTTACAATAATATAGCTTATACTTCAGAATAACACATAGGCTATAATTTATAAAGATACTAGCTGGTATACCTGTTCTTCGCACGGGTGAACTGAAAAATTAAACAATACAGAATAAAGGGGATACAGAAGTTTTTAATGAGTTAATTTTTTTTACGCGAATTGCAAATTATAAACAAAGAAAAGCTTTTATGCTAAAAATTGTTACCTTTTCTCTCTCTCTCGTTCTCTCTTATAATTATCTTTTCAAAAGATTTACCTTATTTACGTCTAAAATTAAACATTTGACTAGATTAAGATTTATGCAATAAATTGTTCTTCAATGACGTGTATTGAGAATCAGTAAAATATATATGCACTACAATTAATTCTAAAATAGTAAAAGTTTTATTGGTTGAAATGCCATGATGGAAAGACACCTTCTCTAAATAATTTCCAGTAATGTTTGGTTATTTGAATACATGTGATAGGGAGCAACTCTTGAATATGAGCTAGAGATTCACATAAAACCTTTACATAAGAGACAAAAAATACATTCCATATTTAGCGACATGTTAAAGGGTTAGTGAAAAGAGAGTTGATATGACTTTTATAAGCAGGAATAATCAAAGTCAATTTTAATTATTAGTGAAAACATGAAATTTCAGAATAAAGTTCTAACGGTATTATTCATAGGAACATTTTCTTACGACGTTTGGAATCTTAATTTAAACATTATGATATTTTGACACTGGTTGTTGTTGCATTGAGCCACAAAAATTAAAAAAATATCTTCGAAAGTTCTTAGTTTTGAAAGGAATGGAGAGAGAGAAAGAGAGAAATTGTTATCTTGCGTAAAGCTTTATATTTCAATATTATAAACAAAAATGTTAATCGGAGTGCAACAGTCTCAAAAGCGACTACAACCAAAACTTACTCGTACAAACACGAAACAAATAAATGTGCATGACTTACAATCGCACAAATCAGAGAGTTTGACCGATTACCGCCTTTTGACTGACTGAGTAATGATGGTGTATGGTGGTAAGCCTAGGCCAACGGACAACACATGTAGCCAGTAGACATGGACAACGGTCATCACATGTAACCAGCAGACATATCATCCGAAATTTCCAATTTTTCGGTGAATACATATGGAAATAACATTTGACAGTTGAAATTATTCGAATCATGATGTTATAAGGCTGAGTCGCGAACGAAATTATTCGAATCATGATCTTATTAAGGCTGAGTCGAGAACGAAATTATTCGAATCATGATCTTATTAAGGCTGAGTCGAGAACGAGGTGAGCCCCCCTTGTGAATGAAGCCCTGGGCCCGGGCCCAGTTGGCCCCTGCCTTAAGATATCCATGAGGGTGATGACGAAAAACACTCTTTTGCAAGTAAAAATATTTTTAAAAACATTTAAAATTTATATTTTATTTTTTACTTTTATCCCTGAAATGTTTCAATTTATTCATTGCTACAATGATATTACAAGAATTATTGGGATGGGCACATTGTGCAATATTTTGAATATTCTAATGTATGTGATTACACCCTATGTGCCCAAGATAAATATTTTTTAAATTCCAATATTTGATCAAGTCTCTCTTAACTCATTAGAGTTAAAATTTTCTAAGTAAACTCAATAACTCCCTTTCGCATTAGAGCTACATAATGGGCCATAGACCCGGACGTCTTCAGGCATGGGCCAACTGGGCCCGGGTCCAAGGCTCGGCTACAATGGGAGTCTAGTCTCGTTTTCAACTCAGCTTTAATAAGATCAAAAATTCAAATAATTTCAATGGTCAAATGTTATTTCCAGTTGTATTCTTCGAAAAACTGGGAATTCCGGACGATATGTCAACTGGCTACATGTGATGACTGTCGTCCATGTATAGCCAAAGCCTATCTCCATACACCATCAATACTCATTCAGTCAAAAGGCGGAAGTAGGTCCAGACGGTTGGTACGATTGTAAGTCATACACATTTGTTTGTGTCGGGTTATTGCTACATTAGATATCAAACAAGATTACTTTTAAGAGGAGAATATTTTTAAAAACCATATAAAGACATAAAATTCCATTTAAATTTAGAGAGAAAAAAGTGCAGTTTTAGAAAATATTTAAAAATTAATGAACACATATGACATGTCTTAACGCAAAATACTCTCCATAAATCTCTCTCTCTCTCTCTCACACACTAATTAAAAATTTATGTCAAGTCACATAAAATAAGATTTTCACAATACTGTCCTTCAAGTAAATTAAACGCTGAAAAGGCAGTAAATTTTCTATTTAAGAAAGCCTGGATTCTCGTACTTTATGAATCATTTCTGAATTTAATTAAAGATTAATTAATTTATTGCACTAGAACGAAAAATCTCTTCTCAAGTATTCTAATTATTTATGGAGGCTGCTGGATTGTTAGCATTGTTGTTCTTCAATTGGTTCCTTCAGAAGGAAAAAAACTTTGGGTCTAAAAACCATACTGATTCCTAACTGGGAAGGTGAGAGGACGCATATTCTTTCGATGTAGGTAAGTAACTCATATTGGTTTATTATCTCTCACAGCGATAGAACGAGATCTTATTGGTTAAGAATTAGTAAAAAGTTCAGCTATGATATTTAGATTCGTTAAAAAGAACTCGTATGTGTATTCTGTAAACCTTTATTCTGGGTGTATGCACTTATTTATTATACTTTAATTCTCGTAAATTTTAGATTTATCTACTTCAGTATAAAGTCTTAAATTGTTTTGATGAACATTGATAATGTTACAAACAATATTAAAAGGATCTCAAGGACTCTCAAATAACTGTATGGAATTAATTAAAATTTTTATATCAATAGAAATTATAAGATTAGCCTTAGAATAACTTAAGAGCCTTAACCAATAGCTTAGAGCAGCGGTCCTTAAACTGTGGTCCGCTGATCCCTGAGGGTCAGCAGCGCTTTTCTAGAGATTCCGCGGAGTCTCATGTAACGTTGAGAGATTTCCTTTTTTTTTACAGACTCTGAAAGGTCTCGTGGAAAAATTGAAAGGTGTGTCATACTAGACTAGATCAGTAAACTGTCCTGAATGAAAAACCACTATATACTACAATTTTTATTTTCATTAAGAATATTAAGTCGGGGAGGGATGTTCAAAACCTTGGGAGTCCGCGATGTCAATCTGATACATAAAGGGGGTCAGTGGCAATCGAAAGTTTAAGAATCTCTGGCTTAGAGAAACTTTAGAAAACATGAATTCAAAATCAAACACATCTTTTTCATATTGTTTCGATTCAAAAGCGGTTTAAGCATAACAAAATGTCTTCAAGCATGTGATACAGTACAAAGAGAAAGACAAATCTCAAGCTTCTTTATTATATTCTGGAGAGACTGATTTAAAATCTTTATTACAAATAATAGTACAATTATCAATTTTTGCCAAATCATATTTTGCGATTATGCTCAAGACCAAGATAATCTAGTCACGAAAGTCATCACCCTTTCGGACGTTGGTCTCAAGTTAGACCACGATACAAATCAAGATCGTCATGTGAATAGAACATAAAGAATACGCTTTTGCGTGCTTAATTGAGCTGTACTTGTCTTCGTGAGGCAGAAATCTGCTAAGGGAATCAAACTCAAATGCTGTCCTCGTTACCAATCACTACGTATAGTTTTAGGTTTACGACAGAATCATATGAATTTTTTTTTGTCGTGTGTTTGAAGAGATTCAACAAAAATTAAAATTCTTTCCTTTGACATAACAGGTTTATTTAGAAGAGAACTTCTTTTTATTCGAAAATGACTCACATTGAAAACTAAAAAAAAAAAAAGCATCAACACAATATATTCAATATATTTTCTAATTACATTGAAAACATCTAAGCTTTTCAAAGCAGATTAAGTAAATCTATTTTTAAAGCATTTGACATTGATAAATCTAAAATCTGTTGCAATATTTTTATACATCTCTATTTTTTATTCTAATTTGTAGCTTAAGGGGACTTGGCACCCTTTAGCAAACTTCGTTATTTACGTATTTAAAAATTATATTTTAGCATTTTATACAATGTTTCTATTCAAGAAAATGTTACCAGATGAAAATTTTCATATATTATTCACACAATTTTAAAAATTTAAATTTTTTGAAGAAAATTGGGAAAATTTTAAAATCCTACTCCTTTTGTAAAAATTAATTTTTTTACCTAAAATTTTTTTATAATATTCTTATGGATGTTCTAAACAACTTTAGGGATCGATTTCAGAATAACTTCATTCGTTTTCGAGAAAAAAAATAAAATGTTGATATACAGGCTAAAAATCAACGAAAAAGCCAACATGTCTTACATTTTACTTTTTTAAAAAAAAGTATTCAGTTTATAGCAAAACGGATCCCTAATTTTGTTACATGCTTTATTTTTAACACGCAGGAAAAAATGGAAGTGATTGGTAAATAATTGTCGAAGGAGTAGCATTTTGAATGCACTAAGGTTTCGAAAAACACAAACTGAGAAAAACCACTTTAAAGTTTATAATTCTGAAAAAATAATTATTATAAGCTTAATTAAACTTAAAATACCACTTTAAGATATTACTTATACGTTTTTCTTTAAAACAATTGCATTTTCATATGTTTTCAACCCACACATTTTTATAAATGATCAATTTTTAGAGAGTACTACTTGCACAAAGAAAACTCAAGAAAAACTTAAAAATTTTTTTTTTTTTTTCTGTCACGACAGAAATTTTAGCTGTTTTTCTTCTTATAATATTAAAGAATTACATTTGTATGAAAAATATATCAGGAATAAGAACTGAAATTATAAAATTATTAATATAAAATGCCTTAATTTAAAAAGTTTACATGCACACATTTCACAAGGAAGAAAAATTACATTATTGTATTGCCTCGGAAATATTCTGCTTTTAATGCTACACATTCTTTTTATAGTTATTATTTCTATTTATAAAATAGATTTTTTTATCATAACGCATTTTTTAGCTTTTTTTTTTTTCTAAAAGGGGGTGTGGCTGAATTGCCTAATTTGTTTTCAAATGAAGTTTTATTCAACTTCTAACTTTCCGACATGCACAAGTGATATATCAATCGAAAGATAATAATGCAAAGAATAAGATTAAATGAAAATAAAAAAAACGATAGGTTTGTGATTTTTTTAGGGTAACAAGTCCCTTTAAAAGAAACATTTTTACGAGAAATTTTCCAGAATTGAATCTTTTAGTTTACTTGTATATAATGACTTAATTTAAAATTCTAATATATATTTTTTCACCAAATCATAATTATGAATACCATATTTCAAAACGGCAGTTTATACATAAATATATATATATATATATATAATTTCTTTTTTTAGACTCATTGTAGAAGCCAACATTTATAACTGGCTATTGTTGAAACTGATATATATATAAAGTACTTTTTTTATTTAAAGAGAAATTTAAAATATCCTACAGCGCACACAAATATTAAACTCTCGCTTACCACAGTTAATTGGTTCCATAGAAACTTCGCATTAAATGATGCCATTATACGTGCACATTTATATGTGCTAAAAGATAAATATCCTTTTAAAATTAATAAATTTAGAAGAAATTATTAATTGCTTTAAACCAGGGTTTAATATCTCTATGCTATATGACATTTTTGGTATTCTTAAAATAAAAAAAAAATACTTTTAAGTTTTTACATAAGTTTTAAGAATAGCCAGATATAAATTTTGGCTGTTACAATGAAACTATTACAATGGGAAATGAAATTAGACGGGTGTTTATATAATAACAACTTAATTTAAAATTCTAATCTTATATATATAATTTTTCTCTTAATCATAATTACGAATAACATATTTCAAAACGTCAGTCTAATTTAATTTCAGCGTTAAAAAGATTAGACCTTGTATTTGGACAGATTTATTCGCGATTTCTAGAAAAAGAATATTTTAATAGCTTACACGTGCATTAATGAGTGGGATACACTTTTCCCTAAAATCACTCATGTAATTTTTAAAAATAACTAATACTTCCCTTCACTTGAGCACCTGATATTTTTTTCTATTATATTTTTCCCCATTTGAATGTTGAAAAGGATATTTCTGCCTCTTCTGTTGATGGACAATTGTATCGAAATGAGCACAAAACACGCTCTCTTCTTTTGTTTAAAAAAAAGTAACAAATTCCTGGTATTTCTATTAGGCTATTTCTCTTGCCAAGACTACAACATTTCTGCTAACAAATGAATACATAATACATGCTCCCACTCTCTCTGTATATATCTCTATCAGTGGCGCACACAAGGGGGGTCCTGGAGGTCCGGACCCCTCCAAAGCCCTTGCTTTTTTCCGATTGATTATAATTCTAAATAATACATAAAATTTAATTAATTACTTGTTATTAATCATTAAATTTATTAATTATAGCTAATTATTTATTCAAAAATTAGTTTTTTACTGTGTTTTGTTCCCGAAAATCGACAAAATCAAAAGGAGCATGATACAAGAATGGTAAACTTTCGACCCCGGACCCCCTGCCCCCTGAAAAATTCCTGTGTGCGCCACTGATCTCTATCTATATACACACACAGTCAGACCTACATTCTGTGAACCTCTATTTTACGAATGTCTCTATTTTGCGAACCTTTTCCTGGAACAAAGAACATTTTTAGGATTTTCTTCGTAAAATAACCTCCAAATAGCGGAGTGCATTTTCTGTTTAACGAACTTTTTCTCTTGTGATTCGATTTTTTTTCTCTCCCTATTTTTAAAATATTTCTGGACCTTTGTATGACATGATAAAATCATTTGAAACAATTCGGCACGGATTACAGTATGGAGAAAGTATATCTGAAAGGGGTTTTGGTGTATTGCATAGGTACAAAGCGCATTATAAGAGAAAACAATTTTTCAAACAAAAAAAAATACTCAAACAAAATTAACAGAATTTACCAGTAATTAAATTTAAGGACGCATGTGGTAATATAGGCTTAAAGTTACTGGTTATAAAAAAATTATGTTTAAAATTACTTGTAGGCTTAAAATAAAAAAAATATCAATAAAATTCATTAATTTTAACATATATATCTTTATATATAAAAATCTTCTGTTCGTGTGTTTGTCACTAAACTCCTCCTAAACGGCTGGACTGATTTCGATGAAATTTTTTGTGTGGGTTCAAGTAAATTCGAGAATGGTTTAGATTCACAATTCGGTCCGATATCGCACAATTAGTTAAAAAGATATTAATTAAAAACATTCAAAAAATACAACTCAACATTCACCTGCATTGTTGTAACAACGCTATTGTTATAAACAAGTAATATAAAAAATTTTTTTAAATAAATTCCTATTAGATCAACCAAGAAAAAATTTATTTTAGCTACTTTTTATTAAATAGTTGCAATTAATATAAATATGTATATATATATGACAGAATCACAACATTAAGTGGTAATTAATTTTTATTCATTATCATTAAAGTATCGTTTTGTCATCCAAAACAATCGTGTATATAAAATTTCCTTTCAACTGAATGCTTTAACACGTGAGAAAAAACCTTTTCAAATTTTGACATAAGTCGCCAAAAGGGTCGCTAAGTCGCCAAAGTGGCTGTATTTGTAATTTTTTTAAATAATTAGTTTTAATCAATTAATTTTTATTAATTATAATTAAATTATTGTATTGCCATCCAAAATAATCATGTACATTACATTTCAGCTCAATGGAGCGCTTTAAATTGTATTTTATTAACGATTGAAAATTCCACCAAGATAAATAAATAAATAAACAAGCAAACAAATAAAATATGTATAGAGATCGTGAGCTAATAGTAGGAATTGAAAAAGACGTAAGTTGGCGTCGCGAAAATTGATTTTCAGCTAAACTGGCCAAACCCGGTCTTTATTGTTACGAAAATGCAGACGCGATTCACGCTTTTTAGCGTTTTTAACCACTTAACAGTTTCATTTATTTTCCAAAATCGTTCAAAAAAATGTCAATTTTTTTTATTGCAGTTAATAATATTTTTCTTTTTTATGAAACGATAATTACAAGTAAAATCGTTGTAATTACGAAAATGAACTATTTAGAGTGCTTTTAAATGTTCATAGGTTATTCCCAAATTATTGCTTTTTTCAAGCACTAACAATGTACGAGAAAGCGCACTTTACAGGTATATGTAAAAAATGAAAAATAATTAAAAACATTTTCAAACTTACCAGTATATATTTCCTTTATTGTAACAGTTCTTTATGATTACAGATCCAATTTGGTATGATACAGTTTGAAACAAGGTGTCAAGCCCAGTCCAACATCACAGAACGGGCAAAAGTATCGTGTTTCTTTTCTAATTCTTTTTCCGTTGTCATTTTTCTTCAGTGAACAAACATAACATTTTCTTGCAGGTCTCAGCTTCTTTTCACTTGGTGCAATTACTTCCAAGAAGTGCCTTTCAGTCAATCTCATTGGATTGGGTTGAAGTTCAGGACGGTCTTTCTTTCCTGACACTTCTCTATATCTTTCTATCAGACAATCAACAATGTCCATTCTAAACTGCAAATGAGAGTCTTTTCCACCATTTTTTTGTACAACACAAAACTATTCCACAAACATATGTCCAATAGATGAAATAATATTTTTTGTAATACTTCTTTCCCCTTTTTTATCAAAGGGTAATTTGTAAGATGTTGGTCCAATCGATCTACACCACCCATTGTGTTGTTATTTTCCATAACTGCTTTAGGTTTTCTTCTTATCTCATTTTTATGACTCTGTACTTGAACCATTTCAGGATTATGTATTGTTGAAATAAGGCACACTGCCTTCTTGTCCATCCATTTCATAACGCAAACTTTACCTCTTTGATAGGCAATCATTTGACCTTTGTCAATTTTTTTAGATAACAGTTCTTTAGGAACATCCTTTCTTCTGGGTTTTAGTGTGCCGTACATATAAGTCAAACTTTGAATGAGAATATCTGCCAATTCCGGAGAGGAATAAAAATTATCTGTGGTGAGACAATGTCCCTTATTTAGGAGTGGTTCCATGAGAGTCATTACAACTTGTGAAGACATACACATATGCTTGTATTTTTCATCAAATCGAGTACCTTTTCCAGTGTATATAATCAATGACCACACATACCCTGATTTGGATTCACACAGCATATAACTTTTTATTCCAAATCGTGACCGTTTCAGAGGCATATATTGTTTCCAGCCAAGCCTTCCTTTGAATAACATCAGACTTTCATCAATAGTAACATCTCTATCGGGTGTAACAACTTCCTTGAAACGAATGGTCAAATATTTTAGTACTGGCCAAATTTTTTGATAATTTGGGGCACTCATGTGTTTCAGTAACAAATGTTTCATTATCGGAAAAATGCAAGAAACGGTAAATTAGATTGAAACACCGATAGGACATGACTTTGGAGAAAAAGGGAGTCGATATGGAATGTCTTTTGCTCCAATATTGCTCATTTGTTGGTTTCTTGACGATGCCTTGAAGAATAATTAGAGCTATAAAAACATGCATTTCTTCTTTTGATGTTGGCTCCCATTTTTTACTTCTGGAATGCCTGCGAGGAATGCTGCTCCCAATAGTTTGTTCAGCATAACGATTTGTTTCGTGAAAAATCAAATCAATCAAATTATTATCTATCAATGCTTCATAATATTGCATTTTACCAGAGCTTGCATCAAAATCTAAATGAATTTCAGGCGTATTAGTGAATGCAAATCTCGGAGGAGGGGCAGAAGGATTATTACAATCGATTTCATAAAAGTTTCTTGCTTGGCTAAGGTCATCGTTTTCATCGTCACTAATATCAAAGTCAAAATCGCCTGAGAAAATGTCAATACTTCCCGAATCGTTTATAGATATTTCAGAATATGTTTCAGATTCAAAATCCGAGTCATAATCATTAATCAGAATTATTTCCGATTCATCCATTATTGCAGGATATAAATTCCAATATTAGTCTAATACAGTGCAAAAAGTCTTTCAGAATCACGCTCACAAAAACGCTAGCTAATGATGTGAATAAATTTTCCCGCCTTTCTAATATTCCATCCCAAAACCACTCACAAACCACTTAAAACTGGTTTTGCAACTCAATACAGTGGGCAACTATCACCATCTATTGACAAATTCTTCAATTATACTTTAGAATTACTAGAGAGATAAAAATACGGGCAAAGCAGAAATGAAATCGGAGAAATAAATCTGAACGTACGACGTACGGGCAAATCAAGAATTGGAAAAAACTAGTGAACGTACGGTGTACGGTCAAAACTGGCAAGTGGTTAATTAATATCTTTTCAAAAAATCTTTATATATGTAATTCTTCTGTGCGTGTGTATGTAACTGAACTCCTCCTAAACGGCTGGACCGATTTTGATGAAAGTTTTTGTCTTTTCCAGTGGACTCGAGAATGGTTTAGATTTATAATTCGGTTTAGAAAAATGTTTATTTAATTAATTTTTTATTTATAAATTGTTGATCTTGGAATGTTTTACATTGGATCCGGCAGACTACGCTACGATCGCAGTATAGAATATTCAAAAATCTTTTATTATAATTCAAGTTGGTCCCGACAGTTGGTGCTGTGATCATTTCAGGAAAATATTTTGTCACTTCGTGTTATTATTTTGTTGAAATAAATCGTATGTAAATTAAATTATTACATTCAGATGTAATTAGTGTGTGAAGAGTTTTTAAGTGTGCATAAAAAACTATACATTCTCCAAATTTAGTATGCAATTGAAGTGAGTATTTTACATGATTTTCTATTAAATTTACACGTGCGTTGACAACAATTATCCTAACCTACAAATCTATTTGTATAGCTAATTGATTACACACATTATTAAACTTTTTTTTATTTAAAATTATTTCTTATCGGAAATAGTTTGTGTGTGTGTTTCACTTCTAAGCAACCCAGAAGTATAAAACTTGGCACATAATTACATTGTAATAACTTTTTAATACAAATTTTACTCAAAACGGTCCAGATTTTGTTAAAGATTATTCATAAAAATTTGGAATTTTTGAATTTAAGATGTGTGTACAGGACAACGTCTGTCGGGTCCTCTAGTATATATATATATATATTTACAGTTAGAAATACAGCATATTTCTGGATATTTTTTTTTTCTTGTTTTACTTGCAGATTTTTTTTGTTGGATAAGATATATAAAATAAATAGATATTATTTAAAAAAAAAGTGTGAATAAAATTACTCTTTTATAATACATAAAGTTTATGTATTTAAAATTTGTTTTATGTGTTTTATAAAGTATATGGAATCTCTATTTATCGAATTTACCACATAACGAACTTTTTTTTTCGGGTTTTAGCGACATCGTTAATCAGATGTCCGACTGTATATCATCCATACACAGTTATATGCACACATATAAGTATTTTAATGGTTTTGAAATTTTTGATGATTCAAATATTATGCACAATATTTTCCAACAAGAAAATTGGAAAAAAAATTCCAATGGATCAGTTATGATATTTTTCAATGATATACAAACGAATTATGTGTTTGGTATTTTAATGAAAATACATTTAAATATATATGTATATATATATAAAGGAAAGAATTGTAAAATTTAACGCGGAGTGGGGGGGGGCTATAAGCCTGCCTAACTTATGTAGGGATATATTGATGGCTGCTTCTAAGTAAGCATTTATTTTTCGTTTATATATAACATTTTATAAATATCTCTCTCTTCATATGCATACACTTATATATAGCAGAACTCCATTACACGGGGTTTTACCATGAATCACTGCAGTGGCATACACAAGGGTGGGGTTTTGAGGGTTCAAATCCCTTCCGCAGGCCAACAGATTTCTAATTTTCAGAATAAAGATTATGCTTGGCGCTTTCGTCTAAGTGTTTTTTGAAACGTAACTCCTCCTATAAAAAGTCGGAGTACGCCATTAACTCACTCCCTTGCTAAGCAATTGCTCATGATATTACACCTAAATATTGTGACATCATAATTCTTATTTTCAATTTTACGTAATTCAGCTTGATATTTCGCTCGAATGACGTCACGACTTTCTGACATAAGGGCCCAAAACTTGATTTTGCAGAGAGGCTTTAATATGCTCCGTTATGCCACTGAGATATCTATTTATATTATAAAAACAAATATTTTACGATTCATTACGAATAATCAGACTTGATTATTAGGAGGATAAATTTATTTTTATGAGCAGAAAAAGATCATTCTCCATAACACTACATTCGAAGGATTCGAGAATATTTTAAAGTAAAAAATGCGAGAGGTATATCTTTTATATTGATTTAAATCAATGATTTTATTTTTTAACCGATAAACTTCATGATGCTTGTCTTCAACTAATTTTTGTTCTTAAGGAAACCCACTTCATAAAATAACGTATATATCTTATAATTATACGTTTCAACTTTTCAGCAATCTTCTATTCTACTGATATTCAATTTTAAGTCACGAAACCTATAATTAAAGATATCTTACATACATTTTAATTACAATTCCACTTCAAATAATAATTAATTCTTTTTAATGATATTCATTTCTTAAGTCACAATGCGTGTGGCAAGAAATTTAACATTCCATCAATAACGATTAAAGTTTCTTCATAACGAAATTAATTTTATACGTCACGTGATGTGCTGAAGATAATTAAAAATCAGGATTACAGTAACTCAACTCGAAATGATTGGCTAGAACTAAAATTTTACTTTCATTATACATTTTTTACATAATGGCATCATTTTGCAGATAATACACACACCGATCTATTTTCTTTCCCCTTCTCTTTCGGATTCGATCTGCACTATATTAAATAAAGTAGAAATTTCCTGATTGGATAACTGCGACGCATTAAAAGCGCATCGTTTTCCTCTCAAACCTTAAGGTATTGCAGAAATCGTGAACATCTCTCTCTGATTGGCTGGAGAAAGGAAGCTCAAGATGAAAGTCGCATAAAATCAATGCTTGCCTGTCACCTCTTGGGGCCGAGAGATCATAGTGACATGGCTAAATCACACTGTCCCCCCTGCTCTTGAAATCGCCGTGCCGGGTGAGTTTATCGAGCGTAAGCTCTCATCCCTTCGACCAAATGCCGGCTTACCCCAATATCACGGTAAATAGACTCGTCTGAATTCCCAAGATCACAAACAGAGGGGGAGGAAAGGGAAAGAATGAAAAAGAAAAGACGTTTGTCTAGTCTTGTTTTTTTGTTATTGTTGCTTCTCTTACACAATGAGAGCAGGATTAGCGTCCTTTTGTGGGATGCAGATTCGATTTGGGGCTCAAAAATTTTGAAAGAATTACACGAATAAAGAGGTACATTAAGTGTTCTTAATGGCGGGTAATTAAAAGCATTGTTTGAGCAATGAGAACGTATAGAATAGAATTAAAATAACTACGTTTTAACGGAATGTTTTAAGTTATTGCAAAGCTGTTAGTAAACATCTTTTGGTTTAATGCAGAAAAAAATCCAGAATGTAATATTTTTTTAATAAATTGGAAGGGTTTAAAAATTAATACAATTCGGAGGTTTAATTATTTAATTAGAGAAAAGGGGAAGATATTTCAGAAGACATACGTTCTATTTCACAGAAGTTTTTTTAATTGGTACTTTAATTGTTTGCAAAAACATCTAACGTTTATACTTGGATAAATAAAACTCCTTTGCATTTACTTTCATTTCCCTCTCATAATAATTATTTCTCTCTCTCTTAATATCTCTCTTTTCCGGAATTTATTTCGAAAATTTTACAAAACTCGAATAATATTAATAAAAAGTAATTGATGCGATTACGATAAAAATAGAAAATTCTAATTAAATCAAAAATTATTTGTGTGTGCTTTTAATTCAAACTGAAAATCTTTTAGTAGCAAATTTTATCCGAAAACAAATTACGTTTCTTAAAATGAAAAATAATCACAAAACGTTCTATTTCTCTACATTAATTTATAAATTTATTTTTGAGTTATTTATCTGCATTTTCAAAAGAATTTTTTTTTCTCATGGTAATCGAAGCCAACAAAAAACTTTTTCTTTGATTTTCATTAATGAATTTTCTACTGTATGATAGTTTTATATTCATTTTGTGACTTTTTTGTTTTTGCATCGCAGTTTAGAATTTACAGCAGGAAAGTTTTAACTGAAATATATAAAATAAGTTGAATGTGCACAGAGGTGTACATAAATTTCTCTTATGGGGGAGAGGAACTGCATTCTTACCTTTGAAATTGCATGGATTATAATAGATTGGATTTACGTTTCAAAATTAAAACTGAAACTCTTTTCTTAATACTTACAGCGATGTATTGAAACTTTGTTTAAAACTTTTAGAAGCTTTAGTAAATGCAATTATTATACGATTAGTAATTAATATACACGTTACGAAAGTAGCTGCAAACTATAAGGCCCCCTAAAAAAAGGAAGAATTGCAACTGTAATGTTAAGGGCAAACTCAAAATAATTAATTTCTAGCAATTATTCATTTTTCATATAAAACTCAGCCAATGTGAAGGATAAAAAATAGAACTTTAAATAACATCGAGAAATTAATATTTAATGCTGTCCTATTCAGTCTGATTTAACTTCACTGTATTTGACCTTTTATAACCTTTACTTTTTACCCCATTAGTTTTTGTCACTTCTATGAATGGGACTTAAATCCCCCTTTTCCTGTCAATAGTAGTTGTAAAGGTGTTCCCCTTGCTTGCTTTTGCAAGGTACATACGTACTTGATTCAGTGTATTTTTTAACACACTCTTAGAGAAAATAAACAAGTTCTTGTGTAAAAAGAGGTGTAATTTCTCTCAGAGAAAAATCCTCAAAATTTTTTTATATCTTATTCATTAAAATGTAAATTATGGTAATATGAAATGAACAAACAACACACAGAACAGTACTTTTTAAATATACTTTAAAAAATATATATTTCTATTAACTTTTGCATTTAATAATAAAAAAAAATTATAGTTTCTTTCGTGAAGACTTATTTTACATAAATAACGGTTAAATGTTTTATTATAAAATATTGTTATACGTTAAGATTTTTAATTAACATTTTAACTTAAGTTAAAAATTCAAGAAGCATTTAGTAGGCATATATATGAGCAATAAATGGTATTCTAAGAATTCAGAATTTTATTTAAAAATAATAATCAAATAATAATTCTAAAAAAAAATGATCTGTAGGCGCACAAGTTTTCTGGGAAACAATATTGGACAACGAATGGTAAAGTATCCCGAATTATATATATATATATGTAAACGAATGACTAGATTATAAAAACAAAACTAAATCGTTGAATAATTTTTAGGATACTTCTTCACGGTTAACTATACCGGTGAAAAAGTTTCTATTATTTATGTACTTTTTTCAGTCGTAAACAGTTCAAAGTTTGAATTTTGAGGGGGGAATTAAAACGATACAACTTTGACATTGAATTAATAACGTTTAAATTACCCAAAAAGTTATAGTACACTTATGGTGTACGATTAAAACATAAAAATGTATCAAATTTCGAAAGTTTATTTTTTTTAAAACATATGAACTATTTTGAGTTCTCAGAGTTCTATATTAGTGTTTAAATTCATCGCAGCACGTTTTACGACAAGGGTGTTTAAAAGTTTTCTAAATTTTTAACTACAATGTTAAAAATTTAACTATTTTAAAGTGGATGAAGGAGGAAACGCAATTTTATTTGAATAGATATAATAAAAATAATAATTTATAAACCAATATGATACCCCTCGCAAAGAGGTGCTGAAGCCTTTCGGACTGTTATTTCCTGTCAATATGACGGATGACAAACTTGTCCATGATTAAAATAATAACAAACATTAACAAATGAATTAATAAACGAAATCTTCTTCACAGTTCTATCTATATAGTTCACATTTAGTGTCGCATAATAAAATTCTGAAGTGCTTAAATATTTAAGAAAATTTCCAATTTAATTACTATTACATGCAGATATCATTCATTAGCAGTCGAATATTTGAAATAACTGAGTGTTGCGACATGTAAGTTGTGATTGTGACATACGAGTGCTTGGCCTGCCATCTGTTGCTTAAAAACGACAATACTTAAAAGAGTTAATACGATTTTTTTTTATTTTAACTCAGCGATATATTTATAGAAGGAATAAAATATTTCATCATCGCGAAAAACGTGCAGTTTGAACTTTGCCATTTTTTTAACTTGTTCATTTCTTTTTTATATTACTTCGAATGGCCAAAATTATAAAATTCTTAAAAACAAGAAATAATTCTTAATTAAATGAAGGGAATACAATAATACTCGTTAAAAGATATTATATACCATGAGTGTTTTTTTTATCAAAAATAAAATTTAAAATTAAATCATTAAATTACATAATCTTAGAAATATCTATTTATGGTTCCAGCATTGGCCGATAGATGGCGGCTCAATATAGAAGTTCTGTGGGAACAGTATCTCTCTCATCACTACGAGTAGAAAGACAAAGATAAAAAATTAATCACAAGAGAGAGAAATGCTCAAATAGCCTAAAAAAATAACTCAATTTTTTTTAAATTAAAATTTATCATATTGACGAGAAATATGTTTTTGATTGCATTTAACACTTGTACTGAGCGAACAAACCCTAACTGGAATAATATTTTATTTCACTGGCGTAGCTAGCTAGCTCTGAGGGGCCCTGTATCGAAATTCTTTCGGGGCCAGTTTTTAGGGGTATACGAGTCATGTTAGTGAGACTGTAGTTACGTATGTTGGGGCCCCGTATCATTGATACAGCGGTAGCTATGCCCCTGTTTTAATTACAACTATTTCGATTTCAGAGCACAAGAGCTGTTTCAAGTTTCCTGATTTTCATACACAATTAAATACCCAATAGAGGGGAAAAAAATAATAAAAATTAACTGTAAGAAATCCATGAACGTAATCAAAGAAAAATAAATTTTCTCCCTTTGTATTGTTGAGACTTATATTTTATTTTCAAAATGTTTAATGAAATTAAAATTAAAATAGGAACTGTGCAATTAATCTGCTCATTTGATTGCATTTTAATGTATCAATTTACTAGATAGAGCCTACCATATATTAGTGTTATACGGAAAAGAAGAAATATATATTTTTTCAAATTTTATAACAAGAAATAGATTTCACAGTACTTCGTACTATTGTAATTCGAAGTTATATTAAACATAAATTCCAAAAACTAAAACAACTAACAAATTCTAAATGTACTTGGATACATTTTATAAACAAAGGAAGAAGGGCGGTTTTCACAAATTTTATTTATTACGATATTTTTACTATGCAAAAATTGCACATTTTTGCAGTTCTGTTTTTCGAAATACGAAACGCATCAAAAACGTTTAAAAACGCATCAGAATAGAGATAGTTAAATATAATTAACAAGAATAAGAATCGTATCATTAAAAAAAAATTAAAAAAACTTGGTTTTATTTTGTTTTTAAACAATATGGTATTTTAAGGACAAAAAATTAATTTTGTGCACTACTAAGAACTTTGGGTGTACCTCCAGCACACAGACGAATTATTTCACACAATCTGTCTTTTCTTCATAATGGGCTCTATATTGCCTCCACTTATTTCTCATTGGTCGAAACCAGGCTTCACAATTACCCCAATTTTGTTTTCACCTAACATCAGAGGTGTCAAACTCGCGGCCCGTGGGCCGCATGTGGCCCGCAACGAATATTTTTGCGGCCTGGTCAATATATCGGCATACAATATATAATCTTTGGAAAAAGCACCTGAAAAGTGAAAATTTAACGCACGTAAAACGTTTTTCCTGACGTACACCTTGAACAAAGCAAGCTTAGCTGATACTGCGTCGTATCAAAAATACGCAGAACAAAAATTTAAAATCTTAGAACTGAATTTGAAACAAGCTTTACAGATTTTAATTCTTTGGAAGTCAAATTTTGTTTGTTTTCTTCGATTTTCTCATTAAATATAGACTCAGTATCGAGATTCGAGCACTCAGTACTCATGTAATCGAGATTCAGGGCGACTCAAATTTGAAGGCAAAATTCATTGAAGTGGGTGTTTTAGAATTTTACAAATATTTGCCAGCCACATTTGAAAATACTCGAAAAATTCACTTATGAAATTATTTCCATGTATGGAAGCACTTAACATTGCGAGCATTCATTTTAAGTCATGAAAGGAAATAAGTCTCCTATTGGAAATAGTGTTAAAGATGCTCACCTTGGGTCAGTTTTGAAAGTAATCACTGCGAACAAAATTTCTCTCGAAATGGGAAAAATAACAACAGAGAAAAGATGTCAAGTGTCAGAACGCAAACATTAAATTTGTGTTGTTCCTTTATATATGTTTATTATAATGTATTATTTGAAATAAACTACGTTTCTATAAATTTTGAATTTTTTTGCGGCCCACCTATAGTTAAACCATGTTTGTTTAGCATAAGATAGCATTTGAGTTTGTCACCCTTGACCTACATGAATTCGTAAATATTTAGATGCAGAATATGAGATCATTCAATATAAATGTTTAAACTCTGAGGCGACACACATAGGGGAGTTTTTCTGCTCTTACCATATATTAGAGAAATCATGGTTTTTAATCTTGAAGAGTCTATTTTAAAGAAAGGAAGGCAGCATATCAACACAAGTGGGGCACTCACCCATGTTCGAGGGGTCTTCCGTCGGGCATAGTATGGGGTGGCATAGGGTGCGGCGGCGGGGGTCCCTGGGGCGGCATCTGGGCGGGCATGGGTGGTCCGTGGTGGTGGTGGTGGATGGGGGGCCCTCCCTTCCAGCCGGGCGGCTCCTCCAGGGCGGGGGGTGGCTCTCGGGGGCCCGCCCCTCCTCCGCCGGGGAACGCGGTCCAGGATCGGTTCACGGCTGCGTGGGCCCTCCCCTCCTGCGGCCAATGGGTACTCAGCCGGGCAGGAGCATTGCTCTCCGGACAGCGTGGCACGAGGACTCAGACTGCAAAGAGAAAAAGATAAAAATCACATAAAATAAAAAATACGAAATTTTTCAATTATGAAACGAACATTTGTCTTGAAAAGTAATTGATAAATAAATTACATGCTATATAACTTGGTGTTTGTAGTCATGCTATCGAAAGATAATAATTCAATTTTTTGTAAAATTAAAGCAATGCTGAAACTTCAAATGAGTTGTAGCGATGGCCTGAGGCATTTTAAGAAACTGGCCACTTGGGCATTGCCATCCGTAGGAGCAGTAGCGCACACAGGAATTTTCAAGGGGGAGTTCGGGGTCGAAAATTCACTATTCTTGTATCATGCTCCTTTTGATTTTGTCGATTTTCGGGAATAAAACACAGTAAAAAACTAATTATTGAATTAATAATTAGCATTGATTAATAAAATTAATCATTAATAACAAATACTTAATTAAATTTTTCGTACTATATACTTAAAATTGTAATCAATCGGAAAAATAATCAAGGGCTTTGGGGAAGAGGGGGTACGGACCCCCCCTTGTGTGCACCACTAAGTAGGAGGCCTCATCTCGTTCTCGACTCGGCCTGAATAAGATCATGATTCGAATAATTTTAATCATGGAATGTTATTCCGGGCAATATTCTCCGAAAAAACGGGAATTTAGAACTATAGGCCAACTTACAACAGTGGAAAGGCTTCATTATCATGTTATGTCCGTGTCTAGGTCCAGTCCTATCACCATTCACCATAATTAAATCGAAAAGTGGCTGCCGGTTCGTGCTTAAGTTTGTTGGTTCCTGAGTCACGTACATTTATTTCTTATGAGTTCGTACGTATTTGACAACGTATGCTACATGCTAAAATAGGTCGAAGAAGTGGGACCTACAACTGCATAAGGGTCCACGATCTCAAAAAATATTACGACGTATCATGTGATGGCTACTAATTAAGTGTAAATCAAAGGATCGTAATTAAGAGAAAGGTGAGATGACTAGGATGATATGAGTTGGAATTTATTAATTTCTTCTCTCCTCCGAAATCCCGTAAAAAATCAATTTATTAGATTTTAATAGGTATGCACAATTCTGATCTAGTGGCATACTATATTAGATTGTAAATGATAAAACTCATTTCTCTCAGTCTCTGTCTCTCAACCACACATACATCAACGGCAGAATCATGACTATCTGCCGATGAGATAAGATATTGTCCTCTCATATTATCGTAATTCAAAACAATATAACGCATTACTTTCATCTTCGACTATGTATATTAAATCGTTAGAGAACTAAATGACTATAAATTCGAGTATAACAAATGGTGATAATAACGTTGCATCATCACTACAGTTTCACTAATGATATAAGAATACAAAGAATACAAGTACGTTAGTCATTACTAGTTAAGATACATCTATGAGATGAACATATTAAGGTTTTAAGGTTAACATTTTAAGGTTTTTTTCATATTACATTCAAATTATGTGTCAGGTAATTGAAAAACAATCAAGTACTTATCCAGAAGTAAGTTTGATATTTAAGTAAATCTTTACGGATATAATGGAGAAATGATGAATATATAGTAGTTAATTCTGCCGGTTCGATATTTTTAAATAATCTTTTAATCATACGTGTTAAAAGAAAGCTTGCAACTATTGCTTTATTAAGCATAGCTAACTTTGCTACGAAAAAATTGTATAGATTCACACAAAATTTAATAAAATGTTTTAAATATACTTAAAAAAATTTGCTGTAACAAAATATTTTCGCAAACGTAGCAGAAAAGAAGGAACTGTGTTTCTGGCCGTTACTCAAAAAATTTTTCCTTCTTACACATTTTATAAATATCTAAAAATAACTTAAAGGAATGGGTCCAAACAGTTTTCAAACTCTTCATTTTAATCTTTGAAAGATTGCATGCAATTCAACAAATCATTTGAATTTTATTACAGTATTACTTTCTTCACTTTTCAAAGGCCGAGAAAATAAACTAGTAATTATTTTTTACAAAGTCATCCAGAACAAATGTTTAGAAAATCATAAATATTTTGAATTTTTTTCAAAATAACATAGTGAAAGAGGAAGAAAGATAAAAGTAAAAAATAAGATAAGATAAAGAAAAATTTAATAATCTTTTAATCTAGTAATCTTTTCAAAATAAGATAGTGAAGAGTGAATTCCAGTTTTAAACCTACGAAGGAAAGACAAAACAGTATTGCCCAATCAAACATTTGGGTCTACTGTTAAAGCACAAGACTTACATTAGGAATACATTCGAAGATGGAAAAATTCCCTAATATTAATATAAGTTCATATGTTTGCAACATTTATTACCATTCTGCATACTTAAAATTCTGTTAATCGATAGATTAACAAAGTTGAGATTAACAAAAAAAAAAAAAAAAAAAAAAAAAAAAAAGACGAGTAAAATTTTATATTAATTGATAAGATACGGAAGTCAAAAAGTTATTCTCAAGTTGGAATCTTTTCCACTTTGAAAAACTGTTCCAAGTTGTCCTCTTCTTGAATATCTCGTAAAAAGGCAGATTATGAGTGAGTTTTTACTAACGTCACACTACAAAACAACACGAGGGCTACTGGCAACGGATAACGGATCTCACAACTTTGAACCTTGGCCCAAGGGCGTAAAGGAGAATATTATCCCCCCTCTGCAAAATCAAGTTTTGGGCCCAAAGGACAAAGGATTGCAACCACAACATCAAACTTTGGGCCCCCTAGAAATCTGCCCCCCCTATGTGGGGGTGTACATTACGCCACTTCAGGGAACCCCACTTTCCTAATTTCACAACACACCAACGGAAGGACAATTGAGCTTCAACCGATTTAAGGTATCCGACTACGCTCGGAACCGTGATTTTAAAAGAGTGCATAAATGGATAATTTTCATGATATTTAGTGTCGCTTAGATTAGAATACATGTATAAAACTGTTTTAAGGGCATTTTGACAAAAATAATTATTTAAATACAATATTTCGGCAAAAAATTAACTTAGAATAAATACCCTTTTTTCTTCAAAATGTTCTCCTTTTGTGAAAAATGCTTCTATTATAATAACATTTTGCCTGTATATAGCTCAGACCTCTGTACAGAGGCTCAACTATGATTTTTGAAAAATTCACATTATTTTCAGTTACAACCCATTGAAATAATTATCGGCATTTTTTTCTTAAAATTTCTCCCCTCTGTTTTCGTAAAACATGGATAAACCCACTTCTAAGTTATATATTTCAAAAATTCTAGTTCAGCCTCTGTACAGAGGCCTAAGCTATATACAAGCAAAATATCATTATAATAGAAGCATTTTTCACAAAAGGAGAATATTTTGAAAATGGGTCATTCTATGTTCATTTTTTGTCAAAATATTGTACTTAAATAATTTTTTATTGTAATACTATTCTTAAAGCAATTTTATACACATTTTCTATCTAAGTGACACTAAATATCATAAATATTATCCATTTATACGCTTTTGAAAAATCACGGTTCCGAACGTAGTCGGATACCTTAACATGCATCGGCCCTCTTACACGGCAAGTTTTTAGTGACATTTGGTCACGAACTCATGACGTGGAGGCTACAATTTCGTTACCGCGGCCACTGGGCTTCCACGGCCACGCGTGTTTAATGAAATGTTTGGTCAGATTAATTATATTAAATATACTAACTAAATTAAATTAAATGAGCGGAAACATCATCAGAAAGTGATATTCATGAAAAGAAAAAAGAGAGAGAGAGAGACAAACATATTGAACGTCAATTCATTTGAAGGATTTCTTTGTCTTATTTTAGAGCAAGGGTCTCCGAACTACGGCCTCCAAGTTTATTATTTTGATTATAAACATATATTCATTGCAGAATTTAGAATGTAAGTAAATCATTTAAGCCGATCAAGAAACACAACTGACATACAAAATGAAGTTGAAAATTTCAACTATGATTAATATATATGATATGGGAGATTTATTCTAATAAACTTACAATAATTGACATATATAGATAATTAACATACTGAAATTAAACATTATAATTATATGTAATGAGATTTATGATGTAATTTTCAATCGACAAATGTTTACAGTTGGGGACCAAGTATACTAGTGGAAATTACCAGAATTGATTTTAATTGCTCTTCAGTTAATTTCATCCGTAAATATTTTTATAAGTAGTTTTTCAAAAGCGAGGGGGTATGTAAAATGTAAATTTATGTAACTGATCAAATTTCATAACAGGGAAGGCTAGAAAATTCTAGCAATTATGAGTTTAAAACATTTTTTTTTAAAAAAAAACACCTCCACATTGCAAATTAACCATTTATTTCAATTTGAAGTTCTGGAGAGAGAACAAGGGACTTTAAAAAACCTTGATGTTTTCTGAAACTGCATCAAAATCTGAAAAGTGAAACTCAAAATTTATTTTTAAGCCATCGTAAATATTTTCAAAATTTACCCTTAAAAGGAATCATCTCACGCGCCGGTTAGTTCCGAAATGAAAATCTGCGCGTAATTCATAATTAGAATGCAATTGGTATGATGAGCTGGCTATATCTTGGTTTTTAGAATTTAGTGGAGACATGAATGTGTTCAGTAGACTAAAAAAAAGTTCGGAGATTCCTATTTTAGAGTATAGGAAAAAAAGTTGGAGACATTTTTTGTCGCTATAAAACTTTTCAGTTATGGCGGTCAGTATTCGCTTCACCATAAACCTCATGGATAAAACTGTGTCTTCAGACATTGTCTTCATTCTACTCATCACAGATTAAAATGAAATGTAGTTCTAATTCAAGGTTATAAAAGAAAGCCTAACTATATTATTATTTATCGAAAAATCACCAAATATGGATGCACACAACAATCCAATTCAACTATATTTATAACTCTATCTACCTACCGCAATATATTCTTTTTTAAACTTAACTTTTAATTACGAAAAACTCGTCGTTATAGAGTAAATTTTTTAACGTTTCAAGGGGCTTTACATAACGCCACAAGAGCTCCGAAATTATAACCGCATTATGGGATTTTCTTCTTCATTTATAATCCTATTTTGATTTCATTAATGAATACAATACAACCAGTGACGTCTTAAGACTTCTTGAGGCCCTGGGCTCTTCGTAAAAGTAGGCCCCACCTGTTAATTTTTTAACTAGTCAGTATACAGCATACGTCAAACACTTACACAAGGGGTAAACCGTAATAAATAAATGTGCGTCACTCGCAATTTCACAAAACTCAGGCCCAAACCGACTGCCACCTTTCAACTAAATGAGTAATGATGATGATGGAGATAGATCTAGGCCTAAACGCGGACATGACATAATAATGCAGTCTTGTCATTGCTGACAGTTGGCATATAGTACGAAATTCCTAGTTTTCCGTAAAATGTGTCTGGGAATAACATTTGATGATTAAAATTATTTAGATTCTAGTCTTACCGAGGCGGAGTCGAGAACGTGAGGAGCCTCCCCTTTCCCGATGCCCAGTTGGTTCATGCCTCAAAACATCTCTGAAAGCAACGTATTTTAATATGCATTATAACTCGGAGTAGTACTTTTTTTTTCAGTATACAAAGTGTTTCATATTCTCCTTATACAGGGTGTTTATAAATGTATAACGCTTTATAGCACTTATTACATTTAACTTATTAGTATAACTCATACATCGAATGAAAAACCAACTGAAACAGTTTTGTTTGCTGGCATGTGTGCGCATGCGTGCGAAACATATGTTAATTCCCCCCCCTTTCCCGCCGATCGGCGCGCTTGTAGAAAAACAGCTACAAGTGAACAGAAAGCTTTTTGTGTTCCCCAGTTAGCCAAGACAGAATCTGCCATTACTGTGCAACGAACGTTCCGGTGGACACCTCAGTGAACAATCATAATGCGTGCATCTGGAGCTTAAAAAATCCTCACGAGTTGCTAGAAAGGCAACGAAACTCCCCTAAATTGAATGTTTTTTTTTGTACCGTATCTTAGCGGAAAATATATGGGCCTTTCAATTTCGGAGAACCAACTGTAAATGGTTCTGCCTATTTTGATGCTGTAGAATTATGGCTATTTCCTCAATTGAAAGAAAGTGAATCAGATACCTTCATTTGGCAGCAGGATGGTGCACTGCCTTACTAGCATCTCTCAGTATGCGATTGGTTAAACATAACTGTACTCGACCAATGGATTTTCTGCAATGGGCCTCACGATACAGCTTGTTTCACATGGCCTCCGTGTTCAACCGATCTGATGCCATGCGATTTTTATCAGTGGGGGTTCATTAAGGATTGTGTGTATGTACCTCCGCTACCAGCTGATCTTCCAGTTAAGACACAGGACTGAAGCAGCTGTTGCAAGAATGACCTCAGACACACTGAACGAAGTATGGGAAGAACTAGCCTATCGACTTGATGTGTGCCGTGTGACGAATGGGGCTCACACTGAACATTGGTAAGCTTCTAGGTAAAACTGTTTCAGTTACTCTTTCATTCGATGTACAATTTGTACATGTAAGTTACACGTAATAAATGCTACAAAGCGTTAAAACTCCGATATTCCTTTAGAAACACCCGGTATTTTGATACCTAGCGGATCCATTTAAATTCATTCCATATGTTATTTATAATTACTGTATATTTCCAATGATTTCAGATATATGACTATATATATATTACAAAAACATAAACTTTTTTAAGATTATTCGATTTTTGTCGATTTGGGATAATTAATGTATTAAATTTTCTTTTAGCTGTTGTTTTTTTAAAAATTAAACAAATACAAGTTTTAAAAAAGTTGAATTAAAAATGCAATTTCTGCACTGATTTTCACCGTTTAAATCTTTTCATTCCTTTTGTCTTATTGGAATATAAAAATCAACTGATAAAAAAAAATATGCGTATTTTCTTAAATTTATTGCATTAAACAACATCTGACACCCAACATTCTTCAGTAGTTTGAATACTGCCTTTTAGTGAAGACAATACTTGATAAAAGGAAATTTAGTAAATGTGCATTAAAAGGATTAAAATTAGTAGTGGCGATTGTGAATTTCCGATTTTGAAGCATTTTGGAACTACAGTTGGGTACAAACATTTTCTCATTTTTGAACTACTGAAACATCCCAATTTCTTTAATAATACTTAAATTTATTAATACCGTAAAACCCGGTATAAAAAGCGCCCTTTAAAAAAAAAAGATCGAAATTTACGGGTGCATATTATAAAAATGAGATATTTAAAAGTAAGAAAAAAATCAGCATTGAAAAAATGTAGACTTCTGACTTCAAAACATAAGAACGTTGCGCTCGTACATTTCAGGTTTCTTCACAAAAAAAAAAGGGGGAGGGGGAAGGGTGCGTGTTATATGCCAGTTTTTACGGTGTTTTTATCTTTATTTTAATGGCCCTATTTTGAGTTGTAAAAGCTTTAAATAATATTATAAAGTACTAATATATAATATTATATTAATATTTAAAAAATATTTTGTGAAATCTGAAGTAGTATGAAATGAAATAGAAGCCTTCCATGTTTTTACTCTTTCGGGTACACTTATTACATCCCACAAATAAAACAATTCAGATCTGTAAAGATAAATAAATATTTTATAGGATTCGCATAAAACATTTACGAATTCAAAATGGCTGTAGACAATAAAAGATATCAATGTTGTTTTATGACAAATGCTATCTCTCTCTCTGCTACTTCATATATAAAAAAATTCGTAGAAATGAGTTATTGTTGAACTGTTAAAAGAAGGTAGTGTTAAAATTAAACCGATTTATTTTTCTTTTTAGCGCTTCGTTCAATGTTAAAGAATATTAAACCTAGAACAATTGTATTTTTAAGTATCATATTGACTTTATTATCAGACAAATGACAGTATATTTCAAAAATAAACTATTCATTTCTATTTATAAATATAAATGTTTTTCTTCTATAAAATCCACATTCAGTTTTTCTTTATATGAATACGAAATGGAATGAACAGCCCTTAGTTTCTGTGTTCAATAAAAGGAATAACACTTTTTTTTTATTGAATGTGTTCTTTAACAATATTTTTACAATGCGGTGAACCAGCATATATTTTGTATTACAAAAAAATCATAACACCATTATTAATACTAAAGGATTTTTCTATTTTAAAATTTTGTTCTGAATATAGATACTGCTTCTTACATTACGCAAAGATGATATGGAGAATTTTCCTGAAATTTCGGAAATCAAACTTTCGAACGAATATTTCAGAATATGCCAGCTGCCAATCAATTCTGGAATTATAAACATTCTGAAAATACCATCGATTCATGACCTAGCTTAGAACACGTCCTCAATCAATAAGAAATGCATTCTTTTGGTGCGTATTGTTTGTTATCCACTTTCAGAAATCAGACATTTCAAGGTCATTTTCTGTAGGTCTGCAACAGGCTAAGGATTACAGGGTAGCAGCCTGGGTACCTGGACAATTCCAAGAATTTCTTTGATAGTAATTATTATCTTACTAGCCAGTTAAAAAATTCGTGCATGAGTATAAAGTTGAATTCACACCAAAGCTGTCAGCGTCGAGCGTCTAGCCAACAGAGACCTTATCTCGCCCGAGATGAAGTCTCTGATTGGCTAGACGCTCAACAGCCTTGGTGTGAATGCAGCTTAAGCTCAAGCAACTCGTTTGTTCTGATCTGTTGTATTTATGGCTACAGTAGCCGAATGGTCATGTTCACGAACTCGTGGACAACGTGTCATCAGTTCGAACACTAGTGCTATTGAAGTCATCCGCCGTGTGGAAAGGCTGATATATGCTCTATCTATTGACTCAAAGTCCTCCTGCTGATGCGTTAGTTTGGAGATGGGGTGCCAGCTCAGGTGTCGTCTTCGTCACTTGAAGTAGATTCCAAAATCATGTAGTCCGTCGCCAATAGTCCTCATATTGCTTTTATAGTGTAATGTTAATATGTGGTTTCAGTCGAGTCGTAGGTTCGAGTCTTGGTGCCACTGAAACACTAGATAACTGAGCCAATTCAAGTGTCTTCTTCATCACTTGACTGAGGATTAAAATTACAAGATCTGTTAGCAATAACTCTCGTATTGCTTCATAGTGTACATTGATAACCCATGAATTGGTTGTATTTATTACTGAGAATGTATATTCCATTAAATTAAAATGATTCCGCATTTTAATTTTTTTATTACTTAAAAAAAATTATATTGTAACAGTTTTTTTTTCCATTTGATGATTTCGTTGTCATTTTTATAATCGATGTCAACCAACCAAGCTTCCACAGGTAACTTTTACAAGTAAAAATTTCGTAAATTCAAAATAAAATATTTAAATATTTGTTAAGAAATCTCATTTATGTTTGTAATTTTGCAAAATGGCAACAACAAAATGTTTTTTTTTCAAATGTTAAATATTTTTGCAGTATGAAAAATTCCCATATCGCCTGTAGCACTCAAAGCAGATGAGTGTTATAAAATTCATTATAAAATTGTGTGTGTGTGTTAAAAATCACACTTTTAAAACCAATTTTTAACATCAGTTTCTGAAAAATATCACAATTTGATTATTGTAAGGAAAATGTGCAGTTACAATTTGTGTATAGAATATACTTAATATAAGGAAAAGAACGAAATATTAATATATTGAAGATAAATTTTTTTTTCCCTATCATTTTACATTGTTACACAATCTAAGGTATTTATGTGTTATCGCAACCTATTGGCGACATTCAGTAGCGCACACAGGAATTTTTCAAGGGGAGTGGGGTCCGGGGTCGAAAGTTCACCGTTCTTTTATCATGCTCCTTTTGATTTTGTTGATGTTCGGGAACAAAACACAGTAAAAAAATAATTATTGAATAAATAATTAGCATTAATTTTAGTAAAATTAATCATTAATAACAAATACTTAATTAAATTTTGCGTACTATAAACTTAGAACTATAATCAATCGGAAAAAATCAAGGGCTTTGGGGGGAGGGGGTCAGGACCCCCTTGTGTGTGCCACTGGCGACATTATATTAAACGAAGCACATGATTGCCAATTCAGCGCACATGCGAAATTGGGATTGCCAACTTGGCGGGTTACTTTGAAATTTGGCGATTGTAGTGATAATACGTGAATACCCAATCTAAATATAACGCCAAATTGAACCATTTAATATTTACCATTAGAAATTCATCATAGTACTTCTATATCTGAACTTTCATTCATTTTTCCTACATAAAATGCCTTTCATATTTCGTCTCCCATACAGTGGTGAAGGGACTTCTAATCGTTCGTTCTTTATTAATTAAAAATGATTATAAATTTTTACGGTTATATATAGATAAATGCAGATACACGTGATCTGGCCATAATAATTTACATGAATATTGAAATATTTTTAAAACCTGAAAGTATGTCTCGAATTTAGGCCACGTTCTTTGACAAAAATAACTTTAATAAGGTTATATAACAATAGAATTAAAGTGTATAGTTGCAATTGAAAGGTGGATTAGTCTCCCCTGTTCTCTCATGTTAACGACATGTGTATATCAAGTCGGTGAGCGAGTCAATTTAATTCATAAATAACTAAAGTGGGTGCACTTAAATATTCTGCTTATAAAGTTCGTAACTCAATAAAGAAAAAAATTGGTTTCCAAAGAAAATAAATATATAAATATTTATAAGAGCATCACAATGTTCAAGGCCAATCTTTTTAAAACTAGGGGACAGCTGTTTCCTTTCAATAACTAGAGGGGGTTTATAGGGCGGAAAAAAGGGTCATGTGGTCTTTTTTCACTACACCTGTTCGTAAACGAAACGGAATTCGTGTAGTTACGGTTATGGATAACACATATAATTGAGATGAACAATAATTTATCGAATAAAAGAATAGACTGCTGACGTTAGAAATGCATTGAGATAATTGAGAGCAATTTAGTAGTAAATAAGTTCAAAGTGTTCTGTACTTTTTACAATTTAGTTGTCTTGTGCAGTACAATTGTTACTATTGATTATTTTGGAAGGCGCAATAAAGTACAATTGTTGAGGAAAATAGAGGCACATTTTAAACGTCAATTAATATATTTGTGTAGAAAAATATATAATAAATATGGAATTTTTAATTCAATTAAATTTAAAAGGAGAATGAGAGAGAATCAATCTCTTCTTTAATATTTATTTTATTTACTGTTTCGTGAAATGCAGGCTTTTAGAACTACTTAATCAGTTTTTGGAGGGAAATTGATACAAGTCATATAAATTTACTCCGTTTGATTTATTTACTTCAAAAAAGAGCAGAAGTGACTGCTTATCTTCTAATTAGTTTATTTAAAAAGTAGATTGTTTAGATGTCATATTTACAAAAATTATTTTATATGTTCTTACAACAATTTGATTGAAGCTATCTTATCTCATGAATTTAAGTTGGTATCATGTCAGCATTTTAAATCCCCAAATTTATCATACTTTTTTTATATAGATCTCCCAAAATGAAATTTGGTGAAACTACATTTGAGTTAATTAATTAAATCTTCCGATTCATGCGCATGGCAAATCCCTTATCACTACAATTTTTCATCTGCTTTCTTAAAATTTAGTTAATATTTAAGTTAACTTCACAACAAAAATTTCATTTTGGCTCTGCAACTAGCTCGATTTCGATTTTTAAAAAAATATAAATTGGGTACATCTATTCCACAGAATATGTTTGAAAAATCATAATTTTAATTGAATAGAGTGCTTATATAAAATGCTAATACATATCAATCTTAATCGATCAAAATAAGATTGATGATAATGAACATGAGAAAAAATGAACCGGTAAAGGCACCACTTAAATTATTCACGTGGAATGCCAGATCAGCAAGGTCGAATTGAAAATAGCGCATTCTCCTTCAAAGGAATAATAAATCAAGTCAGTCCAAACCACGAAACGTCTTTATGAGGATGCGTGCTGCCATCTATTGAGTACAAATCAAAGTAGTTCTTGAAGAAATAAAATATTAAATTCGAATCATTAACATTGTTAAAATATTTTTACTTAAAAAGCTCTTATAATATTTGTTAGTTAATACTTGTGCTTTTGTTCAAAAAAGAATCTTGATTTTTATAAATTTTTTCTAAAATCATGAAGTATGAATTTATTTTTAAAATTCTAATATTGCACTTATTTAACATATTAATTTGATTAGAAAAAATTGAAAAAAGGGGGAGGGAAGGACTGTGTGTGTGTGTAATTTGAAATAATTATTTTCTCTGCCTTTATAAAAATGCAACAAATAAGTTAATTTTATTCATTAATATAAACTTTGAATATTTAACGGCATATTTCCCTCTTCTCTATTCTTTTAAATGAATCGTTCTTTTCTAAATCTAATTGTAAGTTATAATTATATCAGATGTCACCCAGAAAAAAATCTTGTATTAAAACTGTACTTTTTTTAAAAAAAGTACGGTTAAATTAATTGGAAATTGTAGTGAAAGTAGTAACGAAGAAAAAAAAATTGCAGTGAACTGTAATACCCCCCTTTCTATTGAGATGAAGGATAATTTTCTAAACATAATTAATAATCAGATTCATTATTGATTATTTGTTAATACAATAATTAGTTAATGTACTTTAAGTACTCTTCTTTTATTTGGAAACAATTCATAGTCATTAAGAATCCATATAAAAATTACTTATTAAGTACCATTTTTTTTCCTTCATAAGTTAATAAACCATAGGAAATTTTTTATTTTATATAATTTTCAATTCAAAACATTGTCATTTATTCAGAAGATATTACTGTTTTTCAGTGTAAAGAAAAGTTTAAGAAACGTCCCAAAGAACTGATTTATTATGATAAAATGAATAAATATTTTTTTTTTTTTGGAATTTCGATCATTATTCATGGGTTTAAAATAAAGTATTTATGGAAAATTTGGATGGGAGGATGAGGGGAATCATATAGCAAGAAAAAAATTAACACCAAATACCATAAGACAACTTTGAATAACGAAATATGAAAAATAAAATTTTGTTTTAAGTATATACTAAACTGAGTTTTACTTAAGAGTAAATATACCATATATTACAGCAGAGTAAATAAACGAGAAATGTCGTGATCGTTCATGATAAACAGTATTTAATTACAGAATGCCTGTCCACATATAAAAAAAATATCCCAATATTAATATATAAGAACGTGTAGTTCTAACAGTATCATTTATTTATATATCTAACATATATCATCTGTATCAAAAATTTTAATATTCTAAATCAAATCGTTTGCATATAATTCCGACAAGAATTGTTCTATTTTTTTTTCAGAAAAAATTCATAAAGGAATTTCTTCACAATTTTCATCTAATTTCTTTTCATTTTAACTTTTCATTTCCTTTTTAAGAAAGTAATAATAATAATAATAAAAAAAAAATCAAAAATTTAAAAAATAAATAGAATTGAGAAATATTTTATTTTTTCAAACTACTTTGCTCAGGAAATATTATTAAAACAATAACATTTATTACTCATTATATTAATAAATAATACTTATTAAATGTAATAGCAGCATCACACAAGTAAAGTATTTTTTTTATTGAAAGCAAAATATAAATTAACATAATTTATACCCCTTTCCAGAAACAGTATCAATTTATTAAATACAGTTTTTTCACAAAGGATAATTAAAGAAATCATTATGATTTATGTCCAAGATTTCCCCAATTTCGTAAGATAAACAAATATAAATAAAGAAAAGTAATATCCTTTTTTAAAAAAATTGATTGATTAAAATAAGCAAAATTACGTTCTTATGTATGTTCAAGATTTCTCCAATTTCGTAAGATAAACAAATATAAGTAAAGAAAAGTAATGCCTTTTTTTTTAAAAAAAATTTATTGATTGAAATAAGCGAAATATATAATGTTATTTTGTAAATTACCCCTTACGAAGAGTAAGATAAAGAAAAGTTAAAGAAAATATTTCGTAAAGTAACTTTTTACAATATTAAGTCAATTTATTTACAACATTAAATAACCTTTTTTTTTAACAAAAAAAAACAAACAATGATCAAATAAAAAGTTTTGCATTAAAAAAAACTCTTATTTAACTTCTCCCATTAATTTTTAAATTTAATTCAATAGAAATATTCTCATTAAGGCAAAGATTCAATTCACTTCACTTCATTCGTAAACTTTTAAAAAAACTAAATATAAAAATCCTAAAATGGAAAGAAAAAAAATAAAAGGTGAAAGAAATTAAAGCACGAAAATAGTTCTGTTTGGAAATACAAGTAAGTTACAGAACACAAAACAAAAGTTTCCATGTATGCCAATTTTCTATTTTGCTTCTCTATTTTGAGAGTCGTCCAAATTCAAATCTCTTCAAAAATACAACTTGAGAAATAACAATCAAACGCGCGCGCGCAATAAATTTAATTAACTCCATTCAATGAATAATTTAGTATTGGAATTCTATATTTAGTTAAATTCTCTCACGTAAAAATTAACACAATTTCATTTACCCAAACCTAGAATTAATTCATAAGTTAACTAAATTCAAAATTTAATAAACTTATCAAAGAATTTTAAGAAAATTAAAGCAGAAATGAATAAACGAAAAAGGCAATTTCAAAATATTAAAAAAGTTGCATTTTTTTTAAAAAAAATTTTATTTTAAGAAACATAAAGTAATTAAGTTTCTATTATCAGAACTAATTAAGAAACTTCTTCTTTTACACAAATAGAACAAAAATAAACATAAATATTGATACAAAAGTTCGCTGTATTTAAAGAAATTAAGAAAAGATAAGACGCACTCTCCCCCTGTATAAATAGTCTAACAAATATTTGCTGTTTGAATATTAGATTTCTAACTGTTATTATGTAAATCTTTCTGAACGAAATCAATGATTTCAGCAGATATTCGAGAGAATATCTGAAAGTAAAACAAGAAGTGGTTTAAGAATAATCGATAATATCGAGAAAAAAACAGCAAACAGAAAAGACCGATACAGGAACATGAAATAATAAATGCCTTCCATGGCACTTTCGATTTTAAGTGTAGAAGCTCAAAAATTTTTAAAAATTTAAAATCCATAAAGGAGATTGAAATTTACAAAGAACTAAAAATAGAATATTTCAACAATGGATTTTTAACTTTGCAATGTAAAGCATTTTCAACAAAATCGCTAGAGAAAAATAGGCAGCGGGTAGGAAACATCGTTACTAACAATAAAACTAATTCTTTTTCATTAAAATATATATGAATTATTTTTAAACTTAACTAATGAACAATAGAGAAACTCGTAGAGTACAAAATTCAATAAAGTTAGCAATTCAACCCATATAACAATACATCTTTATTATTTAACTCTATCTATCAATATTTTAAAAAGAAATCAATTCAAATAAAATTAATTTTTATAAGAATATAATATGCTCTTTTATTTATTTCTGAACTTCCATTGAATTTAAATAAATAATAGTAAACTTCAAAGAAAAAAAACTTCGAATAGAAAAAAACAAAAGAATTGCAAAATCATAATCTTTATAAAGGAGTTTTTTTCAAACTGAATATCTTTTACCTTTTTCTAAAAATTAAATGATTCAAAACGAATTTAAAATTAAAAACGAGAAGAGAGAGGTCAACATCTGTTTGTAGATCAGCTCACAAACAACTAAACATTAGTTGTTCCAATCCGCGCGAACGCGTCCCAAACAAAAGTATCACTTCCAACACACAGATAAACGTTATTTTTTCGAACAAAGATCGGGAGAAAAAGCAACACACTCACCGCTGAATATTCTAAACGCAGACGTAACCATCCCGAGGCTTCAAATGAAATGAATGAAAATGTTCTGTTACAATCCAAGGAATATTCCGAAGCGGGCAAGAAAAGATTCCAAGCTTCTTAAGTAGCGAGCAGCAAGCACACTAGAATCTTGACTTGATGACAAGCGAGTTGGAGGACATATAAAAAAAAGTGCAAAAAGCGTCAGCAGTGGAATCGACCAGAGGCACTTCTTATCGTTCTTTCCACACACGAACCGTTTACCCCCTGAATCCCCCTCTGTGTTCCCCCAACCGAATCAGGCCCATTCGTTTCTTCCACTGCGGATAAGGCAGCGGGAGCTTTTAAAAGGCGAAAAGGGAAAGATGGCTGGCTGCTATTGCACAGATTGGAAATGGATCAATGAAATTATCGACTGCCTGCGCTCTTGAGATGATTCGCTATTCGGAATTCTTTTTTTTTCCCTTCTTATTCCTTTTTTATTCAGAGGGGTGTTTCAGTTTGATGGTGTGGCTCTTCTTTTTCGTTTCCCTTTCACAGGCCTCGGCGCTATCGATCGTCTGGGGTTAGAGAATAGTCATTACCATGTTTTAATTGTTTCCGAATAGTTCATTTAGCAAATGGGTAATTGATATTAGAGAGGTTCTGATTACCGAGTATTCTCTTTCCAGCTTGATTAAAAAAAGAATCGATGCGAGATAATTGATGATCATCGTGGTTCAGGAAATATTTTTTTTTTTGTATTTATTTAACAGTTTCCATTTTCGCCTTAAGTTACGTTGAAGAGGTTTCCGATTATGATGGTGACTTGATTTTAAAAGAAAGAAGAGGTTTTGAAAATTATCTCTTATATCAGGGGTGAGACAATTGTTTTGGCTCGAGAACACTGGCGTAGCTTCTGAGGGGGCCCTGAATCAAAATTCCGGCGGTAGCTACGCCCCTGCTCGAGGGCCACATTATGGAAGCGGAGAATACCCGAAGACCGCCCCTTTGTAAAAATGATTGTATTCATTTGCATTTCAGAAAAATATAAACTGCACCATAAAAAAATCAATAAATATCAGTTAAATAAAATAGTGACAGTTTTATTCAATTTGTTTATTGTTCTAATTTCAAATCTATAGCTACAAGCACATTTATTATAGAATCAGTTTAATGAGACAAATGTATCCTATATTTCTCTACATTTTTTTATACTTTAAATTTAAGAGTGAGATTGAAATTCTCATCACAACTTGTAGTTAATATTTTCAGCCAATTTGCATTCAGTATTTATTTTTGCTGATTTTCATGAAAGAAAACTTTGCTTACCAAGAGAACATTTTCTATCTATGTGGTTTTATGAATGTCTTTGCGGGCGACATGTGGTCCGCGGGTCGCTATTTGTCCACCCCTGTCTTAGATGTTAATGCAATTTCGTTGATACTATTTCAAAGAATTCTGGATATATATAAGTGTGTAAAGTAATTAATTATCAATAAGTATGTGAACTGCTTGTGTAAGTTATTTAGAGAGCTAAAATATTAATAAATTTATGCCACACGGGTTTTTATAAGTTATTGTCTAATTTCTTAGTTTAGAATCAGGGTGAACAAACTGACACCACAACGTTCTGATTACAATAAACAATCTATAACGTAATTTATCAGTAAGATATGTAAGTGGATTTGTGATCAAGTAATTTTGAGAATTAATTTTTAGTTTCAATTGTATCACAAAAGTTTCTCCAGGTTAATGATAAAACTTGTAACTTTAAATTATAGACAAACGAAGAAGATAAACATCGAGTTGGTGCACCCCATTCTACAAGTGTGTTAAATTCAAAAGTTAGCAAGAATCAAATGAACTAAGTTTTAAGTATATGTGAGCTGGAAAAAATTTGGGTGAAAAAAGGAGCAGGACAATAATAAAATTAATACTCTTCTAAACAATCCACATGCGTCTTCCCAAGCTCTGAGAATGCCGTGTTCGCAAGATTCTTTCCAATTCTGGTTCACGAATTTTAGTAATTCTGGATCTGACAGAGCACATATTTTTCCTACGTATGAATAACAGCTGGCAATGGTACTTTCAATCATGGAAGTAGTTTCATATAAAATTTTCTAGTGCATATAAATTTCCCAAGTTAATATATATGAAACACCCGGGTGTGATCGAGTATGAAAAACTTTGATGTAGACTTCAATGGATGGATGGAAGGATTTTATGGACCTTAAAACTAAGAATCAGAGAAGTTTGACTTTCAGTAGAAGTGGCTGGAAATATCTTGTTGAGAAGGTCTTGGCTCATCCTGGGCTGTCGCGACTTGGATGATGAAAATTTGCAAAAATCAGACATGCAATTTTTACTTAATTTGTTTAAAAGTTTTAATGGCTCGATGGATAGTTAGGATTTGTCATTAATAACTACAGAGTTGCAGAAAGTTGTGAAAACTAAGTACTGTAAAGACCGGGAAACTACGTGCATTTTTAACACAAAAAATATGATCGAAATTTACGGGTGCGCTAATACGCTGGGTATATAAAAATGATAGATTTAAAAATAAAAAAAGGGATGACACAGAGCATAAAGAAATAAGACTTCTACATAAAGATTAATTTTTTTCCAGGTATAGAAGTTTAAATTGGCATTACTTTCCAAGATGGCGACCGATTTAACAGCTGTCAAGTGATTTATTCTCAGTTTGGTTTGGCAATTCATCAAAACGACTCACGCCTGAACAACGCGTAGATTTGTCGAATGGGCCCGAAAATAATTGCCGTTGTTCCCGATTTTCATAAGCGAATTTTGTTTAACGATGAAGCGCACTTCTGGTTGAATGGCTACGTCAACAAACAAAACTGCCGCATTTGGAGTGAAGCTAATCCACAAAGTGTATGTCGAAACACCGTTACATCAGAAAAACTGACTGTTTGGTGCGCTTTATGGGCTGGTGAAATCCTTCTTCAAAAACGATGAAGGCCACAACGTTACAGTCAATGGTGATCGGTATAGAGCCATGATTACTAACTTTTTCATTCCTGAATTGAACAATCATGATGTCCAGGAGCAGTGGTTCCAACAAGACGGCGCAACACGTCACACAGCTCGTGCCACAATCGATTTATTGAAAGACACGTTTAGTGACCGCCTAATTTCACGTTTTGGACCTGTGAATTGGCCTCAAGATCTTGTGATTTAACACCGCTAGACTATTTTCTGTGGGGCTATGTAAAGTCATTGGTCTATGCGGATAAGCCACAAACGCTTGACCATTTGGAAGACAACATTCGCCGTTTTATTGCCGATATACGGCCACAAATGTTGGAAAAAGTCATCGAAAATTGGACGTCCAGATTGGACTACATCCGAGCCAGCCGTGGCAGTTCTATGCCAGAAATCATATTTAAAATGTAATGCCACAAGATTATCTTTCGAATAAAAAAAAATTCATGTCAATCGAATAATACATCGTTGTTTTATTGCAATTTAAAGTTCTATACCTCTAAAAAAACACCCTTTATATCGAAATGTTCATTTCATAGAAATGACATACCTTATGAACTTGAAGAATAGTTAATCTGAAAGTATACTACTTTTTCAAAAGCATAGGATAATACCTGGAATAAATAACTTCAAAACGTTAGAGCATTGCATTCGTACATTTCGGGTTGCTTCGTAAAAAGGGAGTGTGCGTCATACAGCGATATGCGTTATTCGCCAGATATAATACGATAATTCAAATTTGTAAAAACCGACACATTTTAATGAATATTTATTACTTACCGTTAGATTGTCTGAAAAATAAGTACTAGAATTCTCCTCATCCCTCTTTCTTACGATCGCGATTCGGTTGGAATTAACAAATCATATATCTTGAATTTATATGTGTTAATTTATTATAAAAGCTCAATGTGTGTGTGTGTATAATTTCCGTGTACCACAAAATATCACGTATTCACATTTATCATCATTTTTCACATATATTTAAATTTTAACCATTTTTTAAAAAAAGCTATAAATATTTTTACATAAAATTTTCCTTACCCCAAAATTAGAATACTTTTTAATTAAAAAAATCTTATCATTATTACATTACACAATCATACACGTAAGATCACAATTTTAGCAGAATTTATTTCAGAAGTATTCTATAATTTCACACGCTGAGTGGATATTAAATGCATACTTATTTAAAAAATTCAGTCGGAATTTTTATTCACAACCAAATATATAAAACAAAATGCTAAACAGAATAACAAGCAAAAAACAAACTAGAAAAGAACGCTTATACCTTCTCTCTCTCTCCCCCTCCTTTCCCCTTCCACATATTCCACCTGCTAGGTGAGTGTATTTTTTATATGCCCCCGAACAAATATTCTTTAACGGCATCTCACACAGGACATTTACTGGATTTCTACAGCACAGGTTAAGAGATAGTTGTATTTTCTTTGGAAATAAATAAGACTCTCGCGTGATTTGGTGGTGTTACAATTACAACGAAATAATTAAGAACTATGTTCCTTCTACATTTACTTTATTGGATTTTATATGTTGTTAAGATAAAGATTATAGTGTAAATGGGGTTAGCCCTTTTATGTGCAATTAACATTTTTTTTCTCTTTTTCTTTCTTTTTTTTACCGCAAAGTTTATTGCTGAAGTTCTAGACGAATGTTGGGAGTATAAAGCTTCCATATTTTTTACAACTTTTAGCCAAACCTGTTTTTGTGCCGAAATAAAAAAAAAAAAAAAAAAAAATCCCGCATAAGATGCGAATTGCGGTTGAAGTTAGGTTCTTTATAATGACTTACGAAAAATGATAAAAGTGTTTTCTGATATATATTTCTTATATAATTATATCTTTGATTGAAGGCAAATAAGAAATTTTTAAAATTTTGCTCAGATTATTGGCATTTTAACTAAAAAAAAAACGTTCTCCAAATCAAGTAATTTGTATCTGTTAGGATTCAAAAAGCTACTTTTAAATGTAACAACTATTATGAGTGTTTAGTTGTTACTATTTTTAATGTAGTTATTTTGACACAAATCGTTAGAAATTTGAATTTAATTATTTAGAATGTATACAAAAATTACATAAAAATGTATAACTATCAAAATTTTAAAACGGAGGGGAGGAGGATGACTTTATTTCCTATTTTGATATTCAGTTGAAATGTTTTCTTATTCCAACAATGAAACGAAAAATTTCCTCATGACAATTTTTTAGGGCATAATATTGTTGTAGTTATAGTAAAGTGGCTTTACATACATGGATTTAAGTTTACCACAAATCATACTTTGGATTTCCAGTAAACTTCTTCTTTAAATATATATATATATATATATATATATATATATATATATATATATATATATATATATATATATATATATATATATACTATAATTCACTTAAATTTTTCTCCAGTGATTTTAATTCATAATGGTCACTTCACGTGAAAATAAATTTTTTTACCCACCTAACGTGAACTAATCATAACCCCAAAACTAAAACTTCAGCGTTTTTAAATTAAGGATGATGCAGTCTTACATCATTCGCGTATACGAACCAGTTAAAAAAGCCTTTACCGGAAATCATGATTATAACAGATTCCAGTTGATCATGAGTATAAATAGACCAGATTTCTGGAGCGAAAAAATAATCTTTTTGTGACCGTCTTAAATGTGCTCGTGTTTGTCTATTTATGTCTGTGCTTTACTGTT